>CM076581.1:378722670-379111250 GCA_034641835.2 Pinus albicaulis
ATATTCACGCCTTAGAAATGAGCCACTTCGAGGGGGCAACCTCCAATACATTACATAAATGAACAATTCTTGGATGATACAATTTACAAAACCTCCTTTCTATATATAGGAGTCCATGGGGCCATAATGTAATCCTAGTGGGCCACAATGTAATCCTAGCCGACCTAACAATAACAATTTAAGGGCACAATAATAACAAAATGGGGGTTACAAGGGTACAATAATAACAATAAGGGGGTTACACTAACAAAAATAAGGGACTATACTAGTAATATAGGGACCTAACAGCATAAAATTATTTTCTATTGAATCTCTTCCCTTTCTGCCAGTTATTTGTTTTGGTTTTATCTGTCTCTTGAGTCTGATTCTTTGTTTTCTTATGAGGACACTTAGATGCACAGTTTCCAACTCTTCCACGGTCAAAGAATTTAAATGGAAGTTTACCTTTATACTTGCCTGAGCCTCTATCCAATATTCTGACAAATTTGGCCTCTTCTTCATCAGAGCAGGAGCATGTATCTTCCTTTTCTTCTTTTCTCTTCTCAGCCTTAAAGGCTTCCTCCCTCACATTTGACTTCCTCTATGGAAAATTAGGCTGTTAAGTTTCCAAGTAATTGGTTCATGCTCAGTGTTTCCAAATTTGTTGTTTCTTCTATGGCAGAAACCTTCGGGTTAAAACTGGATGGTAAAGATCTCAATATCTTTTTAACAATTACACATTCTCTAATGGTTTGTCCTAGAGCTTTCATGTTATTAAAAAAAATTTCAACCCTTAAGAATAAGTAGGTAACATCTTCTTCTTCATTCATTTTTATATTTTCAAACTGAGCTCGATAGACTTGTAGTTTGGCCATCTTCACCTTTTTATCTCCCTCATGGATACTTTTTAATGTATCCCATATTTCTTTGGCAGTCTTTTTGTGCATTACTTTGATAAATTCTGCCTCACATAGGCCACTTAAGAGAGCATTCATGGCTTTGGAATTAGCTATAAAATCTTGTTTAGATTCTTTCTCTGTGTTAGAATCCTTTGGGGTGTGTCCCAAATCCACAGCAACCCAAAATTCTATTCCTAGAGACATTATGTACCTCCTCATTCTTATTTTCCAAAAGGCATAGTTAGTGCCAGTAAACAAAGGGGCTTTATTTGTTGAGCATCCTCTAGACTAGCCATCTTGGGGATCTCCTTCCAGTTGTTAAAGTGATACAGAAGGAACTGGCTCTGATACCAATTGTTGAACCCTTAGTTAAACTGAGAGCGGGGGGTGAATTAGTTTAATGCATTCATGGTCTTGTAAAAATTTCTTTTACACTTATTTACATCTTCATTTCGTGATCAACTAAATGTATAATGGAACAACAATCTGAATAAGTGAGTAGCAGGTATTAAGCATATTAAACATAGAATATCAACACATAATCATCATGCACATTGACAACAGATATAAGTGGAAACCCATAAGGGAGAAAACCACATCTTATTATTGTTGTGATGCAAAGGAAAGCTCCCACTCCCTCTGACCACTAATTTTCTGTAGGATCCAACCTACAGGAGGCTACAACCTCAATTCTACAAGCTACAACTTTCAAGGAAGCTCCAACTCGCATCATTTTTTGCAGGCTACAACCTACATGAGGCTCCTACCTCAGCCAGCTACAACTGGACATCTCTCAAGCTACATCTTGAAACGGAAGCACCAAATCCCTCACTCTACAATAAGATCATATGCTGATTTACCTGGATATCAGCTCTGTTTTCCTCCTTTTTCATTTCTGTCCTTCCAGCCTTAATATCTGCTTTAAATCATCTTTAGATATTCACAGCTTCTCTATCTAGTCCTTCTTCATCTTACACTCTCTCACCTCTTTCTCCATTCTCTGTTTTTATTTATGCATATGCTGGTAACATTATGTATAGAGATCACCTCATAACTATTTGCATTCCATAGGGAATTCGAAATGAAAAGGTATGACTCTTTTCCTTCCCCCTTCTCATTTTATTATCCAACACATTCAGAATAATATAACAATATGTATACATTTTAGTATTACAGAGGAGTTTTTCTTTGCCTATAGAGACTTGCCTTTGGATCACATACAATAAAAAATAATCAATGAATTTATATTTTTAGTTACAACAAGTATATTTCACTTAGCCCTTTAAGCTCTTGGCTCGCTGTCCATTTCTTCTTTATGCTGCTGTCAATGCATTTTCAGTTTCTGCAATTTCATCATATTAGTTTTGCCCAAGCACATTTTTCCTTACTCGACCCAGCTGGCACGTTTTCAACAGTGCCACCAAATCTCCTTTTTCCCGACTCTGCCTCTTCTGCTTGTGCCCACAACATTCAATATTTTCATCAAAAACCATCTTTACCGCATCAACCATTGTTTGGCACGAGTTTCGGGTCTTATTACTTTCCCAAGCCTTTTCCACTGCTATATTCTAGCTCTGCTGCATAATTGTTCTGCTTCTTCCGTTTCCTATGTCTTTTGAGCTATGATCACTCACACTTAGCTTGTAAATGTTCCTTATGCATATCCACATGGACATCATCCTTTCATTGATCGAACTATCATCAGACTCTACCTCTTTTAACTTCCTAATCTGATGGAATTCGCAGACCAAGTTGCATGTTATTTAATTGTTCCCAACCTACGTGAAATAGGTGGTTTTAGAATGCCACATGTTGCCCTCTTAACGCTATCGCGGTTTTTTCACCTTTTACTACTTATCCTCCAAAAGTAGTGCGAAAAACACTTACCGATTTTCTAATCCTGCCTTCACTATTCCGCTTATTTGTCGTTTCTGGTTCCAAGTATCGTTTGACCATTGTCGATGATTTACATGCCTTGCATGTATCTTGATGCTGACCCAATGCTCAAATATCTACGGTCAATCCTTCATCACACTGTTCTGCACATGCTCCGGGTCCTTTTTCATGTTTTCATGTCTTTACTTTGTAACTCAAGTCGACCTCAGCTTCCATGGTTTTCTCCATAAAACACTTAGCCCCGGAGTTAACTTTGGTTGAAGAGTCCCACAACACAGTGACCAATCATAGTGCATCGCATTTCGCTTGCCTGCAAGTTTTACATTTTATGTTCTAATGCTCCTTTGTTCTCCAATGCGATTTAACAACGGGAAATCCCATACTCCCAGAATTGAAATGCTTTAGGTTTCAGCATTGTCCTGCATTGAGTCCACTCTCTTTATCGCACTTCACACTTTGGCGTTTATGAGTGCTATCTCTTCTGAGCTTTGCGATTTGCGATATGCGATGAACTTCGCATCACTGATTCGCATCGCATCTTTGCATCCCATTGCATCTTCTCAATGCATCGCATCTTGTCACATCGCTTCACATCACATCGCATATTAAAACAATTAACTTGTGACTTGCAATTTCGATCTCCGCCGATGTGATCGTCACCGTTGCTCTACCCAGATCTACGGTCCTTGTTGCTGTTGGCACTTTTGATTGCTTTCTACCCTGCTTGTCTTGCGATGAATCTTGTCCATTCATTTCTTGCCTTTTCTGTTGTACCACTTATATTCACTCTGACATGGGATTATTTTGCTTGCTACATGCCTTTGCTACTTCTCTGCTGCCTTTGCTGCCTTTGCTGATTTGTTAGCTTCATTCTCTTTGCTTTAGGTTATGCTTCTATTGATGCTCTTTTTCCTCTATGGTGATACTCCTTTCTGTTCTTTTTCCATCAATGACAATATTTCCATCACTAGATGGGAAAACTAGCACATAGCATAATAATCCAAAGTTTAAACATATTTTGCGGAGAAAAATAAAGCCAAAAATAAACTTTGGAGTTGTGACTGACAAAGGAGAGAGACATCGTGGTGCTAATTATTATGTGGCTTGTCATTTGAAAATATTTAGGAGGTGGCTCTTCCACAATGATGTAGCCATAATCTTCTGAGAGGTTTTCATCCTTCTTTGACAACTGGGGAGCCGGCTCTGGTGTGGAGTTAGAGCATGAACCCAAAGCGTCTACATTGTCTTCCTTAGCTTAACTACTGCCACTGTCGCTATCGTGGATTTTGTTGGTCAAGCCACCAATTGCCCAGGTTGCTGGAGGAAGGAAGGCGTCATGGTAGAATTAGGCATTCTTTTCCAAGACCTCGAGCCATCAGAGTTGGAGGGGGAATTAGGGATGCGTAGCGAAATGAGGGTCGACTTGTTTAAACACCTGATTTAGTTATGCAAGGAAATTATCACTTGGAATTTTATTCATTGATGTGTGGAAATGACGAGAATATACTCTCATCTGTCAATTTAGAACATCAAATCAAGATGATTAATTGGAGAAATCATTAAAGTAGCCAATTCAAATAGGGGGGAGGTCTATCGACATAATTAGATTTTTTTTTCAAAAATTAAATAGCGATTATCATTGGTTATTGGAAAATTTAGATTTAAAAAAAAATTATTAATATTAATATTATTTAAAAATTTAATTGTTATTAATATTTCGACTTTTATTAATCATTATTTAATTTTTACCCTTATCATTATAGTCCTATTGTTATTTAAATATTATATCATTGAAATATTATAGGTTATCTTGTATTCATGCATCTAACCCGTATCACATGAAAAATGATCCCTGTCATTAAGTTGCTACCAGCATTAACTTTGAAATTAACTTCACCTTATGGCTACATGTACTTCGATGTCTTGACCTTGTCTTGTATTTTGGTTGATTGAAAATTTTGCTATTTTCTAGTGTTGATGAATACGGACCATAATGCCCAAATGACTTGAGGTGGTTAGGTTATCAAACCGTACCCCCAATTCCCTTCAGTGCTCGTCATTTGGTGTTTGTCTCCCGATGGTCTTCTTCTTTGAAACTTTCCTTTGCAAAGTGGTATGGTTCCTGTGCTAATGCCAACCTCCAGGAAACCATGCATATAGCTTCCATGGTCTTTCAGTGCATGCCCAAGTTTATCCACCTCCTTTCCTGCATGCAACTCTTCTTGAACAACTAAAACATAGGTAATATGTAGTCTCAGGGTTTCCTTCTTGTTTTGAGAACCTGTTAGCATTCCAATTATTGTGTTATGTATAAAATATCATCCTCTTTTGTTTTATTATAGGCAGGGTTACTGGTGAACTCTTACCTCTCTCTACCAGGTAGTATTTACCTTCAACGTTTTTTATTTTCATGGTTTCAGTCCAATTTACTATCTGGATATTTACCGACTCATTTAAAGTCATTGTGGACGTAAACATTTCTCACAACGTTGAGTATTCATCTTCAATTTGGGGTTAGGTCTTCGCCGAGTTATAATAACTTCGGTCTTGCCAGGTACTGTACAGTTTTCTCATAGGCTATTATTAAGGGGTGAATATTTTCTTCACTATCCTGTTGGTTCCTAAATGGTGGAGATTTGATATCTATGAGGAAACAGGGTTAGTTTTGATGTATGAGGAAATACGGTTAATAATCGTAAGTCTCCCACACAACATGAGTTTCCACTTTATTTTTATTTGGGTAGCTTTTTTTACCTACCAGCGTTACATGATTTATCATCGGATTTCTAATGCATTTTGTTAAGGTTTTTCAGCTATATACAATGATAAATACAGACTTCTGAAAGAGGGTTTTTTCTTTACTCATGTAACAAAACTCTTTTGTCTTTTATATTAACTCTTTCATATAAATATTTGTCTCAGATTTTATGCAAATCCGATGGAACTATACACTAGCATATGCAGAATAAATTTCATAATACTATTTCTATTTTATGAATGGTTTATTTTGTAAATTTGTAGATGTTTTCTATCTAGGCTACTTTTATGATTCGTATTTTCGCTCTATCATACATGGTTGACTTTATATACTCTATTAATTTTCTATGGAATTTTATCTTCTTTGTCTTGGGCTTCATAATTATTATATATATATATATATACACTGTTCATTTAAATTTTCCCCTCCCTTATGGTTTTACCTAAGGCATGAGCACGTAAAACCCTACATGTACCATGGGGTTAGGGTTTGTTGGAACGGGGTCTTATAACAAGCTACGAAACTGGCCCATTTTGGATATTTTTTATTATATTTAGCCTAGCACAGGGGTTTTGGGGTGGGTGAAAGCCCTGAATTCATTTTAATGGGTCTAAGGGTAAACTAGGGGTCCGAAAACCATGGGTTGCGAACAATAGGAAAGTCGAGGCTAGATTTTTATAAATAGAGATGCATTTTGTATTGTAAAATATGGGATATGATGAGCTATTGATGCGAATTGTGATTTAATCTATATATTTGGGTTTTGGGGAACGGACTCCTGCTGGCTGTGTCTACAGAGATCCAAGTCCAGCTGTGTGCGGATCCTGCTACTGTGTGCGCTGGTTGGGAAGGGAATTGGAATTCTAAGGAAGAATTGATGAATGAATGAATGTGAAAGGTTGTTAGAGAACTGAATCTGTGAGTACTTTTATGTGAATTACTAAGAATTGTTGTATTATGCGTTTTCTGTACTTAAGTTATGAAAAATTTGTATACTGTGTTCTTGGATCTAGATTTGTTATGTTATGGTTATTTACTGCTCTATTGATGTTATAACAAGAATATAAATATAGATCTAGTGCACGTGGATGCGAATAGAGACTTAATTAACTCTCCATAAAATAAGGTAATTGGGGATTACAAGACCTAGCACTGCTCTTCTTTCTTTACCCATCCTTTCTCAGGGTGCAGAAACTTGGTTCCAGCACCCACCCATACTACTTCGGGTGATACTTTGACCTGCGAAAGTAGGTCATTGCCGAAAGGGCCAGTATTATAGGGGTTTGTTGGCAAACCTTGCTTACCAAACCTGGGTCAAGACCCCTCGAACTAACAAATGGTTCCATTGTAGGGACCACAAGAATTCTGAGAGAGGAATTAGGTAATGAAAAGAGAATACTAGAAACCTGAAAGAAAAGAGATCGAAGACTGATTTTAAAGACATATCCAGGAGTTCGCAGTAAAAGAAAACCACAGTGAAAAATTAACGATGGAAAGGTGGAGAAATAGGTACATTCTTACTAAAAGCTACAAAATATTCTTTGTAACCTTTTCAATTTAACTCCAGGAGTGGCTGGGCAGGCTTGTGGAATTCCAGAAGTGCTGGAAGGATGAGCGATTCACTCAATGGACCCCAGAGGTGCTCGAGAAGCTGGAAAGAACTGATAATACTATCATGCGTACGGTGGATCATTGGGTGGATAGTGTGCTAAGAGGATTTATGACAGAATTTGTCATTGATTAGTTTGTATCATACTCTGAGGCTGAACGACGATTCTTCAAAGGGTTCCGGGGAAAATTTCTGAGGATATTATCGTTGTTGATCAAGAAATTACTGTGCAAAAAGAGTATTTTGTGTAGTCATACTGACTGAATGACCTCCGATCTAGATGGGAGCGCAACACACAGTGGTAAATACTATGGGACCAACCTTGACAGAGGGAGATCCACCTACAATCAGTTGCAGGAACCATTTGAGCAAGATCTCCCAGCTACATCTCCACCTAGGCCATGCAAAGGTAAGAATTCGCCTATACCACCACCCTCCCTAGACAGTGATATGGCTGCGCATTTGAAGCTACCTACCTTCAAGGGGGTAGGAGATGAGGATATGGACCAATTTTGGTTCGTTGCAGACTCTGTATGGCCTGTGCAAAATGTGGTGAGTGATACGGTAAAAAGGGCACAACTGTCATTGGCCTTCGAGGATAGGGCCCTAGACTGGTATATGCGGTATATTTCCTAGAATGGGGGCACATCTATTCAAGATATCAAGGACGTTTTGAAGCACCATTTCAGGAAGCCGAAATCTTATTCCCAGTTGGTAGCAGAAGTAAAGGAATTCAAACAAAGTGCGTCTGAGTCAGTGTGGGAGGCTGATCAGTGACTGAAGAAAGCAATCAGGGAAGAAGGATTCGAATATGATGATAAACATCATACAGAATGGTTAATCACTATGTTGCTACCTCACCTGCGCATGCCAATGAGTCATTAGACCTTTGAGTCATAGGAGAAGCCTATGGAAGTTGCCACGAAACTAGAGGCTGCCCCCTCAGAGGATACGTCAGTAGGGGTGCAAAAAATCCAGGAACAACTTAGGTCCATGCATATGGAGATACAAAACCTACAAAAAGAGCGAGGAAAGGACGTTTTCGCAGATCTCTGGTGCATACGATGCCAGGTTTCTGGCCATACAAAGGATCAATGGAAACTATTGATGGATTACATGCAAGTAGGAGGACCTAGTCTGGTATGCCTAGGGGCAAGTAGGGAACCCGTCCTATTACGACCAGGTTCAAGCAGACCTACACTATGGTGTGATGATTTTCAAGTAAAAGGACTGCACAATATGAACCATTGCCCTCGGCTAGGTGCGTATGTCCCAAAACTAAAGCAACAATGGTGCCGATTCTACCGATCAGTGGGACATTGTGAGCAAAACTATCGTGCTTATGACTTAACGATGGATCGTGGGAACTTATATAGGGTACAATCGGACCTTGCATGGCCAAGACTTTCTGTTCACTTTGGAGGATCACTGGCCCGAAGCAGAGGAGGTCGGGGAGGAAGTGCATGATGAGGACGTGGGCAGCTAGTTTGTTATAACTGTGGGGAAATAGGACACTTTTCCAGAGAATGCCCAAATCCTACCAGGACATCATGCAAATATTGTAGGCAGCTGGACCATGAGGTATATGACTGCCCAATTTTAATATCCAAGATGCAGGAAAAGCAACCCAGCCCTACGTAAAACGTACAAAGAGTTAAATCCGAGCTAATAAAGGTAGATCCCTGTGTAAAATTCATGACACGCAGCGGGCTGGTCACCCGGGGAGCAAAAGAGGAGCTTGCCTCTCGAGAAGGAGTTTCTGTCAAATAACAAACAACACTAACAGTCCCCACGCCGTTGCCAAAGCAACCTTAGATAGAGGAAGGGGTTTAGCCCTTTTTAAAGGCATGTCTGAAGCTGTTGTGAAATCCGCAGGTTGTAGGAAATCTCCAAGAACTACTGAATACCTGCGTGGTTCAGACCAATTTCATCCTTGAAACCAAGGATGTACACAAACTATACAGCTATAAGAAGTGCACCGGAAGAGAGATGCGATTGACTGTGTAGATTGGTGACTACGAGATGGATCAGGTTATATTAGATCTGGGGTCATATGCGAATGGCCAATCAATGAAAAATCATCCCTCTAGGGAGATTACCAAAATTCATGGTTGACATTGCAAGGGTAAGGGTCCTAGCTAACTTTGAAGTCATAGAAATAGTGGAAGATGTGGATCCCTACACTACGCTCCTTGGACTAGACTGGGGAATTGACATGGGGGGTGTCATCAATCTCAAAAAGCGCATCATGGTGTTTGAAAGCAAAGGTATGCGTGTCATTGTACCACTAGATCCAACAGAAGGTGTGCGGTATACAGAGCTAGCCTATGAGGAGGAGGAATTAGATACATTTATAAATTAACTGCGTAGGATGAAGATCAGTTTAACCCCATGGAAGAAGGAATTCTCTACTGGGAAAAGGACAGTGAATGTTTTTTTGACTCTGATGAGGAGCTAGAAAATTTGCAAGGCCGATTACATGAAGTTTCGACACTCCAATGTCTTCAGACTGTCAGGAATTTTCGGCGCATCTCTATCACGGAAAGGAACCTGCCCTACCAGGAGGATGCAGATGATAGTCAGAATATGGTTGAACCTAAGATTACCACAGAACGCAGGCTAGGGGAACTATCACTAACATTGCGCGGAGCACCTATGCAAGGACCGATATTCTTCACTCAGGAGAAGTATTGGAGAAGGGTGATCCTGTGCATTGGGACCCCAGTTGCTAGATGGACTCTAAGGTTAGTCAACCTACACGGACACTTGTTGACATACAACACTCAGGGGTGCGATCAAGCCTTGCATGGACAGGCTTGCTAGGGTACCGATGACCTGGGCATCCATTGGATTATGGACCTCCCTAGGCCCACGTGTAATTTTAAGAATTTGCGGACACCTCAAGAAATAAATGGCACGAGGATGCGTGACACAGCCCTTTGATGAAATGACGTTCCGAAAAAGGGCGAAGTGCATGGATCGAAAAGGCTGATGGCCAGCTTGCAGACACACCTCACGTCGACCTTCATTTAACGTATGCGAACAACATACAGGCATCATCCGTGGTCTGACATTCCGTGGAAACGACCTCAGGCACGCAGGACGACTGTTAGCACATCCCGAATTAATAAAAAAGGAATCTTAAAAGTATGCAAAATTAGTGGAAAATCATCAATGTAGCCATTTATTGTAAGATTGATCTACCTAATCGATGGTCAGTCTCGCTAATGGGCTATTCCACCATTAAGTCGCTCTGAACGGTGTGGGGATGGCTAGATAATTACACACTAGGCTATTTATTCACCCTACAACAAGCTCTTGCTATCTGTGTACTAGTTCTTTGTGCTCATTAACATTCTTTGGGTTTCCCGCTTTCATGTTGCTAGGATGAACCCAACCAAAGAGCCAGGGAATGCTAAGTGCAGCCACCGGGGTGAGCACGGGCTCTCGGTAGAAAGGATTGTCCGCAAACCATGCACAGACGGAATGCTACGATACAGGGACATGCTGCGGCTTCTACGCAATTTTGGAGTCCCTCCCAACCGAAGAAATATGTGTTCCCTCCCTCAAATTTCCCTCATCAATGCTCCTACTCCAACTACGGGGGACATCCAAATTTATTTAGCACAACTATCTCACACAGAGCTACAAGGACTGAACACCAAAGTTTTGCGTGAAGTTTTCCACCATGACCAAGCTAGGCGACGGAAGTATAACATACCTCAGGAATTACAGGACCAGTGAATTTTAGTGGTCACAGAGGCAACACATATTATTCAAGAGAAGCTGACGTAGGGTGCACAACTGATCAAAACAGCTACCCAACTATGGACAGCCATCCAGCACCATTCCATGCTTCAGCATATCCAAACGGAATTACAGTAGGCGAAAGGTGCTCTGGACCATGTAAAAGCCTCCTCACCCTCCACCGTCTCCACGCAACGTCTAGCCGTCTTGGATAGTATTGAGAAACTTTGCCACAAAAAGCATGTCATTCAAAAACGATTGAAACCATGGGCTAACACCGCACTTCAGCTCACCGAAGATGCTCAGTCTGCAATTGCACACCTCCATCGGTTGTTGGAATGGGTCACCGCGGCTCTAGATGGCCCTGCCTCCCTGACACTGGTCAACATTGTGCAATGAGTTCTAGCCCAGAGTAAGGAAGTGCTCCCACTCCTCCCCCACACTCTGGTTACCTTGCACACACAAATTGAAGCCACACCACTGTAGTGACTTGGGATGAGTCACAAGATTGTGTTAGGGGACTGTTGGAATGGGGTATCCTAACAAGATACGAAACTGGTTCATTTTGAATATTTTTTATTATATTTAGCCTATCAGAGGGGTTTTGGGGTGGGTCAAAGCCCCAAACGCATTGTAATGGGTCAAAGGGTAAACTAGGGGTCCGAAAACCATGGGTTGAGGACCATAGGAAAGTGGAGGCTAGATTGTTATAAATAGAGATGCATTTTGTATTGTAAAGGATGGGATATGATGATATATTGATGCAAATTGTGATTTAAGCTATCTGTTTAGGTTTTGGGGAACAGACTCCTGCTAGCTATGTGCGCGGAGATCCAAGTCTAGCTGTGTGCGGACCCTGCTGCTGTGTGCGCAGGTTGGGAAGGGAATTAGAATTGTAAGGAATAATTGATGAATGAATGAATGTGAAAGGTTGATAGAGAACTGAATCTGTGAGTACTTTTATGTGAATTACTGATAATTGTTGTATTATGTGTTTTCTGTCCTTAAGCTGTGAAAGATCTGTATACTGCATTCTTGGATCTAGTTCTATTATGTTCTATTTATGTACTATTGTGTTGATGTTATAACAAGCATATAAATATAGATCTAGTGCACATGGATGAAAATAGAGACTTAATTAACTCTACGTAAAATAAGGTAATAAGGGATTATAGTACCTAGCACTGCTCTGCTTGCTTTACCCATCCTTTCTTAGGGTGCGAAAACCTAGTTCCAACATCCACCCACACTACCTCGGGTGAGACTTTGACCTGTGAAAGTAGGTCATTTCTGAAAGGGCCAGTAGTATAGGTGTTTGTTGGCAAACCTTGCTTGCCAAATTTGGGTCAGGACCCCTTGAGCCAACGGGGTTTAAACCTCTCGGCCCATGGTTATGTCTTAGTATGAAAGTCTAAGAGTTTTCTTGCATGGATAATTCATAGCTATGTATTAATTTCAGTGGTGTTCTATGAATTATTATTTTCCATTTTCTACAATAGCTTTTTACTATGAATTTTTTTTTTCTATTATATTGTATTCTTTGCAATATCATGGTCTTTACTAGCCTGATTTGACCTCATTTTGGTCTAAAATAACCCTTTCTTTCACCACAGTTTCATTTCTTCCCCACAACCTTATTGGATGGGTACATTGTAGACATATTGGTGCTCAGATAAACATTTTTTGATACTCGGCTCTTTCCCACAGACATCGCCTTGATGGAAAATTGGTTTGTTAAGGGTACTCTCTAGTTCACATTATACACTGAATTTTTCTGGGTCAAATGATCTCTATTCATTCACCTTTAATCTACCCACAGTACCCGGTATCTGCCACGATACTAAAAAAATATAAACAAATAATGTGTCATTTAAAAAAAAAACTAATTTCTTGCTTACATGTCTATCACGTATGCAGAAAGATCCACATATAATCTTTCCCAATTCAAAACGGTACTATAACATCATGACTTGTCAGAGCTATCACATAATCCACAAAAATTACCTTAAATTTCATTCCATTGGTTAAACACCCAACTGTGAGTGAGGTGATCACGTCCTCAACTCCCCCCGTCCTCCTCACTAGAGCGGAAGTTAGTAGAATTTTTCCTCAAGATAGGCCTTAAGACCTTTGTCTAGCCCCTTCTCTGGTTTAGGTTGCAGAATTCCATGGGTTATCAGCTAGCTATGTCCCACTCTGTTCTTATAGTTATTCTCTTATTCCTTTATTTTCAATATTCACAGAACCCCTTCTCCTCCCTAAGATTTACTTTTTATCCTCGAAGGAGAAGGTAATTTTCAATAACTTCTTCTTCCCAACTACTCTAGAAATATTGGAATTATTTACAAAATATTTATGGAAATATCGAATGTAATTGTTTATACATAAAAAGTAACTCAGGCTCATCAACCATTTTAACACATTCGTTAATCTATTTTTCACTGAAAATTCATATGTAATTTTTGTTAAAGTTTAAAATAAATATGAGGAAATTAAATTGGGTTTTACATCTTCCCTCACTTAATGCAAACATCATCCTCAATGTTTTACTCCCTCATAGAGAAACATTCAGGATATTCTTCTCATATAAAGCATTCATTTTCCCAAGTAGCCTCTTGTAGGCTAAAGTGCTTCCACTTCACTTTAACTTGGGAGATGGCTCGCCTCTGAGCATTATTTCTCTCTAGTTGAGAATATGTTTAGGCTCTACTAGGAATTCACCGTCTGGTTTGACCTGAAACCAAAGAAAAATTAATTAATTAACCAAGCACTAATCTCATTTTTAGGGGACATAGTAACAATTACAATTTACATGTATTTTCTACCAATGTATTACATGCCTGGGATCATGCACATATCGTTTCAATAGAGATACATGAAACACATTGTGCACCTATATGTCACTGGGTAACACCAGTCGTTAAGCCACCAACCCTACTCTTTCCAAAAAATTTAAAAGACCACAGAACCAGGGAACAATTTTGGCATAGGTAGTCCATATCAGAGTTCCTTTCTTGGGTCTAATTCTACCATACACGTGATCTCCCACTCCAAGCTCTCAATAAGTCCTTTTTCGATTCACATAAATGTTTTGCCTATCCTAGTCATCTTTTACATTTTTTCGGATATTCTTCACTTCATGCTCCATCTATTCCAACATCCCGAGCCCAAGCATCAACTTATTTTTTCAGCTACTCCAATTTATGGGTGTCCAACATTTTCTTCCGTATAATGCCTCAAAGGGACTCATTTTTAGATATTCTTGGTACCCATTATTACAAGAAAACTCTACCAAATGCAAATGATCTTCCCACTTATTTGGTTGTTGCATCACATACATACATAAAATGTCTTCCAATATTTGATTCACTCACTCAGTCTACCAATCTCTTTCCGGATAAAAGGCGGTACTAAACTGAATTTGTGTGGCCAATATAGTGAACAATGCCATTCATAAGGCTCAGGTGAACTTCACATCTCGGTCTCAAATAGACATTTTAGGAATACTTCGTAATCTTAAAACTTCCCTCATAAAAATATCAGCGATTGGTACCCTTTTGTAATTAGACTGGACCGGTATGAAGTGAGTCGCCTTGCTAAGCCTATCCACCACCACCATAATGGAGTCATTGTGTTTCTTAGTTTTTGTTAATCCTGTAATAAAATCGAGTGAAATGACTTCACATTTCCACTCTGGTATAGGTGTAGATTGTAGTAAACCCATAGGGTGCTAGTGTTCCACCTTGACATGTTGACATTCCAAACACATACTAAAATACTCAGCAATATTTTTCCGTATCCCAATCCAAACATAGTCTTCTCTTATTGTTGTTAAAAAAATTTGATAACTTGGGTGTCTAGCATAGGCTTTTCGATGATACTCATCCAACATTAGCTCCTTGAATCCCATTTTATTATGAATATATATATTCCTAGGAAAAATTAGTAGTTGTTTGTTATTTATCTTATAATGTGATTGTTTTCCTTGGTTTCTTGCTTGCTGCACTTGCTGCCATAGAAACTTGTATTCAAGATATTTTTGTGTTGCCTCTTTCACTTGCTCCTCGAACTTGAACTTTACCTGATTAAGGTAGAGTTCATAAACACAATATACTTTTATAGTCAAGGCATCAGCTATATGGTTTTATTTATCTTTCCACATGTTGAATTTCAAAGTCGAATTCACTCAGTAATTAGTTCCACCTTTCTTGGCGAGCATTCAAGTAAGATTGCTTAAAATAGCTAGTAAATTTGTTCTGGTCCATTTTCAGCAGAAAAAATTTCTCTAACAGGTAGTCCCTCCATACTTTGAGCATGTAAAATACTATGGTCAACTCCACATCATAAGAAGAATATAATTTCTCATGATCCTTTAGCTTCCTTGACTCATATGCAATTAATTTTTCATCTAGTGACAACACTGCCCCCTCCCCTTCCTGACAAGAATCAGTGTAGAATTAGAACTCCTTGTTTGGGTCAGCTACCTTCAATATAGGGGTAGTAGTAAACAGTTTCTTTAACCATTCAAAAAAACTTTGGCATTCACTCACCCACTTAAAAACTCATCCTTTTTGTTGCAAAGAGGTAATAGGAAAGGCAATTTGAGAGAAACCTTTGATAAAAATTTTGTAGTATCTATTCAAACCCATAAAGGATCGTATGTCTGTTACGTTCCTAGTAACCAACCGCTCCATAATATTATTTATTTTCTCTGGGTCTAGCAATATCCCTTCAGCTGATATTACATGACCTATATATTGGATCTATTCTTTATAGTAACCACACTTACTAAATTTGGCATAGAGCTCATGATCCCACAACATTTTCAACACCAAGCCTAAATGTTCCTTATGTTCTTCCATGATTTCAGAATAGATTAATATATAATCAATGAAAATCAAAACAAATTTATCCAAAAGTGGATGAAATATTTCATGCATCAAACTCATGAAAGTTTTTGGTGTGTTAGTTAACCCAAATAGTAAAACCATGAACTCATGATGCCATATCGGGTTTGAAATGTTGTCTTGTATATATCCTCATATTTTATCTATATCTGGTGATATTCATATCTTAGATATATCTTGCAGAATATAGTTGCACCTTTTACCTGATTAAAAATATCATCTATCCATGGTAATTCACTACAAGACAAAAATGCATTGGTCAGGGGTGAAAAATGTCACAATAACCTCATTGGTGACGGTCAAAACAACCTTCATCACTAGAAAATAAATGTCACCAAAGGTGGCGTCTCCAAAAGTAAAGGTGTTGTGGTGACAGTCAAGGTTCGTCACCAACAATGGTTTATAATGAAAAATAGTGACTGTCACCATTTGATATGAGCAATGGTGACGGACAATAGCCTCCACCAAAAACCTGAATGTCACCAAAGCTGGCATTGCCGAAAGTATGTGTTGTGGTGACATTCAAGGTTCGTCACGAATATTGATTATACTGATGGATAGTGAGCGTCACCATTTCATATGAACAACAAGGATTTTTGGTGATGGACCTTTCATGGTCATCACTATTGGTTCATATATATGACATCGTTCGTTGATTGTCACCATTTCATATTTGGTGAGGGTAAAAAACTATCATGATAAGCTCATTGGTGACATTAAGGTCCATCATGGATAATGACTATAATGACAAACAATGACCCTCACCATTTCATATCAACAACAACGATTTGTTGTGACGAAACTTTTGTGGTCGCCACTAGTGATGCATATATATGGTGGTGTTCATTGACCATCACCATGTTGTATTTTGGTGAGGGTTGAAAAATGTCACCATAAGCTCATTGGTGATGGTCAAAAGAGCATACGTCACCAAAAACTAATCGCCCCCATTCCCTATGAATATCAGGTCATGATGGAATCAAACCACCAACCTCATGCTTGTAAAGCAGGTGCTCTTCCAATGAGCTAGCACCCTTTAAAGAAGAGACTATAGAAAAATTCCTAGAGAACCAATAAACATAAACAGAGCTAAGAAATATTTCTTTGTAAAAGAGATATTCATGGTCAAATTAACAAGAAAGTGACTTTTTAGCATCGTTTCACTAGTGCTTCTATTATAATATTTGGCCTAAACAATCAACAGAGCAAACTCTTTTCAATGTAGTAGGAGCATGATCGGAAAATAATCTCACAAGAATACCTAGCATTCAACATTCTGACCCACTAAATCACTTGTACATCCTTTTTAATTCATTCAACAAAGGGTTTAAAGTTGGGAACAATGTCATAACAATACTTTCAGCTATAGAACAAGCATTTTAAGATTACCTCTATTGTATGACATGGAAATTTGTCCTTTAGATAGAGTTATGAGACACATAACCACTTTCACCCTTAAGAAAAAATGTGGTTGTAAAGGAATTGTAAAATATTTTAGAATAAATATGCTCTTAGTATCATATTGGATTCCCATACTAGTGTTAGGTTTAAGGGTGCCAAAGACTTTAGATTTTAACTATGGTATGGTGCACGCTAGGCTTCAGGACAACATATTTTTTAGGAATTTTATGATGGGAAACCTACAAATCTGTGTCCAAGAGAACTCAAGTTAAATGGAAATATTTTTGTATAATAGTTGTCAGTTATATGGAGGCACATTGATTTACATGTTTTTTCTTAGGTTTGAATAATTTATGTATTTTTTGGTCAACCAGTTTTTTGATCCAGTTTTTATCTAGTTCCGATTCGATTCACAATTTTGAGGTTAACCATTTTGATCACTGGTCTAGCTCATGTAATAAAATAGATCATAAAATATAAGGTGGTATTTGTGTGTTCAAGAGAGTTTTGTGTGCATAATTAAGATGGGAGTTACACAAATCTTCACCTATGCCCAATTGGAAAATTGGAGTGTCGTAGATGTAAGAAAATGTGTAACAGAATATCCTAAATTTAGAAATAATAATCTTGTGATGTGTCATTTGGGAAAATAGGTTTCAATTACCTGGAAATATATTTTTACACCACATGAAAACCTTGTAGAGTAAGAGAAATAATGCACATGATAGATACATCTAGTTATGAAGTAGAAGGTTATAGACTTAAAGTGAAAAAACATTGGAAAACTCACTATAAATAACATCAACCACTTCAAGAACAAAATGGTATAGCATAGGATCTCTCAAAACATCAATAAAATCAAATGCATATGCATTATTGCGTCTTCTTTCAAAGGCAATATTTAAATCTCCTACCATTCAAGAATTTCAGTAGTTAGCAATTCGGGCCATAAAACTTCTCGACAAAATATCCATCTTTGAAAGAGAGAGCTTAGATAACTCCCTTAAACTTGGAATCCTTTTAGCGAAACAAAATAGCAACATAAAAGTTGTGTAATTGTGAATATAAATAGATAAACACTCTAAAACTACTAAATAAAGCCATATCAATGCAACATAAAGAACAAGGAGGTAATCAGCCGTGAAATTTAGCTCAAGGAATAAAAAGTAGAAGAGAAGTTCTCAGAAGTATGGCATGTAAACGAAGCTCTAAGACAGTAGAATAGCATTGAAAGAAAGAGAATCAAAGGAAACTAAAAATATCAAGCAATAAAAAATACCCACAAAAAAAATGCCAATTATTGAAAAAGCAATCTATGATGTCTCAACCCTAAAGAATACATCCACAAAACTAAACAAATTTCATACTTCCCAAATGTTACAAGAACTTGGCTTAAAAATACATATGCATTATAAAAACTAGAGAAGAATGTTAAATTCCATAAAAAGGTCGGAAATGATTAATATTTTTCACTCACCTTTACACGTTTCCCATAAAGGACTAAATTTATGTCTTTAATGGTGTTCTTAGCTCTACTCCTCATGGAAAATTTATAGACCACTGCATAATCAAGAAATTTGTATTGTTGTCAATATGAATTCTTAGTTGACAATTTAGAAACAAAGATTCTAATACAAGGATGCAATTGAAAATTATCTGAAATGCTATGATGCATAGTCAAGAAAGTCTTAATGTTGAAAATATGCTTTCTTAACTGACAGTTCAGAAACAGAGAATCTAATACAAGGATACAATTGAAAATTATCAGAGATGGATTCTGATCCCAAATGCTTGGTAGGCTTGCCTCATCGTGAATAGGATATAGACTACCCTCATAATACTAGAAAATTCAGTATATGGTGGATTTCTTAATTTTAAAGTAACGATGTATCTTGAATACCACACACCATTACTGTCATTGCCATAAATCAAATACACACACACACACACACACACACCAAAATGCATGACATCTAGGCTTGTTAGACTGGCAAGACTCTATAAGTATTGTTCAGGAGTCATTAATAATTTTCCACATTTTATTTTTAATATGTGACCAATGTAACCTTAGATTTTGTCAGGGGAAGTAATTAGTGATCCACATTCATTAATACATTGCTGCATTTAATTTCTAATATGCAACCAAAGTAATGTTAGACGTTGTAATTAGGGGCAATGTGGTAAAAAAACCTAACCAATATGAAATTTCATAAATGTGATATATAATGTTTTATAGGTTGTGAGGAGAATATATGCTTGCAATGTGAATAATAAAGTAAATATTTATTCTCACACACAAACATTTTGTGTGGAGGAGGCCTGCATCCTAATGTCTCGCAAGACCTTCGGGATTTGAGTAGTTTCCAAAGACACATTTATGTTTGTATAATTCCATTTAGTATTTATTTCCTTGGGCTGAAAAGAAGTGATAGATACTTGACTGTCTTCCAACCATTTTTTTTTAATCACAAAATGAGATGAAGTCATTAACATAGGCTTTCATATTTATTTACAAGAGCTCTTCCAAGGAATGATTGCATACTTTCCTTCCCTTCTCAAAATACCTCGTAGTATAACTGTTGTGGCAACACTTTTACTAGAATAGTCATATGCTTTATTCAATGTTGAATAATGAACTAAATTTAAGTCATTGACACTGGCAATGATCTCCCTTTAGCAGAAGAGTCATACTTTTTTCCATGGCATATGAACAAGTAAGCTAAAATCAAGTAGATAGTTAGTGATGAAACACTATCTTTTCACTATGCATTGTGCACTTGAAGATTGTATTTCTGGTTCTTTCAAAGAAAAAATAAAATAAAATAAAATAATGTTATCTCCATGAAAAAAAGAAAAATCCTAGAAGAAACTTTGGACATTCCTTGCAAATAATTACATTCGTTCCACTATTTGAATAATTTCATAACTAAATCTTCTAACAAATAACTCAACAAAAAACATGCACTGCTATTATTGAATTCAGGAATTGATCTATATGAATTCAATTAGCTCTTTAGTTGTTGTTATCATCTACACAACTGTTCTCCTCCTTCTTGACAATTCAAAAAATAAATAACTCCCATTTTTTCTTCCTTAGGTTAAAGTTAGAAAACCATTTCACACATATTTATTCACTAGGTAGCACTTCATTTGTCCAGTTTTAACATTTTCAAAGTTTCAAATAGAAATGAAGAAAGTATAAATAGACAACCATAGACTCCAAGTTCCAAGTTTCTGAATGGAAGACATTCATAAAATCAGAGTTTAAGAGATAAACATAATCTTTACAATGCAGGATGATCATGACTTTGCGTGAATTATTAAGACTTGAAAGGAAAATTTGATGGAGGATTCCTTCTTTAGTTGCAGTGTCCCTCAGGATTTATCAGGTGGGATCATAATTGAGTACTCAATGTTGTTTTTGGTTCAATTTGTAGTACCAACCCACTAAGATCTCCTTCGCGTATATGGTTCATTCATATTCTCAATGAACTCCACCTAAATGTATAGGAAACTTCGGGAAGCCCTATCACACCACCTAGATTTTACAATTAACACAATACACTCATAACGAATTGAACTAAAAAATGGCCCATACTCTATTAGAGGTTGTGACGCTCTTGTTAGGGGGAGCTATATATATGGCATTAGATACACATAATAAGAAACCAGTGCAAACTTAAGCTTTCTCTAGCTAGGTGGGGTGTCTACTCCCTATTGAATTTTCACTCAGAAACACATTACAAAGATTAATCAAAGGGAACCCTAAGATTGTAGAATATATTTCTTGACATCATGCATTGCCTCCGGTTATACACTACGCTTATTTAAATTCCATGATGGTCAAATCACTTTTTCAATACGATAGGAAGTAGCTATGATCTACAAGATTGAAATCTGAAAAACATAATCTATTGAATCAATGGTTCTAGCATTCCCTTGTAGTTTAAAGCGAACTTCTAAGATGTCAGGAAATTGAAATCTAGAAAAAACTAGCAAAGTTGTTCCCAACTTTTATTTTGGCCATCTATTTAAACCCACATTTTCAACTAGTTTTTCATTGTACTCAAATATAATAAGAAACATTCCAAGGAGTTTGCAGAAAATAAAACCCTGGTAAACGTTTCTCTTCTTTTTATTTGAAAATCCAAACTCTCTGAGATAGTTACAACCCTGAATTATGTGCTTCAAAGGCTAGCTCAAATTTTATATCCATGTCACAATAAATTTTATGCTCTACATTACCCCTTGTCAAAGCTCTAACATGTGTCTACACACTAAGAATCAAGAATACACCATTCAATCCTAATGATATGTAAAGACCCAAGAATAGTGGAAAAAGGAACCTCTCACAAATTGTCTTAATAACTTTGTACATTCAAATATTAAGAAAGGTATAATATATAAATTTTTAAAGGTAAATACAGTGACCTCATTAACCAATGCTAGAACTTGTGGACTTACAATAATTCACCTTTTTTTGCAGGAAGGAAATACTTCCAAATATTACCAACTATAATAAAGTACATAAAAATGTCGTTTTAGTGTTCTGTAGTGTAAAGGAAGTCCAGTTTCAATTAATAAAGCACAGTATTCATAGGAAACGAGGGCATGGTGAATGGATAACTTCAGATTCCATGCAATTTTTTAATTTCCAAGATAACATCCCTATTTTTTAGTGTTGAAATGATCTAAGCAATCTCACAGCGAGGCATGTCTTGAAAACTACCTAGTTAAACAAGTTTTAGTCCAAATTACAAATTCTTAGAAGGAAATACTCCCACATTTCACCAACGGAAACACAGTATACAAACTCAAAATAGTAGCGATGCCTTCACTTTGAGTTCAACTAGGAAAAACACACATACCAATCATGTTTTTGAAGTATGTTAGTTGTGGGGTAATTAGCTTGTTAATGAGCTTGCTAAAATTCATCTAATACCAAGTGAATACATTCAGGTTACCCATAAAATGAAGTATTGTTATTGTTGAAAGTGCAGCGTCTGTTGTAAAACACATGCAAGCTAATAAGAAGGGAAACTAAGTTCAACACTATGTTTTTGGGTTACTATGTTAACACCGGTTTAACCAATTTTTTTTACTTTTTAGTCTCTTTTGTTGGAAATCATGGTTGTGACGCTTGGTATGAAAGTAACACTGTTATTCCCTGCTTTGGGCATCATACAAAAATCAACACCTTGGTATTTTGGCTGGAAATCATAAAATAGGTCCCATGTTTGTTTCAGACTTTGTAATAACCCTGCTGGAGTTGAAATAACTGTGTTTTAGTTGTCGAGACAAATCAATACACATATTATCTAGTATAACTTTCATGTCCAAAAAAGCTCGAGCCTACCCAATATATGATACAAAGTATTTTTTTTTACAACATTGTTACAAATTCTAGGCAAATATAAATGCATAAATATTTGATTTAATTAGGGAGCATAAATCTTAATAGAAATCCACAAATTGATGTGCAAGAGATTGGTGTTGAATTAGCAACCTGTACAAATCGTTTTTTTTATACCCTTCCTCTATTACCAAACCCAAAAAAAGCCTTATATTCTAGGAAAACTTCAGGTATTTAGTTTTGATTTCTCAGACATTTGTAATGATCCTCTTTTAAGTGGAGAAGTGAGAAGGGATTTTATTTGTATAGGTCACAAATAGAAGTGAGTCACCTTGCATGGATTATGTGAACTTGTAGGTAACCACGTTCTATAACATACATGAGGATCAAGTTGTGAATTCACAAGGAAATACAACACTTGGAAATCATGAGTGAAGATAAAGTTCAATTAATTGGGACTAGAAGGTGGGGCCAAGGTAATCCATATCTTACAGGGCCCTGCTTGAGGACTCAATACGATCAGTGTAGCTCCAGATACAACTAGGGAGGATAGGTAAGAAATTTTGGTGTCTTAGTGGCCAACTCTAGGGAATTTGACCTTCTAGAGAAAATATCATAAGCCAAAGTTTCTAAACATATGGATAGAATCCACAAAGCAAGATTACAGCATACTATATAGCATCTCTTAGAAGATCGGGTGGAGCTCCTCCAGAAGGAGTTGCAATATGTGTGTAGATGCATGTAATGTACATGTGCATATGGGGTCATCATCAGACTTGTGTTATTTTATAGCAAGCTCATGTGTTGCTATTACACTTTTCATTTAAAGTCACTTCATGAATAAAGAGAACCTTGCAATGTACCAAAGTTAAAGCTTCAAACAAATCTATGAGAATCCTAGAATGGGGAATGATACCTCCAATGAACCTCATGTAGGAGATAAGTGTTTCATGTTTCTAGTTCCTCAAAACCTTTCATCTGTTGGGATGTGATGATTTGTCTCAACACCAAACTAATGAGAGCAATCCTAAAGCTAGCTTAGGTATGATTTTATTCCAAAAGAAAGATTGACATGACCTAGATCGTAAATAACCTATTTCTATCCTTAGATATATGTAAAAATAATGCATACATCTTCCATGCAAAGTTACATGAAGATCTAGCCAAGAAACTCTTAACATGTAGATTAAATGCTGGTTATGGTCACCTCCTTTGCTGAGAAACAAGAGAAAACACCCACAAAATAACAAAAATAGGGATACAATGATCTTTGGCACATTGAATTATTTCGGAAATAGTTGCATCAAGTTCTTAAGGAACTCAAAATTACTTCAAGAGGGAAGAACATATATATAAGAAACAAAAATCCACATCTTCAAGACTTACATATTTCAAAATTGTGCAGATCCAATAAACTTGAAGGCCATGTAGCCGCCTCTTTGATTTAAAAGTGTTAAAATTGGAAACTAGGGAAAAAATCCATTTTTTGATATCCTCAATTGGGAAGATAATTGCAGAATTTAACTCCTCTCTTCAATATGACCATAATCGATATGAATTTTGTGTCATTTGGAAAACTAGAAGTGGATTTTTCGTTTTATCCTCTCACAGGTAATTTTTCAAGCTAGGCCCCTCACCTTATCTCGGCTCAATTTTCCTATGACACACATCTATTCATCTTCCATCGTATTATATAAATAGAGGAGTCTTCTCCCTAATTTGGACATAGGATAAGGGGTTGATCTATGGTTGAGGCAGTGGTGGTCCTCAAGGAGTAAAAAGGAAGGTCTATTGCTAGCTTGACTTCTGTTCTAGGCCGAGTCTTCCACAGATGGTTAGTTGCAGGTAAGGAGTATCTTGTTTGGGTTATCTATCTATTGATAGCTCATAATCTAGCAGGCCGAGTTAATTTTTGGGCTCTTCTTTGAAGTAGGAACACTCTCCTCATGAGGCTGCATCAGTAGGGAAAATTTTAAGGGCTAATATTCACAGGTGGGAAATTTTTCCATGCTTTTTCAAAAAAAAATATTCGTGAATTTCCATTTTTAGAATATGATTCACCCAAATTTTATAATATAACAACATTTCACCCCAAAAATAGCAAAAAAATTATAGAGAATATATAAAATCATTAGAAATATAGATACTTTTACAAAATTATCGTCAATACTTTTAAAACTTTCATATTAGGGACTAGTAATATTCACTAATTTTTATAAACTTCAAGATAAATTTTCATGCTTAAAATTTTCCCTGCGCATCATTGTCCTCTTATTTCTATTAGGGTTGCTGCATATATCTCAAGGAATGGAGAACGACATTCTTATCATGGCTAGAATCTCATTCTAATCAAAACTCCCTATATCTTCAGGTAATCCGTAGTCAATAGGACGAGTTTTGGATGGTGATCAATGATTCTTCTGCAGCCCTAACCAGTCTCAGGTGGATGACTATATTCAACCCTAAAAAGACTTATCCTTCTCAACTATCTACATTTCATGCATAGATTATAGTTGTGAGTATATCATTGTTTTGTATTTTTTTAAGGTATGTCATGATCATATTTTCAGATTGACAAGTCAGCATTGACTTTGAATCATTGTGCTTTCCTCTCTCTCTATTTGATCGCAATTTGGGTGCAGGCATTAAGGAGAGCTAACTCAAATTTTGCTACAATGTTTTCTAATTTAGGAGAAATTAGTTCCTGGTCCTTATTTCCACTCTTGGTCGTCAAAATTTATTAAATTTGATTGACTAATTTAATAAAATGACATGTGGAAGTAAATTCCCTTTACCCTTCGGAAACGTTATAATTCACTTTTAAACAATGTTAAACCTTTCAGAAGAATTTCAGGTCTCAATCACTTAATAAAGCTCTTTTTGAAACAATATTAAGACCTTCTAAAACAATGTTAAAAACCTTCGGAATCAATGTTTAAAAACCTTCAGAAATGGGGTTTCGTATTTCAAAACACTTTAATAAAATTTTATTGCAATCATCTGTCGAGTCCTTACCTTTTTATAAACTCTATGTAACTCCTGACGCGACCACTGTTGGATCTCCAACACATATGATCAGACATCTATCACATAGAATTAGCCCTGGTTACTTATCAACCAAAAGTCATGCGAAACTGGCAGTTTTACCACCATGACGTGTCACAATCTTATTTGATCATGTTCAAATAGAACAAAACCACTCGCATGCCAAAATTTGTGTGAACACAGTGACTAGTTTTCCCCAAAACCGCTTGGTCTACAAAATTTTGTTTTCAAACGCGTTTGACATGGATTTCCACTACTTTTCTATTTTCCCTTTAGTTTCTCTGGGAACCTCTTTTCCACTCTATAACTCAATTACATCCATTTTCGGAATATCCACCAGGCAAAAGAAACTGCATCTCTGATTTCTAATCTTTAATCTTTTACACAAAAGTTAATTACATGTAAATTCTTCTTCGTACAGAATCTATTCACTCTCAATTTCTACACAAGAAAAACATAAATCCAATGGATTAGAATGGATGAAACCCTCTAGGAATTTTCCAAGTATACAACATATAGTGAAATTCTACAGTTTTATTAAATTAGAGGTAAAACCCTTTCAATCCATTCTTCTACCATCCGAATTCGATTTCCTCCTTCTTAGAGGTTACATTTATAGTATTTTTACATAACATTCGACCTCCTCTTGAGGATTGAATTATTCTAATTTAGGTAAAATCCTAGTTACATAATATCTTCCCTAATTCTATCAACTGAAAGCTAAATATGCTGAATCAAATCTAAAACTGTTCAATCTTCCTAGATACTAGTTCAACCCTATCTAGTGAAATTGTAAACTGACAGCTAAAGGTACTAACACCTTTGCCTATAAATTTCTTTTGCATTTTTGGAATAATTAATGAAACCTTTTGTTTCTAAGCCTCATGCTCCTGCATCATACTCTTGAGGACAAAAATCTTCATGGGCTCCTATCCATGAGCTCCTCCACAAAACTGCCCAATTTCTGCAACATGGTTTCTGTCATCCAGGTAGCATCCTCAATTTGATGATCCCTCCACTTGATCAAGTATTGAAAATACTCCTATCCCTTGGTTTTCTTAAACACTTTCCTATATAAGATCCTCTCTGGCTGTAATGTCTTTGTTGTGGGTAACTGTTTTACCCAGTCAATCTTTTCTTTGTCTTCTCATCTGTCGTCTGTGCCACTGTCTTCATATTTGTACAAATCAACGACATTGAATATTGGAGATATTCTAATATCAGATGGTAATTCAATTTCATAAGCATTTGCAGAAAACTTTCTCAATATCCTGCATGGTCCTATCTTTTTTGAATTTTAACTTTTTATACTTCCTCTTTGGAAATATTTCTTTTCTTAAGTGTGCTAAAACCAAATCAGTAACTTCAAAATTAACTTCTCTTTTTCTCAAATCTGCTCCTTTTTTGTACTTGATGTTGTTGCTTTACCTGTTCATGTATTTCTTGAATTTCTGAAGAAAACTCCTCTCCTTCAATACTTCTCATTTATTCTTTCCCCAAGTTCCTCAATTCAAATACTCCTCTTGGGTGTATTCCATAAAATATATGGAATGGAATCTTCCCTTTACTTCTGTTAGGTGAATCATTATATGTATACTCTACCTGTGATAAAATATGATCTCACTGTTTAGGATGTTCTCCTGCAAGACTTCTCAAAAGATTACCCAAAATCCTATTGACTACTTCAGTCTGCCCATCAGTCTGAAGGTGATAAGCAGAGCTGAAACTTAGTTTAGTACCAAGCTTCTTCCATAATTTCCTCCAAAAATGACCAAAAAATATGGTGTCTCTATCAAAAATAATACTTTTAGGTAACCCATGTAATCTGACAATCTCCTTAAAAAACAAATTGGCAACATGAGTAGCATCACTGGTTTTATAACATGGAATAAAATGTGCCATTTTTGAGAATCTCTCAACTACAACATAAATTGCATCATTCCCTCTCTGTGTCTTAGGAAATCCTAAAACAAAATCCATACTTACCATATCCCAACATCTATCTGGAATAGGTATTGGAATGTACAAACCTGCATTTTCACTTTTTCCTTTTGCATATTGACAAATTTTAAAAATTATTCACATAATTTTCCACTTCATATCTCATATTTGGCCAAAAATAAAAATGACTTAGTTTCTCACAAGTCTTATCAACACCAAAATGTCCAACAAGTCCACCACTATGTTTCTCCCTGATTAAATTTTCTCTCATAGAACAATTTGGTACGCAGAACTGATTTCTTTTGAACAATAAACCCTCTTTCAAGAAATAATCTAACCACTGACTTCTGTCTATAAAAATAGGATTACAACATGCTTCAAATGCTTCTTTTAAATCCAAATCTGTCCTATAGAGTTCTTTAAGAAAATAAAAAACTAACACTTCAATTTGACTTTCTTGAACAAGAATGCTTTTCCTACTCAAGGCATCAACTACCTTGTTTACTTAACCACATATATGTTTCAATAAAAAGTTAAAACTTTGAAGATATCCAGCCCATTTTTCATGTTTTTGATTTAGTTTAGGCTGTTGCATAATATATTGTAAAGCATGATTATCTGAATATAGCACAAATTCTTTAGACATTAAATAATTTCTCCACTTCTTCAATGACTGTACAATTGCATAAAATTCCTTGTCATAAGAAGAGTACTTCCTCCTTGTCTCATTCATATTCTCACTGAAATATTCTACAGGCCTATCTTCTTGACTTAATACAATTCCAATAGCTTCCCCACTGGCATCACATTTTACTTGAAATGGTTTATTAAAATCAGGCAAAACTAAGACACGTTTCTGAGTTATCTTTTTCTTCAAGAACTGAAAATTCCTTTCAGCTTCAACAGTCCACTTAAATGGTTGTTTTTCCTTCTTTGTAGTTTCAATGATAGGTGCATTGATCTTACTAAAATTCCTTGTGAATTTTCTATAAAAACTAGCAATAACATGGAAACTTCTTACCTCAAAAACACTTTTAGGTGAAGGCCACTCCATAATTGCCTTTATCTTCTTTGGATCCATTTTTAATCCTTCAGCAGAAACAACAAAACCTAGATATACCGATTCTTCTTTCATGAATGAAAATTTCTTTTAATTTACCAGTAACTTCTCTTGATGTAACTTACTTAAGACATACTTAAGATGTATCAACTGTTCTTCCTTTGTTTTGTAGTAAATTAATATATCATCCAGATATACTATTGCAAATTTACCAATAAATTCCTTTAATACTTCATTCATAAGCCTCATAAATCTGCTAGGTCCATTTGATAAACCAAAAGGATTACCATGCATTCACACAATCCCTCATTTGTTTTAAAGGTTGTTTTCTTTTAATCTCCTTCCCTTATCCTAATCTGATGATACCCACATTTCAAATCTAGTTTTTAAAAATATCTTGCTCCACTCAAACAATCCATCAAATCTTCAATTCTGGGAAAAGGAAATCTATACCTGATTGTTATCTTGTTAATTTCTCTTGAATCAGTGCACATTCTCCAACCTCCATCTTTGTTCAAACTTAATACTGTAGTTATTGCACAAGGACTCAAACTTTCTCTGATCAAACCTTTGTCAACCAATTCCTGTACTTGCTTTCTGATTTCTTCATTTTCTCTATGAGTCATTCTCTAAGCCACTTTGTTTAGAAAATTTGATCCTAGAATCAAATCCATCTGATGGCCGATTCTTCTTACAGGTGGTAATTCATCAGGAAAATCATCCACAATAATATCATAATAGCTATCCAACATTTGTTGAATTTCAATTGGCAAATCATAAATTTTAGTAGAAGTAAATACTACCTTAGGTTTGCAAACCAAAGAAAAATTTACCTCATCATCTTCAATCTACTGCAAGTATTCTTTTCCACTCAACAATAAAGCCTTTGAATCAGACATTTTACTTGATGCATCTACTTCTTCCATAGGTAACAATGTTTGATTCATACCATCTTTGAAAAAATTGTAAATGTTTCTCTTTCCATCATGTACTTCTGCTCTGTCATACTGCCAAGGTCTACCCAGAAATATGTGACACACATCCATAGGCATCACATCACACATGATTTTATCTTTGTAACTGCTCATTTGCAATTCTATTTCACACTGTTCCTTTAGTACCAGTTGATGTCCTTTCTGAAGCCATGACACCTTGTAGGGTGTTGGATGAGCCCTTGTCTTCAATTTCAACTTCTCTATCACCTCTGTAGAGACAAAATTATCTGTATTGCCAGTATCAATTACCAATTGACAACATTTCCCTTGAACTTTGCACTCACTTCTGAACAAATTCTTTCTCTATGTTGGTTTAGCAACTTCCTTTTTTGTTTTAACAAAACCTTGTTAACAAACAAAGATTCTCCTTTCTCTGGCACAATTTCTTTCTCTGTTATAGGAAACTTTGCTGCTTCTTCTTCAGTCTGAGCAACAATTGCATTTCTCTGGTTTGTCCCCACATTCTCTAGACATTCATAGGCTCTATGTCCTAGTTCGTTACATCTGTAACATCTGACTTCTCTTCCTCTGTTTCTGCCTCCTCTTCCTCTATAAAGACTCCTTCTGCCACTTGTATCACCTTCTGTGGGTGCATACTGAGGTGAGTTTCTATTAGCTCCATCTCTTGGTGTTGTATATCTTCCTCTACCACTTTGACTTCCTCTTCCTCTGAAAGTACCTCTTCCTTTGGAAGATTGATTTCTTATGAGTTTTTCTTCAGCTTTTAAGGCCATTTGGTAAGCCTCTTCTACTTTTTTAGCAGACAGTATACTTATCTCATCTTGAATCTCCATTCTGAGACCATTCATGTACCTGGAAATCTTCTCTACTATATCTTGAATTTGTCCCGCTCTTATGCTCACTTTGTAAAATTCTTCTGTATATTCTTTTACTATCATTAATCTCTATCTAAGGTTCTGCATTTGTCTAAATAATGAAAGCTGATAATCACTAGGAAAAAACTTACCTCTCAACTTTTCTACTATTCTGTTCCAATGCTTGATTGGCTTCTTACAAAATCTCCTTCTTTCTGCTTGCACTCCATCCCACCAACGTACTGCATGTCCTTTCAACCTTGTGAAAACAAAATTAACTCTCTTTTCTTCACCCATATCTTCATAATCAAAGCGTTTATTAATTTCATTGATCCATTCTATCAACTCTTATGGATTCAATCCTCTTACAAAATCTAATACTTTAAGTCTAGGCTTAGATGTAGATCCTAAAACTGATTTAAATAATCTCATATCAGGAGTAAGCTCAACATTTTCTTCTTCTTCTTCTTCAGCTTCAGGTTCATTTACATCTTTAGGATCTCTCTGTTGTCCTGTTTCCATTGCTTCCAATCTAGCTTGAATCTGCTGCATAGTTTCTAGTACTTCAACATTTGCAATTGGTCTACCTCTTCTTCTACCAACACCACCTCCTCTACCAATTTTGACAACCATACTGGATTTCTTTTTCTGGCTTTTGGAAGCTCGTTTAATTTCTAAAAAATGCTCTAAATAAAGCTATGATACCACAAATGATGGCAGTGTGGGTGCAGGAGTTAAGGAGAGCTGCTCAAATTTTGTTACAATGTTTTCTAATTCAGGAGGAATTAGTTTCTGGTCCTTATTTCCACTCTCGGTCATCAAAATTTATTAAATTTGATTGACTAATTTAGTAAAATGACATGCGGAAGTAAATTCCCTTTACCCTTCAGAAACATTATTATTCACTTTTAAACAAAGTTAAACCTTTCGGAAGAATTTTGGGTCTCAATCACTTAATAAAGCTCTTTTTGAAACGATATTAAAACCTTCGGAAACAATGTTAAAAACTTTCGGAATCAATGTTTAAAAACCTTTGGAAATGGGGATTCGTATATCAAAACACTTTAATAAAATTCTATTGCAATCATCTATCGGGTCCTTACCATTTTATAAACTCCATGCAACTCTCGATGCGACCACCGTTGGATCTTCAACACATATGATCGGACATCTATCACATATAATTAGCTCGGGTGACTTATCAACCAAAATTCACGCAAAACTAGCCATTTTACCACTGTGACGTGTCACAATCTTATTCGATCACGTTCAAATAGAACAAAACTGCTCACATGCCAAAAGCTATGCGAACACAGTGACTAGTTTTCCCCAAAGCCGCTTGGTCTACAAAATTTTGTTTTCAAATGCGTTTGACACGGATTTCCACTGCTTTTCTATTTTCCCTTTAGTTTCTCTGGGAACCTCTTTTCCACTCTCTAACTCAATCAACATATATCGATTGTCGAATATCTAATTTCAAGCCAAAGAAACTAGAGTTCCCTCAATTTCCTTTGAATCTTTTACAAAGAAGTTAATTACATATAAATTCTTCTTTGCACAAAAGCTAATCACTCTCAATTTCTACACATAAAAAACATAAATCCAATGGATTTGAAGGATGAAACCCTCCGGGAATTTTCCAAGTATAAAACAAATAGTGAAATTCTGTAGTTTTATTAAATCAGAGGCAAAACCCTCTCAATTCATTCTTCTACCATCCAAATTCGATTTCCTCCTTCTCAGAGGTTACATTTATAGTTTTTTTACATAACATTCGAACTCCTCTTGAGGATTGAATTCTTCTAATTTAGGTAAAATCCTATTTACATACTATATTCCCTAATTTTATCAACTGAAAGCTAAATATGATGAATCAAATCTAAAAATTTTCAATCTTCCTAGATACTAGTTCAACCCTATCTAGTAAAACTGTAAACTGACAACTAAAGGTAATAACACCTTTGCTTGTAAACTTTTTTTGGATTTTTGGAATAATTAATGGAGACTTTTGTCTCTAAGCCTCATGCTCCTGCATCACTGTTGAACATTAGATGATTAATAAAAGAAGATGTATACAAGGTATTTTCCTTGGTTTGTGCCATATTCTTGTGTCTTTCTATCTTGGCTAGTATTCAACATCTATCATTTATGTTCTTTCGTTAGTTACTCTCATATAATGTTTTAAGTAATTGCTAATGGAATGATGGGAATTTGGTTGAATGAAGTATCTAACCTATGCAAAGAACATGTTTACTAAAATTAACATGATTTGAGAGCTCGGTTGAGGATAAGCCCAAGACAAATAGAGATATCACTATAGATGCAAAAAAATCTCCATGGTCCCTTCCTCCTCCAATATCTAACAACATTGAATTATGAATATTTCAAATTTCTGGGTCATATGGTTTTTTGCTAGAATTTTTGCTATTGTAGATGTGAAAATCTTGAGAGTTGACGGAATAGCTAATCCAGGCGTCATTTCCTTTCAAGAAGCTCTTAGTATTTCAATTCAATGAATCTCCTTTCTTTGAAAATTCCAAGATTTAGGGCACCGTTCTTGTAGCTCAAGAATATAAGCGAAGAGCTAGAATGTTAAGGACTGTAGTGCTCAAAGTTACATTTGAAAGATGCGAATTACATGACTGAGATACAAGTTATTCCAATTGTGAACAAAAATATGCAAGACAGTAATGTGAGGTTGTTTCCCAGGTTTGATAGTAGTTCAAGGTAGTTTGTGTTATCTTATGAGGTATGAAAACAATTTTCCTGAGGTATGACTAGATGTAACCTTAATCTATATTAGAAATAGCAGTGACTCTTGATGACATGACAAGTGATATGTATATGAAAGTGAACCTGATATATAACAATGATCTTGATCTTTATGATATATAACCTTCAGTAACTGGTAGCAACCTTGTTATAGGGAAGTTAATCTTGTTATATATGCATTCATCGTATTACATAACAGTAAACCTTGAGACTGTGGTACATAGTAGAAATCAGGTCATATAATAGTGATACATTTGGAAGTATGACAGTGATTAAAATGAGAGTTGTCTCCACAAGATCTAAGCTCTGCCGTATACCCATGTGATGCAACGTAATCTGAGTTATGGCAACTATTATGAGTCTGAGTAATAAAGAAACGTGAAAACGATCCTAACTCAAGACAGTGATCTTAAATTACAATGAAATGCGGTAGACATGACAGATATATATACCCTTGAACATTGGTGGAGTGGAAATATCAGTTCAATCATGTCAATGCACATTTTAGTTTAGATCTTCTTAAGGCTAAAGATGATCAATTTTGTTGCTTCGTAAGATCTCAGTTCAAAGTACCACCATGGCTATAGGAAATCATGAAGCACAACTACAAGTTGATTCTTTGTTTTAGTTGCGGGATCTGCCTAAAATGAGTCTATGGGTATACATATGTATCTGGACCGAGTCCTTATTCAAGCTACAATATGTCTAGATAAAAAGGGCTTGTGTGTGTGTGTGTGTGTGTGTGTGTGTTTGTGTGTGTGTGTGTATATTACAATGTAAAGGATAGTGATTCTGCTTCATGTACCATTTCCAGTTGAAATTATATCTACATATAGTATGAATTTTGATGACACCTAGTGCTCAGAATAAGAGATAATTTTCATCCTGATAGCTATCTCTTTTATCTCTGTTTTCCTTGATATTTGGATATCATATAACGAATAGTAATCTTGGCCATGTTTCTCTTCATGGTGTTGTGACTGCAGTATAATTCGGATGTTAACAATAACTCTACTTTGTGATGTCTCTGATTAAACAATGTCAATTTGCATTTCAACTCACATAAACTATCTCTTCTGTATGAGTATTAATGACATCATATTTACAAGAGAACCTATTTCAGCATCATCATGGACACACACTTACAGTTACCATTGGAAAAACGTAATTGGTAGGTGGCTGACATCTTTACAAATAATTGAAATTTTGATCTAAGTTGGATCTAGTCATGACCTTGGACAATTGCCTCTCTATCGAACTTGTAGCCTCTCTTCAATATGTCTAAGAAAAGAAGAGGCACATTTCTCCTATTATTCTAGGCATCTCTAAAGAAAAATGAGTCAAGCATTCTACGTTCAAAGGAAACATTCGTCGTTAGTAAAATCCTACTGCCTTCCTTTTTAGATTTGAACAATAACTCAAAATTATTAATACATTTGTTCATTATACCAAGATACATGATGATGTCTAATGTTTATTATTGAGATCTATGACTCGCACCAAAAAATCTCAATTCTAACTAAGCCATCTTGAGGAAATATTCAGTTTTTCAATAGCTTTAGATGTCAAGAATGAAAGCTTTTGTAAGCATCTGATTTATAGTTCTGGAAAGAAAAATTGAAATCTCGTATAGAGCCTTAGGAAAATTCAGTAGCAGAACAAAATCTTTGTTATAAGGAGGAAAAGTCTTCCTGAAATAAAAACCTAAGGCTATTAATTAAGGACATAACACTACCCTATAAATATTCTTGGTTTCTTCATCATATATGGCATCAGTCCTGCTATGTGAGGTGTTATCCTATGTATGGATTCTCAACTTATTTAGGTCAGCATCCTCTATGGTATTTTTTTTGTCCTGTACAGTTCCATAGCCATGATGATGTGATGTAACGATTAATGATCTTGTTCACAATCGATGTTGTGAAAAAGACCAAGGTGAATTTTGATAGATTATCCCTTGAGAGGATATTTACTATAAGAAGTTGTTGGGATATGCCAGAAAAATATTTTGTAGCACCCTCTGGATTTAAGTTAAGCTCACCTGGAGCTTTTATTCTTGAAGGAAATCTAATCAAGTTCTTTTCATCACTTCTTATCAGCATGAAAAACATAGGTACCTAGAAGAAAATGCAATGATTCATATCAAATGTTATGTCTCGTCAAGCACGACAAGCAGTAGTCCCTGGGTTCGATAACCTAGCTGCAATCTCATAAATAATGGTTCTTTAGAATACCCAAATGAGAAAGACTCGTCATTATGGATTGAGTAATTTGATGTATTGATAGTATTCATCTAGAAATGAAGGATCATACAATTTTTCAAAAATAAGGTCATGGGAATATTTCTTCTTCTTGGTTGAAGAAGGACCGTAATCCAATTTTAGAGGGAGCTATAAAATCGATGATAACGTTTCTTGTCTGATTCTTGTTGAGACCAAGCCATGACCATTGATTTTAAAGAAATCTGATTATCTAAGTTGCATAATTACATCACATGGACCACAAGATTAATAGTAGGTTGAAAATGACTTAATTGTTATAAAAAAACCTTCTTTCCCAACATTCAGAGGGATATATAATGTTTAATTCCTATCAATCAAATAACGATTCTCCCATTTATCACTATAATATCAATATTAGCTTTCTTCATAAACAAGCCTAGAATCATGGTTAGAGTCTATTACGAGGGTCTCTATTGAACATTAAGCTCTTTGAGCTCCTGGGGGCTTGGGGTACTTATTAAATTATGAGCGACCATAGGGAGAGTGGTTCACCTTTCCCTAATCGTGAGCTGTGTATAGAGTGATTGGTTCACCTTCCCTTGTGATACCCAATGACATGTGTGTAGGGTGAGTGGTTCACTTTCCCCCATGATTTCAGGCACATATATGTAGGGTGAGTGGTTCACCTTTCCCTACAGCATATAAGCAGGATGAGTGGTTCACCTTCTCCTGTAGATACCATAGTGAGAGATGCATTCAAGCATATACTTGTGGACATGTAGGTGGGATTTGATTCATCCTTTCCCCACGTAGGATCCTTACTACTATTACTATTTTACATGTGAGTAGAACGTGATTCATCCTTACCCTATTCTCGGTGTTTTTTCATACCTGTAGGAGGTGGTTCATCCTTTCCCTACATGTGGTTGTGATATATGTAGCAAGTGGTTCATCATTTCCATACATATGGTTTTGGTATGTGTTTCATAGGATGTGGTTCATCCTTTCCCTACATATGGTTGTGATATGCGTTTCGTAGGATGTGGTTCATCATTTTCCTACATATGGTTGTGATATGTGTTTCATAGAATGAGGTTCATCCTTTCCCTACATGTGATTGTGATTTGGGTTTGTAGGATGTGGTATCTCCTTTCCCTGCATGTGATTATGAGCCAGATGTGATATATTATTTCCCTATTGATGTTCTTGCAACATCCTACCCATGTAGTTCGAGACTCGTGGGAAGTACCTCTCATCTCGCCAATGAGTTGGGAAATGAGGATAAAGACCATAACATTATCAATGAACGCATCATGTATTTCCATACTCTCTATGCTAGTATGCATGGTGTTAAAAAATCTTGATCTGGGATCAACTGAGGTTCTACCTCTTGACTAACTTGTGTCAGTGGAGAGTGGCAAGGTCTTGTTACTCACTCTCAATCAAGGCTTCTTCATTATTACTTGATGGTTCAGCAGAGCTGAGTAGAGATGAATAAGATGGTATATAACGTCTGATGGCATGATGATGGATAAATTGATAGGTGGAATTTTCCCTAGTTGAGAGGGAGTGTCAAAATTCACATCAAGGGAAATTTTCCATTTTTGAATAGCTCCAATTGGGAAGATAATTGTGACATTGAACTCATATCTTTGTGAAGACCAAAATCGATATAAATTTTGTCTCATTTGGACAAGTGGAAGTTGGTTTTTTATTTTTTCCTCTCACACATAATTTATCAAGTTTGGCCCTCGGCTTATGTCAGCTCAATTATCCCAAGAGACAGGTCTATTCATCTTCCATCGTATTATATCAATAGGGGACTCTTCTCTCTCATTTAGACACATGATGAGGGTTTGATCTATGGATGAGGCAGCGATGGTCTTCAAGGAGGAAAAATGAATTCCTTTTGTTGAGTTAACTTTTGTTCTAGGGCCGAGTCTTCAGGATCAGGCATAGGTAAGGAGTATCTCATTTGGGTTATCTCTCTATTGTTGGCTCATACTCTGGAAATATGAGTTAGTTTTTGGGCTCTTTTCTAAAGGAGGAACCCTCTCCTACTTAGGTCGCATCACTATCCTCCTATTTATGTTAGGGTTGTTGCATACATCTCAAGGTAAGTGGGTTAGATTGAACCAATTGGAGCCAACAGTAAGCCCTGGGTATCTTTGAAAAAATAGATACCCTCCCACACATAGAAATGGCAAGAGTAGTTACAAAGGGAATTGAATTTTTTCTATGATATCCTAAAGCTCCAAACAAGTAACGGTTTTGTTCTAACAATAGATGTCGAGAAAAGGCAACTTCAAAAAAACAACTATTGGAACAAATCTTGAACAAAATGGTCAAGGAGCTCAATGCCTGAAATCTATATGATTAGCAAGTTGAAGCAAGAAAATACTAAAGATAAGGAACAAAATAGACTATTTGATGTATTTTCGAGATTAGAAGGAGCAAGCACACAACATTGTAAACCCTTAAATAGATGGAATTGTGTATATATAACAAACAAGATATTCTATATCAAGGAGTATATAATGAACCAATCAATATTGTAGGTACCAATTACCCAAGGAAACCAATGGAGAAATTCCTAATAAAAAACACACACTATTCACTATATAAAATCACTTTTTTCATTTGAACTTTGGTTTTATAAATTCTCAATTGATCTTAGTTCTAAATATAAAACAAATATAAATATTGGTATTATTCGAGCCAATGCTTCATCAATGACTACCAAGGTGACATTCTCACCTTCCTGGCATGAATTTTATGGGAAGAGAAATTGGGTGCAAGCACTGGGGATATTTGGAAAAACAAAATCCCTTTCATTTAGCATGTAAGCCAAAAATAAATCCTCTTTTTGGTGCAGTCTACAAGAAACGTCTCTTGAATCGTTAAAAAAAATAGCAAAACATTATTGCATTGATTTGGGTGTTCTTTTGGTTTCCGTACTTCTTGATGCTTCATATTCACTTTCTTTAGTAATGTTACTACTATTTCATTGGAGGCCCTCATAGAAACATGCCACCAATAGTGATAAGATAAGACAATTTTAATAAAATATCCACGAAATAACGACAAAAGTAGTTGATTATTATTTCTATTCATAGAAAATCACCTATTAATTGCAACTTGCTTCATCTCATCGAAATAATGACAAGAAAAAAAAAAAATCAACAGGATTAGAAGAGGAAAGTTGGCCATTCCATATATTCATAGTAAATGATCTGAAAATTACACCTAAACTCACCTATTTGAACATACAAGTTAGGCAGACTGATAGGAGAATGGATCATCCATTTGTGAGGCAACATTCAAGTTGAGGATATAGCCAGAGGAATGGACCATCCATTGACCTCACCAGCGAAAAAATCATCATTGGCAATGTATTGTTATTATTCTATACTAGGTATTTTAGACCAGATATGGAAAAATGATGAAAATACATATGGAGAAAAAATAGTACGCATAATTTCTTTGATGGTCATATTAAAGTTTAAAAATAACCAATTCCTCATAAAAAAATGATATTTTTTAGTAGAAACAAACCTGAAATTTTCTCTATAAGAAAAAAAGCACCACAGAGCTTCGAAAAATTCCTACCCTATGATACTGCAAGTACAATCTTGTAAATATCATCTTTCAGAACCTCAACCATAATGTTGAAAGTATCCATTAGCTACAAGAATGCATGGATCTCCAATGGCTTGGCAGCATTGGCAGGGCCCACATAAACATCGATCCTCGACTTCCACTCATTTGAACTAACCCTCACCTAGTCCTTTGTACTTGGAGACACAAAAGAAAGCTCAGATCCCTTTGTGGGATTCTCCAGGAGGGGAAGCAACCATTCCAGCAAAAAATAATAGGCCCATCTCTAGTTCACCAGCCTTGAGTCCTTCACTATTTTTCCAAAACCAGTCCTTCACTATTTTCCCATAACCCTTGTCGTAAAAACCCTCGAGGGAAATAAAACCAGTAAAGTGGGATCAATAGAATTCTCCAACAATGAATGCAGCACAACCCTAAAACACATATTCCATTAAATTTGGAAGTTTTCCGTCGATCTAGAATTTAGAAATTTTAACTAGATTAAGTTTTTTCATAATGTGGAATTATAAAATCACTTAGTTTACTAATTTCAATGTAGATATTCACCATTTTTGGTGAAAAAATTTTCATGGTAAAGTATATAAAACAAATTAATATAAACTTGCAAAAAAAATATTTCACATCTTAGTCTTGGTTTCCTTACATTATCTCTTTTAAGGTAAGATTTTTTATCGTTTGTACTAATAGCTAAGTTTGTTAAATTTATCTTATGAAAATAATGTTGTGTATGTTACTATTATTAACTTTATGAAAATAATTTTTTGTATATTACTATTATTAACCCATTTAATTATAATTTGATATAGTAAATATCGTGTATGTGTTAAATTATGATTATTACTAAGACAAGATTGGCACAATTTAAAATTCTATTGCCTTTGCAACACTAGTAATATGGTTGAAGATGAAAAAACCTCTTAGATCATTCACTTATACTCAAATTTGGATTTAAATTTCAAAATATTTGTGGCACTACTAACCTTCTTGATCTTTTAACTAAACAAAATTATGATGATCTTTAAACACTTATTTTAATGCTTTTTTAGCATAACAATAAAATTCTTAAGAATTTACAGTAATATCTTTATGGCTTCTTATATACCATATTATTTGGTCTTAGTGGATGATAATCATCATTATCACCATCATCATTACATACTATTGTAGGAATTTTGAACCATTTTAAATTTGACATGAGAAAATATTTCTTTACGATCAATTTAAATGTTGAACAATAGTAGTAGTATAATTTATTTATTATTTATTATTTGTTATTTGTTATTTTGTGTTAAAAACTAACTTAATTGAGACTAACTTGATGAATAATAGATTAATATGCAAGATATATATATTAAGTATAAAGTTATTTAATGACAAATTATCATAGTAATGTGTCCAATATATACCAGCATAGATCCACCTCAAATACAGATTTAACATGAGCCTAGAGGGATTAAATGTTGAATGAGAGTAGTAGTATAATTTATTTATTATTTGTTATTTGTACTTTTGTGTTCAAAACTAAGTTAAAAACTATTTTTTTTATAGACCAATTTTAGAAGATGTTGTTTTTAAGTGCATTATTGAATTTGATTATGCATATTTGATATGGTGAGAAGTCATGTTGGTCAAACAAAGCTTTGAAAACTTAAATATTTTATGGCACTATAATGTCATTTTTATCACCACGTGATTACATTGAAATATTAAATAATATAATTACATTGAGATAATAAATAATATAAAACTCCAAAATAATATGACGAGAATATTTGGTACACAAGAAATATTGAAAAGTGCGTATGAATATATATTAATATATCCTTCAAAAATAAAATATAGTCAAACTTACACATCCCCTCATACTAAGTTGTAGAATGATCCTCGCCTCTCGACCCAAATACTAATAATTTTAATTATGAAAATCAATCATGAATTAGAATAGTAACAAAGTAACAGAATTTGATTATTTTCAAATCCAAGAGGAAAGAGAGAAAATTGACTAAACTATTTATTACAAATGTTTAGTTTTTGAGTGTTTTTAGGATATTATATTGAAAAGAACATATTTACATTCATATAAAACTTAGATTCCTTACATTATTTCTATTATCATTAATATTTATATTTATGTATTAAATTTAACTCATGAATAATAGATTTTGTAAAAATATTCTTACCTATAAAGTTATTTAACAATATATGAATATTGTGTTTCTTACTATTATTAACCATTTTAAATTGACACCAACTACTTTTCCTATGTTGAGTACAAATTTATTATGCTAGTACAATGTTGGCACCACTTCAAAGTCTATAAGAGGAAGTATTTTATAAGTCTAGTTGTGTTGTTCAATGATCAAAATCATTTTTCTTATAAATTAGAGTGCAACAAAACAAAGAATTTGATTTAGATCAATTATAATAAGGAATGTTAATGAAAACTCACTTCAAACATTTTTTCATCAAGTGTTTAAATGGTTTATATTAAATAGAATACCAATTAGCTACTCCATTATTGTTTTAATAGACCAAGTTTAGAAGATGTTGTTTTTAAGTGCATTATTGAATTTTATTATGCATATTTGATATCGTGACAAGTCATGTTGGTCAAACAAAGCTTTGAAAATTTAAATATTTTATGGCACAGTCATGTCATTTGTATCACCACATGATTACACTGAAATGCTAAATAATATAAAACTCCTCCAAAAATAATATGAAGAGAATATTTGGTATACAACAAATATTGAAAAATGTGTCTGAATTCATATTAAGAAATCCTTAAAAAAAAATTCAGATTCATGAATCATATAAACCTAATCTTAAGATATTCACCCAAGTAGGTCAAGAACAACTTCTAGACCATATTTATCTATCTTGGTCTTCTTGCAATGTTCTTTATTTTCCAGCCATGCCCAAACTATGGTATTAATTGGAATAGAGCCAAGTTCTGTGTCATCAAGATTTGGTATACAATATTGCTCTAAAAATTTTCCATTGTATTTCCCTGAAATAGGGATCCACCAATCAACCTTTACATGAATATTCTCACTTTCATTATCCCTAAATATATCTAAGATGGATTTTTCCATCCAAATCATCTCTCCTGCATCCTCATTTCCTGATCTAACTAGCAACATATTTCCTTTATGAACATCAATCTTTGGATTCAATGTTGGATTTGGCTTGTTGCATTTGGGTCCAAAATATATGGGTTCATCTATTGCATTATCAAAATCTTCATCCATAATAGTTTAGATTACATGGAGTGCATTACGATAAACATCAACAACGTGCCTTGTCTTGGGCCAGAAATCCTCAAAAGATGAATCACTTCCATCTATTATTCTATGATCATTATAGATTCCATCTAATGTATCAAGAACTCTTTCCCAATACACTGCTTTATTTTTCCATTCCTCTACAACACTACATTTTTATGTATGATGTTATTCCTTCCTTTAGTTCTTTGAAATAGGCATCATTATTTTTGGAATCTAGGAAAGATGGGTTCCCTATGGGAATTATAGGTCAACCTTCATCATCTATATTCCATAACTCAACTGGATCTGACCACTGAATATCTCTAATGGATTCTTTGTACCTTAGTATTAGAATATCACTGAGTAGAAGAAATTGGAAGTATTGAACATTAAGATGTCCAACTAGTGCATTTTTTCCCTCCTTGATGTATCCATTAAGGAAACTTTTGAATTCTTAGAAGTTTTCAATAAGTTTAGGTGGAAACATTCGGTTTTCTTCAATTTTTCAATATGTATCCATCATTTCAGGCAAATAATATATATCTTTAATTTTTATGTTGGAAGACATTCTTCTTTATCTTCCATCTATGTCTTCATGGGTGTGCACCACAGGCAATAATCCAACCTCAATATTGATGAAGACACCAAGTGCAGTTAAAAGTGATAAAAACATGAAAAGATACTGATTCTTATTATCACTTGCTTCATTGTCGAAACTGTAACAGCAAATGTGGAGGAAGAGCTTTAAAATCAACATTTTGGCTCTTTGATCTTCCATGAGATATAAAATCATCCTTGTAAACTTGACATTTTGAGTAAATCGAGGTGTCAAGTAATGCATTTGTAACTAGGTTTCTTGAACTTCCACTTTCATAAATTAGATCACCATACATATCAATTTGTGGGTCTTCAAGTTCCCTTAAGCACTTTGCAATGTAATAGTAAACTGTGATCCCATGTGTACAAATGGTAGGCAGAAATGACCAAAACCTCTTGTGTTATGCCCATATCTTTGCATATATTTCAATGACACACCTAAATTTGTTCCTACAATAGATTTTGATTTGACACGTAGCCTTGGGATTGAAGTCTTTGTTTTATCCATTTTGCCATGGATAATTCTCAAATGCTCCTTTGGAAACCACTCTGACATAATTCTATGGGCATAGTAGCAATGTCTTCCACACATAACAATCTTGTTATGTTTGTTCATCCTACCTCGTGCCTTTTATTCCAACTCTTTTGTAGTCGTTGACTTCATCTGTGCTTTCAACACAATACATTCACTGCATTTACTGAAGTTGGTGTTCTTTTAAAATGCCACATCTCGAAACTTAGTATTCCATATCTTGCTCATTGTTGACTGTGATATTAATGGGTAATTCAGCTTCTGAAGAGCCTCATTAATCTCTTTTAACAGAGAATTTTGTGAGTAAGTTGAAGGAAGAAATCTTAAAGGAGCAGATGTTAAAACTTCTTCAACTTGACCTGTTTGGTTTGGTGAAAAATCTGAATTATCCATTACAATTTTGTGCAATATTTGTATGGCTTCCATGGTGTGTCCTCATGCTTTGCATGTGTTGGTGTTACCATGAATAGATTTTATCTGTCCTTTTTGGAAATATTGTTGGTAATTATAGAATTTTCTTTGAGGAATCTTATGTATTTTATACCTTGCTTTCTTACAAATAATACTCCCATTAAATCTCATGTCCTTTACATTTCTAGAAATAGGTGGTAGGCCATGTCCATGGCCATGGCTCCTTGACATGACTGTGTTTGACGTGAGTGAATTCAAGACAAATTCCCTAATACCATTTTTATTTATTTGTTTCATGCCCCTTCTATCACCTGCAATGGCTTTCCTATCCAAATGTTGAAGACAATCTTTTGTACAACATACATCTGCTGCCAAAAGTTGAATTTCTTTCCCTTCATCTATATTTGTTTGACATTTTGCAATTTTTGTTGTAGCCATAATTTGTTTATTCCTTTTATATGGCCTTGTTATATGCATATCAATTGAGTTTATATATTTTTCATTACAAATATTCCCATCCCATTTGTTTAAGGGATTTTTGTCTTTTATAACATCCCATAACACCATTTCCTTGGTTGGCTCCTTGAACTTTTCCATAACCAATAATATCACACCCTTGTCATCCACCAACTTATTTATTGGCCATCTAACCAAACAATATATAGACTCATCCCCAATTCTACATATTTCACAATTTCCATCTATCTCTTCCAAAAAAACACCAAAGTCTATTTCTCCTAGTGTCTCACCTTCAACAATGTCATCCTTGCGGACATTAACTAGCATTCCTTTGGAAATGCACATGATTGTTCCCATGCATTCATGTGTAAGAGAAACCTTTTTATATATAAATTTAACCCTATCCTAGGGAATATTTATGGCATGATCATGAAAATGAGGTTCGAAATCTGATTCTGGAAAAATCTAATAAGATTCCAATGCACCCACTAGTGTATGCTCAAATCCTATTGGATGTGGTAGAGAAACATCATGCCTTAAAACCTTCTCAATTTTAACCAGTATGCATCATCTCTTTATGTAATTTCTCTCAAGAATTTTTATTTTTTTTTATGATACTCATTAAACCATTGGATACATGCTTTTTCGATTCCCTTCTTTTTCGATTTAAAAGACTAGATGGGTTTTTTTTTTTTTGGTTCTAACCTTCTTAGTATATTCTTATAATGGTTAGAAGTCTTCCTATTCTTGTGTCTAATATGTAACGCATATTTCCTATCGAATTTAATTTCCTCATTAATTTCTCACTCCTCAATCATGTCTTATCACTTCTTATTACCCTAAACAACCATATAATATATATATATATATATATATATATATATATATATATATATATATATATTCATATTGAGACCTATGCCCATATGTTTTCATACCTATATATATTTTTATATGAAATTTCTAGGCATACGTATATTTCGAAGTCTCTTTTTGTATTTATTTCGTAACTTAATTCTATATTTTTTTCGTATCTCTATTTCCTAACTTAACCTATTACTCATGATATATTTTTACAAGAAGGTATTAATTTATTTCTATCTATATATCTGAAATTTCGCACAAAAGTTAGATATTTTATAACTAATAAATATTCCATGAAAAATATATCATTTCAGTTTAAATGTTGGGGATGCCAACACATTTACGTGAGACACTTTAACACCTTTTTCTTATAATTATTAAACCTGGTACGAAATATCTCATACATCATTCTTGGAGAAAGTGATGCCACCTATATCAGAGTTTTATGGCTAAGTTGTTTGATATTAAATGAAACAAGCTACTACTCAACTGTGTCGAACCCAATGTAATATGTATCCGATACGATTTACTCCCAACCTATAATCTATTAATTGAATGGTACCTCTCATTAAAATTTTGATGTACACATTTCTCAGACCTCGTTTTATTCCTCAATGATTTCTTGATCCGCATGATGTGAGTTTATCTGGCACCACTTGTAGGGCTGTGATGAACTATGGTTTCCCATGCTATGGTTTTGAAAGTTCAAATTTTCATTTGAGTTTCATTCATTCCATTATCTAGTTTTGGGATTTTTTTTCTTCCATCTTTCCTTCAAACATTACTCAGAATGAAGGGATTCCACCGTTCCTCATCCGGTTTTTAATAACATGGTACACAGGTATGGCCTATTCCTGTAACAATTCACCTTCATTTTCGTCGTTTATTTATCTCTCTCTCTCTCTCTCTCTCTATATATATATATATATATATATATATATATATATATATATATATATATATATATATATATATATATATATATATATATATATATATATATCATGCGTTTTGCAACTTCATTGTATCGTAATGAAACGCTGATAAGAGCCTTCTTATTTGCTTTAAAACTCAATCGATTTCATCCTTTGAATTTTGTTTATCGAGAATCGACCATTAAGGGTTTGACTATTCTCCTTCTGCATTTGGAATTACTATCATTTTGTTTAATCTTTCCCTCTGTGGCAAATTTGGCTCTCAGATACCAAATAATTAAAATCAGAAAAGGTGTGTTCTTGTAAAGTCATTTATTCAACTAAGATTTTTAATATCGATTCTGACACCCTCAATTTTTCTCTTAAATGTGTTATTTCTAAATCCCCATTTCTAACATTCTGAAATCGAGATTCTTGTTCTTCTCCTGCTATTCTCGAAACGCTTTCTTTGTATTCGCTTCTCTACCCTAATGGACATGAAGTTAATCGTAGGTCTGCGTCTATGCTTAATATGGGAAAATCGAACTTCTTCAATTTTTATCTCAAGTTGCCCAGCCTCATTTTCCACAGGTAAATTATTTTTTTTCGTTGATAATTATGATGTCGTGTTTCTTGTTTTTTTTCAGTTATGAATTCACAGTTTTACTAATCCTTTAAATTGCTGATTTTGCAGGTAAAAACTTTTTAGAATAGGCTCATCTCAGTTTCAATTCTCGGAAATTTTTCTCCATTAATTCGTCAAACCTAACTCACTGCTACTTTTCTAGGTTGGTCCCCAACATTTTGAATGAAGAGCAAAGCTTCCATTGTTCAAGTCCGATTTATAGATTTATATTTGAATACTCATATTTTAGAATCCGTGAAGATATGTTGGTCTTCTCAGAAATTGTGAAGTTGACTTTAAATTTAACAGATGCTCCTCTTCCATGAGGTTGATAATGGATTTTATGTATATATATACGTGGATTGTGAAATTTTTATTTTTCTATTTTACCATTCGAAAACCTTACATGGTTTTGCTATTGCTATTTTTTAATGCTCCATATTTCACATCTGTGATTTACACAGTGAATATACTAAACTCTGATTTCACAGTATGATATTTATTTTAAAGTAAATTATAGTACTAGCTCCTTATTTTATGATACATATACATATATATACCATGAATGATTCTATTTAACTTCTGAAATTTATATATCAGTTCCCTATTTATTTTACATAGAGTGTGTGCAATGTTAAATGTCTAAATGGTATTAAAGGATGTATCAGTCCTAGATATTGTTTAATAAAATATTTCTTGTCCAGGGTACCTTCCAAATTACAAGAAAAGAAGGGATTTAAATTTTTTTTTACTTCATATATATATATCTATATATATATAAACATATAAACATATATATATATATAAACATATATATATATATATATATACATATAAATCTATAGTTATTTATACTCATCCATTTCATATTTTATGGAAATTTATTTCCATTCTTCTATATGGAAGAGTTGCTACATCCATATATATTTGTTGATATTTCTCAAAAAGGCTAACTAACTATTTTTTCAGTTCTGTATCAAATTTTTATTCCAAGTTTTTTTATTTTTAGTAAGGAACAAACACAGCAGTATTTGTTCCTGATTTAAAGTGGAACTTCTCTTTTATATCCACTCTATTTTCTATTCATCATGCATGATTCATTTCTATTAATAAGCTAGATTCAAAACTTTTTGCATAGTAAGATAGTTGTAATTTCTCTCAATAAGCATCAACTGAATGCGTTGGATAATAACTCTTTTATATTTTTTCCAACAATTGATACAAGAATTTTTGTAAGGATGATTCAATTTATTTTTGTATAGTAAGCTGGTACAGGTACAGATTGTATGACAATACTAAAATTCAGAATAGTATGTAACTACAGAAACTCTGATGTAGTCTTATGGATTACTTAACTATTTTTATTACTTATGCTTTATTGACACTGTATTTCCTACTAATCATTATCATAGCACAAAATAAATAGAATATATTAGCATTCTCTTATAGGTAAAATGTTCTGGTGCACTTGTTAATGTATTATTTCATTTTCTTATATCTACACACAGTAATAATATTATTCTCATTCACTACATAAAAGAAAAATATTCTCTGAGAGATAATGATCTCCAGATTTAAACCAGTGTTTGGTTTAGACATTCTGGTAGATGGATATCATCATATTTCGCCCATACAAGCATACAGATCTGATGTATCGCTACTTCCTTTAAGTCTGTTAAATGTTATGGGTATCAATAATTCCAACATACCACAATTTGAATTATTCAATAAACCAATACTATAACTCACCATGAGTACTTTCATGTAATTATAATTTAGTTTAGTTCAGTGTGCATACCAATTCAGATGACTGTTCCTCCCAACCGTAGAGTTCTATCTCCTTAACTCACCCCCTAGCTGAGATCCACACCTCCAGTATCAGACCAGCGTCTGTATGTCCTAGAGTAGTTTATTTAAGTAGTGCTTCCCCAAGCATGTTTCTAATTTATGCGTCCAAAAATTCTAGGATGCTTTATTCCTATTTTTGCCTATGCTTCCCTCAAAGAGGTACTTTAAAGTTGTTTTTCCACTTTTACAGCTTTTCTTCCTCTTCCCAATTACTTTCCTCTTCATTGGGGAAATTAGATTTTTCTCTCCCAATGTAATTTAGTAATATTCCTTCCACGGTTTTTCTGAAAGGTTTTTGGGAAATTCTAACCTTATCCATATCCTCATGGATCAAGGTTTAGGATCTCCAATCTCAATCTAGTCAAAGTGCACACATAACCATTTCATTTATTATTATTTTTAAATAATTAAATAAATCCATACATTGTTTCTCCATTGGGGTCCACTTCCCTTTTGGATTTTTTTCAAATGTCAACTAAAAATCATAGCAAATTTGGGGTGTTACACATTCCCCCTCTAAAAACAAACACCATCCTTGGTGTTGACAAAATAACTTTAATAGTTCACTGTGAAAACAGTAATGGGTACTTTTCCATTATTTCAGTTTCTCTTTCCCAAGTAGCTTTTTCAGCAGTAAAGTGCTTCCACTGCACTTTTACTCTGGCTATTGTCCAATTTCGCAGTTAAATTTCTTCCCTCTCCAAGATTTGTAGCGGCTTGGGAAGGAATTCCCCTTCTGGTTCCACCTGAATCACATTCCAATCAATAATGTGAGTAGAATCATGTAAATATTTCTTTAATAAAGAAACATGAAACACATCATGAACCTTAATATGCATAGGTAAGGCCAGTTTATAAGCCACCAGTCCCACCCTTTCCAGTATTTCAAACGGTCCACAATATCTAGGAGCCAATTTTGCACAACTAAAAGTGTGCAAAGTGCTCTTCTTAGGCTTAATCTGTAGATACACATGATCACCCACACTGAACTCCTGATGTACTCTCTTCTTATCTGGATAACTTTTCTGCCAATCTTGAGCTATCTTGATATTTTTCTAAATTTTTTTGACAATTCTTTCCATTTCCTACAAAATGTCCTGCCCAAGCACTAATTTATCTTCAGATTGGCTCCCTCTTAAAGGAGTGTGACAATTCCTTCCATAGAGTGCTTCAAATGGACTCATTTTTATGGAAGTTTGATTGCTGTTGTTATAGAAAAATTCTACTAAATGTATATAGTCTTCCCATTTAGTTGGCCTATCCATCACATACATCCTTAGCATATCCTCTAAAATTTGATTTTTTCTCTCAGTTTGACCATCCGTTTGAGGGTGATAGGCAGTACTGAAGTTTAGTTTAGTACCCATGCTCGCAAACCAGACTCTTCCAAAAGGCTACAGTGAAATTGGCATCTCTATCCGAAATAATCATTTTTGGAACCCCATGTAGCCTTACTATTTCTTTCATGAACACATTTGCTACTTGGGATGTTCCAAAAGTAGATTTAATAGGTATGAAATGTGCAGCCTTCATCGAAGTTTATACCACTACCATTTCCATTCTACAATTGGTAAAGGATTTAGCAGTCCAGCTGGATGCTGATGTTCAAATTTTACCAGTTGACAGTCCATGCATCTCGCTAGGTATATTTCTACATCCTTTTTCATTCCTAGCCAAAATAACTTCTTTTTCAAAGCTGTGAGTAGTTTATGATATCCAGGATGTCTAGAGTAAGGTTTTTTATGATATTCATCTAGAATTTCCTTCTTCAAGGTGTCTACATTGGGGATGTACAATCTTTCTCTATAACAAATCAGTCCCTTTTGATTTTGTGTATACCCTTTCATTTCCTTTTTCAGCATTTGAATTTGCAATTTTTCATAGCTTGGATCTTGACATGCTACCTTTTTAACTAATCCTTCTAACTCAAAGTTAGCGCTACTCCCAATTTTGCCTATAATTTGGCAAGAATTTCTACTTAGGGCATGAGCAATTTTTTTTTCTTTTCCTTTGATATGTTTTATTTCCATATTAAATTCACTCAAAAAAGACATCCATCTGGCTTGTCTAGCATTCAAATTTGTTTGAGTGAAGAAATACTTTAGGCTGATGTGCTATGTCATCAAAATAAATTTCTTCCCTAGAAGATAGTTTCACCACATCTTGAGTGCGTGAATTACAACAGCTAACTCAAGATCATACACACTATAATTCTGTTCATGTTTCTTAAGTTTTCTAGATTCATAAGAAATAACAGAATTTTCTTGCAATAACACTCCCCCTAATCCCTCTCCACATGCATCAGTACATACTAAAAACTCCTTATCAGGGTCTGCGATCTTCAGAATAGGTGTTGCAGTAAGTTTTACTTTTAGTTGTTCAAAGCTATTCTGGCATTTTTCTGTCCATTCAAATTTTGTACCTTTCCTTTGCAATGAAGTTATGGGATAGGCTACAGTAGAAAACATTTCCACAAACTTTCTATAGTACCTTGCAATCCCCATAAATGATCTTACCGATGATACATCAGTAGGCACAGGCCATTCTTTAATAGATTTTATCTTCCCAGGGTCAACCTCCAATCCTTGTTCTGAAATTATATGCCCCAAATATTGAATTTTATCCTTATAAAATTCACATTTGCTAAACTTGGCATACAACTGATTCTCCTTAAGAGTCTGCAACACGATTCTAAGGTGTTTTTTATGCTCTGCCTCACTTTTTGAATAGATTAAATTTTCATCAATAAATATTAGTACAAATGTATCTAAGTATTTATTCAAGACACTATTCATTAAGCACATAAAAGTGGCAGGTGCATATGTCAACCCAAATGGTAGGACTACAAATTCATAGTGTCCATACCGGGTGCAAAATGTTGTTTTGTTGATATCTTCCTCTTTAATTCTCAACTGATGATAACATGTTCTTAAATCAATCTTGGAAAACACAGAGGCTCCCCTAACTTGATCAAAGAGGTCATCTATTCGGGGTAATGGATACATGTTTTTAATAGTCAAATTATTTAGTTGACGATAGTCAATGCACATTCTAAAGGTACCATCCATATTTTTATAAACAGCACCGATGCTCCCGAAGGAGACACACTCGGTCTGATGTAACCCTTGTCCAGCAATTCTTGTAATTGCATTTTCAACTCCATTAGTTCGGGGGGGGGCTCATTCGGTAAGGGGCTCTAGAAACTGGTGTTTCCCCAGGCACTAAATAAATTGTAAAATCGATTTCTCTCTTGGTGAGAAGATGAGGAATCTCATCCGATAACACTTATTTAAATTCTTTGATCACTGGTAAAGTGTCTAGCAAGTTTTTCTCTGGTTACTGTTCTAATTATTCAACATGTACAACATATACTTGATACCCCTTTCTAGCAGTTCTTTTCAATTGAAGGGCTGAAATATGCCTCACAGAGATGGGTTTTGGTTTCCCTTTTAGTATGAATGGTTTTCCCTCTATATCAATTCAATTTAATGTTTTTTCCCAACAATTCATCATGACCTTCCATCTCCATCATAGTAGACTGATGTTCTTCTTACCGTTTTTCTAAGGCTGCATTGATAGTGGGAATGTTCCTTGCTACGTCATTTACTGTAGTGGCCTCTCGCAATACTTACACTATCTCAATATTTCAATGTGGGAAGTCCCTGAATAAATGAGGCTCTCAATAACCCCAACACTTCAAAGGCTCCTGCATTTTAACATTTCCTTCCTTCTTATTATTCCCATCTATCTGTTTTGAACCAATTTGAGATTGAGCAGTTTGACTGTCATTTGTTTTGTTAAATTTCTTTCGCTGATGGTTCCTACCAAAGTTCTTCAAATAACTTGGTTCTTTCTTCTTTCCTTTGAATTCACCTTTTTTTTTCCAGCTCTTCCCTTACTCAGTCTTTCATCTAAAATGTTGGTAGCATAATTTAGCTTTCCTCACCACTTCTTCCATTGTTTTTGGATTATCCAACTCTATTTTCTCCTTGTACACAGTCGACAAACAGTTCAGAAATCTCTGTACCTTTTCCTTCTCCTCACGGATATAAGGAACATATCGTAACATATTTGTGAAATTTGTGACAAACTCATCTATGGTGAGTTGTCCCAATCTGAGTTCATGAAACTCTTTTGCCTTGTAATCATAGTAGCATTCGTTCAAATATCGAATTTTGAACTTAACTTGAAAATCTTCCCAAGCCACTATTTTCTCATCAATGGTGTGAAGCATTTTTGTTTCCTCGCACCACAAGGTAGCCTTACATTCCAGCTGGTAAATAGCTAATCTATCTCTTAAATTACTTTCATATTTGTAGACCTAGAAGTACTTTCTCATATTCAGCAGCCATTCCTCAGCATCTTCCTCCTTTTCTCCATCATAGGAGGGAGGTTTAATTTTCTGAAATTCACTCTGTAATTCCTTCTTCTTTCTAGAATGTTGTCTAGTGGTGTCATCTTCCTCAAACTCCTCTGAGGAATTGACTCTTCCTTTTCTCTTTCTTCTGGAACCTTCACCTTCTTGGCTGTTTTGTGAAGTCATTTCTCTGATGAGTTTTTCTTGCTCCTCACTAGCCAAAGATATCCTGTCATTATTTCTCTTAAGTTGTGCCATTTCCCGTTGCATTCTATGCAACATAGCCATCAATGGAGCATTTGGATCTAGCATGTTTTATCCCCCACCCAAATCTACATTCAGCTCGTCCCCTTCAGTCATGGTTCGTAGCTGTACTCTTTTTAACACTGTTCACTGTTCAACATAACAACATTTAGTACAACTTAAAATTTATAATATTTTACAGCAGCATATCATTTTTTCATGAGCACATAAATTGCCCAGTATTTTTTCCAAAAGCTTTGATAGCATTTGTAATGTCTCTCTCTTTTTTTTTTTCTTATCATAGTCATTAAACCATTGGATACATGCTTTTTCGATTCCCTTACTTTTCGATTTAAACGACTAGATGGTTTTTTTTTTTTTTTTGTTCTAAACTTCTTAGTCTATTCTTATAATGGTTAGAAGTCTTCATATTCTTGTGTCCAATATGTAACCCATATTTCCTAGTAGATTTAATTTCCTCATTAATTTCTCGCTCCTCAATCATGTCTTATCACTTCTTATTACCCTAAACAACCATAGAATATATATATATATATATATATATATATATATATATATATATATTTTCATACGGAGACCTATATTTTCATATGGAGACCCATGCCCATATGTTTTCATACCTATATATATTTTTATATGAGTTTTCTAGGGATACGTATATTTCGAAGCCCCTTTTTGTATTTATTTTGTAACTTACCTCTATCTTTTATTCCTATCTCTATTTCCTACCTTAACCTATTACTCATGATATATTTTTACATGAAGGTATTAATTTATTTCCCTCTATATATCTGAAATTTCGCACAAAAGTTAGATTTTTTCTAACTAATAAATATTCCACGAAACATATATCATTTGATTTTAAATGTTGGGGATGCCAACACATTTACTTGAGACACTTTCACAATCTTTTCTTATAATTATTAACCCTAGTACGAAATATCTCATACATCGTTCTTGGAGAAAGAGATGCCACCTATATCAAAGTTTTATGGCTATGTTGTTGGATATTAAATGAAACCAGCTACTACTCAACTACGTCGAACCCAATGTAATATGTATCTGATACCGTTTACTCCCAATGTATAATCTATTAATTGAATGGTACTTCTCATTAAAATTTTGATATACATATTGCTCAGACCTCGTTTTATTCCCTGATGATATCTCGATCTGCATGATGTGAGTTTATCTCGCGCCACTTGTAGGGCTGTGATGAACTAGGGTTTCCCATGCTATGGTTTTTAAAGTTAGAATTTTCATTTGAGTTTCATTCTTTCCACTGTCTGGTTTTGGGATTTTTTTTCTTCCGGCCTTCCTTCAAACGTTACTCAGATTGAAGGGATTCCACCATTCCTCATCCATTTGTTAATAACATGGTACACACGTATGGCCTATTCCTGTAACAATTCACCTTCATTGTTGTCGTTTATTTATTTTTCTGGTTATATATATATATATATATATATATATATATATATATATATATATATATATCATGTGTTTTGAAACTTCATTGTACTGTAATTAAACGCTAACAAAAGCCTTCTTATTTTCTTTAAATCTCAATCGATTTCATCCTTTGAATTTTGGCTATTGAGAATCGACCATTCAGGGTTTGACTATTCTCCTTTTGCATTTGGAATTATTATCGTTTTGTTTAATCTTTCCCTCTGTGGCAGATTTGGCTCTCGGATACCGAATAATTAAAATTAGACAAGGTGTGTTCTTTTAAAGTCAGTTATTCAACTAAGATTTTTAATATCAATTTTAACACCCTCAATTTTTCTCTTAAATGTGTTATTTCTAAATCCCCATTTCTAACATTTTGAAATCAAGATTCTTGTTCTTCTCCTGGTATTCTTGAAATCCTTTCTTTGTATTCGCTTTTCTACCCTAATGGACACGAGGTTCTTCTCCTGGTATTCTTGAAATCCTTTCTTTGTATTCTCTTTTCTACCCTAATGGACACGAGGTTAATCATAGGTCTGCATCTATGCTGAAGATGGGAAAATCAAACTTCTTCAATGTTTATCCCAATTTGCCCAGCCTCATTTTCCGCAGGTAAATTTTTTTTTTTCGTTGATAATTATGATGTCGTGTTTTTTTTTTTTTTTTTTTTCCAATTATGAATTTAGAGTTTTACTAATCCTTTCAATTGTTTATTTTGTAGGTAAAAACTTCTTTGAATACACTCGTCTCAGTTTTAATTCTCGGCAATTTTTCTCCTTTAATTCGTCGAACCTAACTCACTGCTACTTTTCCAAGTTGGTCCCCAACGTTTTGCACGAAGAGCAAAGTTTCCATTGTTCAAGTCCGATTTATAGATTTATATTTGAATACTCATAGTTTAGAATCCATGAAGATATGTTGGTCTCCTCGGAAATTGTGAAGTTGACTTTAAAATTAACAGATGCTCCTCTTCCATGAGGTTGATAATGGATTTTATGTATATATATACGTGGACTGTGAAATTTTTATTTTTCTATTTTACCATTCGAAAACCTTACATGGTTTTGCTATTACTATTTTTTAATGCTCCATATTTCACATATGTGATTTACACACTGAATATACTAAACTCTGATTTCATAGTATGATATTTATTTTAAAGTAAATTATAGTACTAGCTCCTTATTTTTTGATACATATACATATATATACCGTGAATGATTCTCTTCAACTTTTGAAATTTATATATCAGTTCCCTATTTATTTTACATAAAGAGTCTGCAATGTTAACTGTCTAAAAGGTATTAAAGGATGTATCGGTCCTAGATTTTGTTTATTAAAATCTTTCTTGTGCAGGGTACCTTCCAGATTACAAAAAAAGAAGGGATTTAAATTTTGTTTACTTCATATAGATATATATATATATATATATATATATATATATATATATATATATATATATATATGTACATATATGTATGCGGACGGAATTATTACCTATATATATATATATATATATATATATATATATATATGTATGTATATATGTATATGTATATGTATATGTATATGTATATGTATATGTATATGTATATGTATATGTATATGTATATGTATATGTATATGTATATGTATATGTATATGTATATGTATATGTATATGTATATGTATATGTATATGTATATGTATATGTATATGTATATGTATATGTATATGTCTATGTATATGTATGTATGTATGTATAGTTAGTTAGTTAGTTAGTTAGTTAGTTGGTTAGTTAGTTATACTCATCCGTTTCATATTTTATGGAAATTTATTTACAATCTGCTATATGGAAGAGTTGCTACATCCGTAGATATTTGCTAATATTTCTCAAAAAGGATAACTAATTGTTTTTTCAATTATGTATCAACTTTTTATTCCTAGTTTTTTTATTCTCAGTAAGGAACAAACACAACATTATTTTTTCCCGACTTAAACTGGAACTTCTCTTTTATATCCACTCTATTTTCTATTTATCATACATGATTCATTTCTATTCATAAGCTAGATTCAAAACTTTCTGCACAGTAAGATAATTGTAATTTTTCTCAATAAGCATCAACTAAATGCATTGAATAATAACTCTTTTATTTTCTTTTCCAATAATTGATATAACAATTTTTCTAAGGATGATTCAATTTATTTTTGTATATTCAGCTGGTATTTAGGTACAGATTGTATGACAGTACTAAAATTCATAATAGAATCTAACTATATAAACTTTGATGTGGTCTTATGGATTACTTAAATATTTTTATTACTTCTGCATTATTCACACTGTATTTCCTACTAATCATTATCATAGCACAAAATAAATAGAATAGGTCAGCATTCTCTTACAGGTAAAATGTTCTTGTCCACTTGTTAATGTATTATTTATTTTTCTTATATCTACACACAATAATAATATTATTCTCATTCACTACATAAAAGTAAAATCTTCTCTGAGAGATACTGATCTCCAAATTTAAACCAGTGTTTTCTTTAGACATTCTGGTAGATGGATCTCATCAGATTTTGCCCATACAAGCATACAGATCTGAAGAATTGCTACTTCTTTTAAGTCTATTAAATGTTATGGATATTAATAATTTTAGCATACCACAATTTAAATTACTCAATAAACCAATATTGTAACTCACCATGAGTACTTTCATGTAATTATAATTTAGTTTGGTTCAGTGTGCATAGCAATTAAAGTGACTATTCCTCCCAAAAGTAGAGTTCTATCTCCTTAACTCACCCCCGAGATGAGATCCACACCTCCAATATCAGACCAACCTTTGTCTGTCCTGGAGTAGTTTATTTAAACAGTGCTTCCCCAAGCTTGTTTCTAATTTCTGCATCCAGAAATTCCAGGATGCTTTATTCTTGTTTTTGCCTAGTCTTTCCTCAAAGAGGTACTTTAAAGCTGTCTTTCCTCTTTGAAAAATTTTCCTCCTCTTCCTAATTACTTTCCTCTTCATTGGGGAAATTAGAATTTTCTCTCCCATTCTAATTTAGTAATATTCCTTTCAAGTTTTTTCTGAAAGGTTTTTGGGAAAGTCTAACCTTATCCATATCCTCATGGATCAAGGTTTAGGATCTCCAATCTAAATCTAGTCATAGTGCACACATAACCATTTTATTTATTATTATTTTTAAATAACTAAATAAATCCATACATTGTTTCTCCATTGGGGTCCACTTCCCTTTTGGATTTTGTTCAAATGTCAACTAAAAAGCATAGCAAATTTGGGTTGTTACACTTTACCATATTTCCATGCACTTTATGCCCAAGCTATGTATTGAATATGGAGCCCTCACCAACCTTCACTCCATGTTGTAGAAGATCTACCTTTTATCCAATAGAAAATGTAGAAGAAACATTTTAACCTATAAATGAATGTAAATAAGGTTAGTATTTACTCAAAAAAAAGTATTATACTATCAATAATTTTTGAGCACATAATTCAGTATTTTGATTTACCTATGTTGTGCCTCAAATACCTGATCTTCCATGGATGTATGTCCCCTTCATCAACATCCTCAATCAAATGTGGTTGAGTGACATCAATTATCAAAATTGCAACATAACATGAATTAACCCTTTATCCAACATAATAAGTTCTAGACTCTGTAGATTCGACCCTTCCTAGCCCAACGACTTGATCATTAATAAAGAGATCAACATAGTCCCCTTTTGCTATATTTACCATTGTGGCTTGTACCAATTTTGTAAAAACAATTAAACCGTAAATTGTAATTAAAAGGCTGAACCATGTAAAGTGTGATTTTATATTTTCGCAAAAACACACAACTTTCAAAAAGTAATATAGATGCAATAATTTAAAAAGTATGGTAGTCATATTGTATGTAATGAAACATTGTTCCCCACCATCTAGTGCCTACTACCAAAACGTACTTTACATGAAAATTACACAAAAAAACATATATGAAGACCATGCAATGAGAGATGTAGATAGTGTCATAGAATGGAAAAGATAAGCTCATAACAAACCACCAAGTTCCTATTTAACTTCAGAAATGACACTTGTAGTCTTAATGCATGTGTATGAATAATGATCATAAGAAATTTGTATAAGCTGAAGAACCAAAACATGCTCCATTGTAAAATCTAAGAAATTACAAGATTGATGCTACATAAGATGTCTAAAAGCCCCATGAAAAGGAGAAATTATTTTTTCACTTAGTGAGGATGTTTGATGTTTGAACTTGATAATAAAAAGCCAAACTAGAGTTCTTCTTCCGAATAAAAGTTTTGAATGACAAATATAAGCTCATATCAAAGCACCAAATTCCTATTTAAATTCAGAAATGGCACTTGTAGTCTTAAAGCCTGTGTATGAATAATGATCATAAGAAATTTGTAGCAGTTTAAGAACCAAAACATGGTCCATTGTAAAATCTAAGAAATTCGTAGATTGATGCTACATAAGATGTCTAAAAGCCCCATGAAAAGAAGAAATTATATTCACTTAGAGAGGATGTTTAATGTTTGAACTTGATAATCAAAAGGCAAACTAGAAGTTTTCTTCCAAATAAAAGTTTTGCTACTGTAAATACTAGATAATTCTCATTTTTATTCTAAAAGAAAAGAAATTGAATTTTACAAATCTTTAGTTCCAATGTTAGCACTCCCTACCTATACACATTAAGGACATACTATTGAGGATGGATACAAAGGGATGTTAGCTTCAGGTCCTCAAAAAGTGTAGATTTGAGTTTTCCTAGATTTTTATGTTGATGAGGAAGAGTCTTATCTTATGCATCCAAACATTAGTGAAATTGTTTTGGAAGTTCATCACTATACAATAAAATAGAGACAAAAAAAATACATGTTAAAAAATTATGCTTGATACTTCAAAGTTGCATACATTTGCATTGCAAACAAAATTTAGTATACCTCAATAATAAATTTATTCATGAACTTCAAAATTATAAAAAAATCACATTATTCTCTATGGATCAAATAATTATGATTGTATTTTTGTGTTTGTGCCAAAAGGAAAGATATACCATTATCTCTCTTTCCAACTCAAGCACAAATGTAGCACCAACAACAACATATATCTATATACAATTCTTTTTCACTATCATTGATCTCCATAAATTGTTCCAAATTTAATAAAAGGTCACATCAAAATCTATAACACTAACCATTTTGATTATTGAGACAATGTCACCCCTAGAGCATTGGTTGCATAAGTGTAATGGTGTCTAGAAGAAAGCTAGTAATCACTAGGTATCCTTCTTGCATAATCACAAATGCATTTCCAAGAATAATTTTAGAGCACCAACCTTGGTGAAGGTGAAATAATGATATTTTTCCTTTTGGAAAAAGAAAAAATAAATCTAGTGCATTTTATAACTCCTAACACAAATAAAAGCACATTTCCAACAATAATGTTGCATTTCACAAAAAAATCAAGGGATGCAAGTTTTACTTCTATCACAGACACAAACACATTTTCAACAATAACATTGCAAGATGAAGGAAATTTAACACATTATAACCTTCCTTCTAGCATAAAAACATACATATTTCTAATAACAACATTACATTATGACTGAAATATAATGTGTGCTAGCTTTCCTTCTATCACAAGTAGAACCCCATTTCGAGCAACAATATTGCACCTTAAATGAAAGCTAACAATCAATATCATTCCTTCTACTACAAACATAATCATATTTCTAGAAGCAACATTACACTGTCAAATAAATATATCACATGCTAGATTCCCTTCTAGTACAAACACAAGCACATTGCCAACAACAATTTTGTAAGGAATTTGAAATCCACCACATGCTAAATTTGCTTCTAGCGTAAATAGAAGCATTTTACTCACAAAAACATTGCAAAGTAAAATAAATCTTACACATTCTAGAGTTTCTTCTAGCACAAACAAAATCACATTGCCAAAAACAACCTTGCAGGGTGGAAGATATATAACATATGCTTCATTTACTTCTATCACATTGCCAACAATAACATTGTAGTGAAAACGAAATCTAATGCATGATATAATTCCTTCTAGCACAAGCACAGGTACATTTCCAACAATATTACAATGCAAAAGAAATACAATGAAGGTTATATTTCATCCTAGCACAAATACAAGCAGGTTACCAACATCAATATTGCATTGCGAAACAAATCTATTGCATACTAGATTTTATTCTAGTACAAAAATAAGCATGTTTCTAACACCAATATTGCATTGCAAAAAAAATTCGTTGCATGCTAGAATTCCTCCCACAATACACAAACATAATGTCAACATCAATATTGTAGGGTAAATGAAATCTAAATAATGCTATATTTTCTTCTATCACAAACATAAGCATATTTCCAATCACAATATTGCAAGGTGAATTATATCTAACATGCTATTTATACTTTTATCTCAAAAACAAACATGTCACCAATAACAACATTGCAAGGTGAATGAAATCTAACACATGCTATATTTCCTATTCTCCCAAACAAAAGCACATAACAATATTTTAGGGTGAAAGAAACATATCGCATATTATATTTTCTTCTACAAAAAACAATCATATTATCAAAAATACCTTATGCAAGACAAAATAAATCCGGTGTGGTAGATTTCCTTCTAGCACAAACATAAGAACATAACATTGTAGGGCTTTAGAATCTAGCGCATGCCAGATTTTGTTATAGCATGAACATAAACATATTACCAACAACATTCTAGGGAAAAATAAATCTAGCAAATGCTAGATTTCCTTTTAGAAAAATCACAAACACATTGCCAATAACATCATTGTGGTGAAGGAAATATGGTGCATACTAGATTTCCTTCTAGCACAAACAATTGAATTGCGAACAACAACATTGCAATGCGATAGAAATCTAGTGCACACTAGATTTCCTTCTAACACATATACAAACACATTGTTAATAAACTCATAGAAGGGTGAAAGAAATCTAATGTATGCTAGATTTCTTTCTAGGACAAACACAAACACATTACAACATTTCTAGATAAGAGAAATATAGCACATGGTAGATTTACTTCTAGCACAAACAAAATCATTTTGTCAAAAACCACATTGATTGAAAAATAAATCTAGTGCATGATAGATTTCTTTCGAGCCAAAATTGAAGCATGTTGGAAATAAAAACATTGCAACGTGAAGAAAATATAACACGTGTTAGATTTACTCATAGCACAAACACAAGCACACAACAACATTGTAGGGTGAAAGAAATCTAGCATTTTAGATTTTCTTCCAACGTAAACAAAAGCATATTTCCAACAACAACATTGCATGGAAAAAGATATCTAGAACAACTTCTATCACAAACACAAGGACATTTCCAATAACAACTGCGCAAGGTAAAAGAAATTTAATGCATGTTAGCTTTACATGTAGCACAAATATAGGCATAGTACCAACAACAACATTTCATACCAAAAGAAACCTAACGCATGTTATATTTACTTCTAACACAAACACAAGCACATTGCCAAGGTGAAGGAAATCTAACACATGCTAGATTACATTTTATAATAAACAACCAAATTGACAACAACAATATTGTAGAGAAGAAGAAATCTAGCACAATTTCTAGCCCAAACACAAGCACATTTCCAATAACATTTCCAAGGTGAAGGAAATGTAACATATGCTAGATTTCCTTCTATCATAAACAACCAAATAGACAACAACAATATTGCAAAGCAAAAGAAATCTAGCATAGTTTCTAGCCCAAACACAAGCATTTTTCCGATAACAACATTTCAAGGTGAAAGAAATTTAGCGAGTGTTAGCCTTACATGTAGCACAAATACAAGAATACTACCAACAACAACATTGCATGCCAGAAGAAATCTAGTGCATGCTATATTTAATTTTAACACAAGCACAAACACATTGCTAGTAAGAACATTCCAAGGTGAAGGAACTCTAACACATGTTAGATTTCCTTCTATCATAAACAACAAGATTACGAACAGTAACATTGCATTGTGAAAGTTCCTTCTAGCATGTCAATAAAAATATTGCAAGGTGGAAAAAATGTAAGGTGTGCTAGTGTTGGAAATATTGAGAGGGGGGTTGAATCAATATTTCTTTACAATTGTTATATTATTCCAGTTAAAATCACTAATTAAACCGAAACACAAGATGTGCAACCAGAAAATAATTTTATTAATGAATTTGAGGAATCTAAAAACCCAATCTCTAAATTGTACACCAAAGTCCTTAAATCCTTCAAGGCTTGAATCCTGAAAGAGGACTCTAATATTCAACTACAAATCCAAGCTCCAACCTTGTACGACAACTCCAATCCTCTACATATCGAACCCTCTCAGATTGCTTCAATCCCTTAAGGTGACTTCAATACTAGTTCAAGCCTCCATAAAAAATTTCAAATACTTCTAAAAAATGTATCCAAGATAGGTCTGGAAAGTGCTCTCAAATCTACCTCTTCAAAAACTTCATGTCTGCTTCAGCAAAACTTTTATGGTTTCACCAACAAAACATTTCTTCGAGCGTTGATCTTCAACTATGCTCCAAGGATGACAACTCCAATAAAACAAGCCTTTAAGTGTTGGTCTTCAACAATACTACAAGGGTGATTGCTTCAACAAAACAGCTCTTAAAGTGTCGTTCTTCGACAATGCTTCAAGAGTGATTGTTGTTTCAACAAAGGCTTGAAGAATGCTCAATTAATGTCATCATCAATGCACTCTACTGTTAACTCAAAAGATTCTCAAAGTATGTTATCATTTTATCATTCAATGAAGGTGTCCCCTAGGCTCTTCATGTGTGCTTGAAAGAATGTCCTTCGATCTATAAGGATTACTTTAATGTTGTTTCAAATCTGACTTGATATGTTGAACAAGCCTCTCAAGATGTAATATTCCCAATGGAAAAATTAACAGTGATACAAAAAACATGCAATATACCGAACACAAATATTTTTCAACAAATGCCCATAAAACATAAATGCTCCAAACACACCAAAATGGGAAAATTTTATTATAAGATATTGTTGGAATACAATATAAAAAAAATACACACCCTGAATTTCACAAGGCAAGCTACAAGCCTGAAGTGGATGTTTTATCAATGCCAAACTGTTGTTGGAATTTTCCCACTAAAAATCTGCACTAACCTTGTGATTTTTGCATTGTTGGTTGTGTTGATACCCTGATTAGCCCCCTCATAATTGTGAAAATTTATGAATATTACTTATGTAGAAACCCTATTGTTAAATCAGGATTTAGTTCTCCTACTTATACAAGTTATTAATCTGAAATGTTCAGTATTAAAAATGAAGTAAACACTTTAACGGCCTACACAGATCCAGATCTAAACTGAATACATGCACATAGACAAAGTGTCACACAAGATTTTCTGGACAACTGTCCCCGAAAAAAACTAATGGGGAAAACTGTTCTTCTAGCTACTGGAGGGTTTTTATTATTAAATAGATTCTAAGTACAACAAATTTAAACACCTTATTGGTTAACCCAAAGGAGAAAAAATCTATAGCAATACCTATGTTTTAGGGACGGAAAACTGGATTGATTCACACCCTCAAGTAGGATTTACAGAACTCAACCCTTTTCTATCTTCAGAAACCCTAGCGCAGCTCTAAAGCCCTTTGCATCAGCTCTTCTAGCCTGCATGTGCCTCTGTGTTGCTCAAGAGAGGCATGCGTAACCCCAGACTAGGTTACATTGTCCCTCTGTTGCCATAGTTGGGCCTGCGTAAGCCTTGATGGCCTCTTGCTGCCTCTGCACTACACTTTCTAGGCCTGCATAGCACCTGCGTGGCACTGAGCCCTCTGTGTTATGTAGTTTTTTCTCCCTCTACACTGCTCTGACTACTACTTATCTGGCTCTTGCTGAATCTTGGCTTGGGATCAGATCATCCCTCTTGCTAATACTACCCGTCCCTGCAACTGAAACGCTTCTAGAAATTCTTAGCAAACCACGCCTTAGAATCCCATCGTAGTCTTAATCCTTTGCCTCTGTGTGTGTTCTCCAACTAACCCCAAGCCTTTTCATTATATTTTTCTCATTGGGAAACCAATAGCTGTGATCTAATCCTGAATTGATGGCTAAGATTAAAATAAAGCTTTATTTGTGTGACTTAAGTCATTTACATCACATGTTTAAATTAATTACCTTTAATCTTTTAATTTTCCTAATCAAACTTAGGGCCCTTAATTAAAAATATTAATTAATTAATTATCTCTTAAACTGTATAGAATTTCTCAAATCCCTTTCTGGGTCTTGGAGATCTCATGTACTCTAGTCCCTCCACAAAGTTTTAGAGTTAGAGCACATCTAATGCTACCCCAACACTCAAAAATCTCAACACTAAATCCTTAGAAAATTCTAATAAATTAGACATGGATTCCTTTTCAAAAACCCAGAAAAACCCAGAAAGGGTTTGCCCTAGTTTTGATGCTCAAAGAATGGCCCCAAATTGCTTGACCCTCCTCTAAGTGTAGAAAAACTAGAACTATGACTGATGTTGAATGAATGTCCCAAAATGGATGGAAAGTTCCTCTCAATTGCACCCCAAACCAAGCCTAAAAAACACAGCTTTCAAAATCCCTTCACAAGCCACCCCACAACTGTGCCTCCACAATGATTGCGTAGTTTCTGGGTAGGATGACGTAGTTTCTCCTCCTGAAAATCAGTTTGATGTTGTGTGTTGAATTATACCCTTGCAAATTGTCCTCCTTTTTCGTAGAATTGACCAAAAATTACATCGACAATGCTACAACTCCCAACTCCAGCTCTTCCTCCTCAACTCTCTGTGTGGCCTCCTGAATGCGTCTCAGTTTCTCAAAAATGGTACCACATGTATGACCCTCTATCCAACTCCTAAAACTTATGAAGAATCCTTCCTAGGGTGGTACTCAGAGTCCATCGAAGAAAGGTTGAGCTTCCTCCTTGGGAAACTCTTGCGTTGAACAACACTATGTAACTCTACTAAACAGATAGAGCAACACTTCAATTTTCAAATTATCAAAAGGCCTCAAATGTTACTTCCTCTCTCCTATTTATAATTTATGTTCATTTTCTCCATGTGGCACCCTCACTAAGCAATTCAAACCTCTTCCCTTGGCCATACAATTTCTCTCTCCTCAAGGAGTGCATATTAGTTGGGGAGGTGGCCCCCACATTACACCAAGGCAAACATTTCGACCCCCTTGTCCTATGTTTCCTCTCCAAAATTATCTTAGGCCCCCAAAATTAGCAAAATGGAAAATTTGTGGTACTATTGACAAAATTATTTAGGAAAGGATATTACAGTTCTCCCCTCCCAAATGTTGCTTATCCCCAAGCAACTGTAAAACTAGGTGTTGCAAACTCTACTTGTTTTCCCACGTGGCATCCTGTTAATTTTGAGTTAACATGTTGTTAGCTTAGGTTAGTTACATCATTTTCCCATTAACACATTAGAAATCTCATTAATCATAAGTGTAACTAATGAAAGAACATAAGTAATAAAAGCTGAAGATAAGCCAAGACAGAAGAACATACGAATATGGCTCAAGCTAGGGGAAAACCCCAATATGGGGAAAACCCTTATGAATTATTCTTATCATTAATGTCAAATGTTTAGTAGAGAGAGAATAAAATACTTCAAAGTCAGAATGATTTTCAAATGAGAAGGTTTAATACCACTGCCCTTAGACAAGAGGATGATTCCAACAAGGCTGCAAATATGATGTTTGGTGTAGGCTCTAATGAATTGTGACTTCTCTGCAATTCTGGTAGGACTGACTAGTGTGTCAAAACACTCAGCAGCTACCCCATTCACAAACTTAAATACCTTTACTAGACTGCAGATTACCTTCAACCAAACACTTCAAATGATGGTATCCCATAAGGTTTCTTATAGGCTTCAAAACACACTACACAGCCTCATGATAAAGAAACCCTGACTGTGGCTTTCTTGCTGTAGGTTCTCAGGCTCCAGGTAGTGTTCTTAAGCCCTGTGGCCTAGTTGTAGGTGACCCAAACTAGTGTGGATGGCTTCAAGGAGAATGACACCTTCACAATAATCCCAAACTGTAATCAAAATCACCCTTAACATGTGTGACTTCCATCTACTTGAACTCATATTTGTGATGAAAATAAAATGCCAAAGACAAATCATAAATGTGCCCAAACCAATCTCATCCTCCATCCTATGGAACTCTACCCTTGAAGGTGACTAAGTTGAACCCAACCTTGCCTTCATCTCCTTCATTGGAAGTCACCTTGCAGCCTCTGCGTCACCCCCTTCCAGGCTCAGCGTTCAGCCCTAGCCAAGTCGTTTTTACTCCTTGGATCCTGAGGAATAGCCTCCTGGTGCCAATTTCCAGATCTCAGCCTCCGAAACTGATCCACCAGCAAAATTTTGAAAACCTTTCCTCTTCCTCTGCGTGAGCCTACGTAGTCACTACGTCAGTCCTCTTCCTTCATCGCTTTCTTTGGCTAGATCTCTTTTTCCTCTCTCTGACTGATGCTCCACCAGTTGAGAAAGCCTCTTCCTCTCCAGATGTTATCTATGCCCCTCACTGCTCAGATCTCTAGCTTGAATTTCTCAACAAATCATGACTCAGCTAAACAAGCTCTGATACCAATGTGTGAAAATTGGGTTGCCCGAATCCTACTACCACAACTGATGAGAATTATTATATTTGTTAATTTCTTGAACAAATTATTTATTGTGTTCTATGGTATATACTAAAACCCATACACTATAGCCTTCACAAAATTAAACTGTGGAAAATAAATGTGCAGAAACAAGATCTGAGCAAGAGTAAATCATAGACACATGACACCGTTATTTTTGGACCAATGTCCCTGGAAAAAAATAATGCGGGAAAATTTTTGCAACAAATAAGGGTTTGTTTATTATGAAATAATTTTATGATTACAAATCTATGATGGTCAAAACTAATAAATCATACAGAGGAAAAATGACAAATAAAATCTCGTGAGAAGATCTCACTCTGCCACGGGAATCCGACACTGACCTTAGCTAGAGATGAGCTTCTCTACGGTGCCTCTTTGCAGTGACTGAGCCATTCTGCATAGTCTATGCATCAAAAATGAAGTTTCCCTCTCCCTCTGCACAAGATCTCTCTTCTGACTAGAAACAAGGCCCTTCTGGCCTCCAAAAACTCCCTCTGGTTACTAGCACTAAACCCCGATTGTTTTCTCAACAAAAAATTGAACTCCCTCTAAAGCTTTATGCAGTCTCTACATAGCCTCTGCACTTCTCTATGTGGCTTTTACTGCCTCCTCTGCTTTGCACTCTCTGGATCAGGAAACTCTTCCAACCAAAAATTATCTCTGCCCCTCTCTGCAAAAATATTCTCGATCTCTTTTCTAAATGATCCATCAAGTCCTTATAATATTCTCATTGAGTATTCAATAATCGAGATTAAATTGCTAATCAATGGCTAAGATTAAATTGACCTGATCTCTGTCATTTCTATAAGATTCACACACTATTTTAATTAATATTTATTAATTATTTTAATTCCCTAAGTTTAGACTTAGGGTCCCATTAAAAATAATTAATTATTTCCATAAAACATAATCTTAGTGGAATTTTCCAAAATCCTTTCTGGGTTCTTTGGAATACATGTTCCTAAGCCTCCCTGGAAATTTTGAGACTTAGAACACCTTTGATGCTAGCAGAAATAAACACTTCCTCTTAGTGAGGAATGTGCTCTAACAATACATCCAGTTGAAGTACTACTCTGATTCGGCAACATCCCCTTTGCACTGCTGATGTCTGACACTGCTGCCCACCAACCCTGCGCTGTTGCATCCATGTTGTTGCTGACCATGCATGCTACTACCAACTACTACCTCATTGTCACAGAAAAAACATACAAAATCTGAACTAAGTGTTCAGTAGGATGCATCTCGTACTGAAGATCTGATTGCTACTAGTATCTGCATTGTCCCTCTGAAGTTGTTGCATTGTTGCCGACTCCACACTGTGCCTTCCTGCATTGCTTCCAACTCTTCTCTATGTTGTTCAGACTCTGGCGCTCTATAACCACTGTGTTGTCACTTCTGCACCAACTGAAGCTTGTCCATATTGCTACTTCTGATTTGGTCTCTCGTAGCAAGGTGATGATCCGAGAGGTGGATTCATCAAGGATTCTCCCCAATCTAAAGTTCTGTTGAACTATAGTTCCAGATCGGCCCAACACTCCCTTGGTGATATATGGGCAATCATGTTGAATATTGTAGGGTATAGGAAATCTAGTGCATGGTGGATTTACTTCTAGCAAAAACACAAGCATATTGCAAACAACAACAATTCAATGCAAACAAATTTAATGCATGCTATATCAATGTTGAACTTGGCTTCCATAGTAATGTTCCACATTTTAGTGGACTTCCCAAAAGATTGAATTTTGTTTAAATAATGGTTCATGAATCTCCAGTAAAAACTAAAAGCTAGATGTCAAAGGTGTTTGTCAGATGTTAGTTATGAATGCATAGATAAGATTGGTGTAATTCATATATTCTCATTGTAATATCGAATGCTAAATCTATCCCTTCAATGGTCCATGAATTGATTTTTAACTCGTTGAGATCTCTGTTTCTATAGAATGGAGCTCAGTAGGAGCATAACACTTTCAATGTTATTATTCATTAAGTTTTGTACCTCTTGAATTGGAATTGGGTTATGTAGCTACATAGCAACTTTGAGTTTTTTTCCAAGTCTGGGTACTTGTCTATGATTTCTGGTACATATGCAAGCCTTGAAAGCATGAGAATGTGCAAGAATAAACTCCTGGGATAAATACTCATTTCATTATAATGACTTATCTTACGTTGATGTCACCATGTCAGCAAGGACATTTGTAGATATCTTGACACAAAGAAACAAGCAATCAAATTCCTCTAGAATGCACTTAACTTTCCATATGCCTAAAAGTAGAGGCAATAGCTAGGTGGAATCCAATCCAGGAAAATGCCCATATTATCATCCTATGCTTAGTAGTGCTTAAAAGGAAATGGGTTGGGCATGTGTCTAAAGTCTGTACAATAAAAAAAAACACCGGGCAATCTGAATAGGCAATAGGATATCAGTTTACCAAGTCAATCTAATAATGTAGCACTTGTGGCCTCACCTTGAGATTGTTGCCTTGGGTTTCATGGCTGTTTCACTTGTCAAGTGAAGGATATTCCCTTGGATTATGTGTATACAATGGGTCAGGATCTTGAGCACTGAGGAATGAGATGAACTTGCAGCTGATTTTATCTCATCGCTGGTGTATTCTTGCTAGGTAAGTGTCAGTTGATGAGGTTACAAATTTTTAGATATAAAAAAAAAATATGTCAATATATGGTGGCAGAGAGAGTAAAACTCCAATAGCACCAGAAGACATAGGTACAATAGACAACAAAGATGACTAGTTTTTCTATCTTACTGATGCAAAGAACTAGTTGCTTCCATAGAAGTTAAACATCTAAATTTACACTCTCGATTATAATGACACTTCCATCCTGATCTCTATAAGGTAGTACCTAATAATCCTTTTCCTTGTTAAGTGAGGAAGAAAGAGAGCTCAAGTCCTTAAGTACCCTGAGAATTGCATCACTAGGCATTTTACTTGAAAGAAGCATGGTGTTTGCCTCAGCAAAAACACTGGAGTTCACTCACTACAACCTTGCTCAACCGTTTTATAGCATTTGGAAATTTTTTGATGAAAATATGTTAATCGGGAGGTGCCAGTTTCACTAACTTAACCAATACATATACAACATGGGAATATAAAAGGTCTAGCAAGCCTTCGCATGCCAGCAAGGATGATAATAATCTAAACTCTGTTCCAGGAACATTGACCAACATTTTTCATAAAATGCCATGTCTCACCTCAACACAAGCACAGAACCAAATCATCAATGTGGTGTATGCTTTTGTTGAAGAAGCCACAAATGCACACTAACAAATGTCCTTGTTGACACTATCTTTGTGTCAAGCTATCTACAAATGTCATTGCTGACACTATCTTTGTGTCAAGATATATACAAATGTCCTTGTTGACAATATGACATCAACTTAAGATAAGCCCTTATAATTAAATGGGTATTTATCCCAAGATTTTATTCTTGCACATTCTCATGCTTTCAAGTCTTGCATATGTGCCAAAAATCATAGACAATTACCCAGACTTGGAAGAAAACTCAAAGTTGTTATGTAGCTACCTAACACAATTCAAATTCAAGAGGTACAAAACTTAATGAATAATAACACTCAAACTGTTATGATTCTACTGAGAATGCAGGGGTCAGCAGGAAGAATATTAGGTGAGATAGAAGATGTTGGAGAAAAATAAAGATCATTTACATTACAAAAAAAATCATACTATTAATATCTCTTGATAAAAGATCAATGATGGTTGGAGAACATGCTACATGGTCTTGAAAATGACCACTATAGTTTCCCAAATTTCGTGGTTGTGCAAGTGCATCTTGCTGTTATGTTAGATCTTGCACAAAAAATCTAATTCTGTGACTGTCACTATGCCATGAAGTAGCACAAGTAGATCTAAAGTTTGTAAAAACAATAAGTGAATTTTACATCCAATGGATCTCCATTTTCCACGAGGATTGTGACTCCAAGTCATTTTGAACAAAATCATAACATAAAATAGTCATAACTTCCTCAATACTTTTCAAAATCACTATTAAGATACTAATTCAGAAATGGCATAAAATTTGGTCTCTGATGGCAGAATTCAATCTAGTACCTAGCAAAGGAAAGAATTGCCTTGCAAGATAGGGATTTGATATGTATGGAAGGAAAACCTCATGAGGGAATAACACCTACAATACTGCACAAAATCACTATTATGAACCCAATATGGAAATGGAGCCAAAATTTTGCATCTTGCAGTTTGATTGTAATCAGCCACACTAGTGAAAAAATATGCATGTCACAATTTTTTGGTGGTTGAAGGGAGTAGATCTAGTGGAAGTTGAAAATTAAAAAACCTCAATGAGCCAAGGTATAGAGCCCTTGATTGTAAAAACCCACCAGTGTTATATCTAGTAGCCGTGTGAGATGGAAACCTTAAGAGGTGACTAGATTTACAGGATGCAATCATTGTATTACAGTTAGTGCACCCTTCTCATCTCATTTTTTAAATAACATAGCAGTGACATATAGCTCGTAATTTTTAGGGATTGAGTGCTTTGTCCTCTTTTGGAATTATAGTGATGAAGGTATCATTTATGGTTGGAAAGGAACCTCAGATTTAGTGTAACTTTTCTTTCAATGCCTAGACCTCATTTTTAATGGTGAACCAAATGTGGTGGAAGAAATTTGTGGTGAAAACATCAGGACTTGGATATTTTCTGGCAGGCATATCCATGATAGTCAATTTGACATCTATTAAAGTGATGGGCCTCATGGGACTAACAGTGTGTTCTTTCAAGACTAATTAGGGGATGTGTTTAGTGATCATGTGAATGGCGGTGAAACCATCGTATTTGAGTTTTGAGAGGAGAGACCAGAAAAACTTTGTTGGGTTGTGATCAATATGATAATGAGAAGTTAGCTTATTGCCTTTATTGTTCTTGAGATGAGTAATTCTATGACAATTCCAATGTCGAATCATCGATTTGTGGAAGAATTTCGAGTTGTGTTGTCCTTCTTGAGCCATTGTACTTGTGTTCTCTACCAATAAAGTATTTCTTCCTGTTGACGTCACTCACTAGGCTAGGTGAAAAATTGTTGCTCTTGGTTAGAAATGGATTCATCTCTTCCATGAATTATTTGTTGTTGAATGCCATTCTAGATCATTCAATAAGACAAAAATAATATGAAATGAGACACTAACAATTTTGTTACAAAGACAGAGAAAAATAAAATGGATTTGGAAGCATGTGGACATATAATAGAGTTCTTAACACTAAACATTCCAATTCCTATGACTCTTTATTTGTCCAATGACCTTTCACTTCCTATAATCTCTCTCTCACCATATATGTAGCCAAGTTTGTCCTCTTATTGCTTGCCACTTTACAGACCCTCAAATTACACCACACACAATTGTTTCATGTACACTAATTTCAAAATTTGACCATTACTTTAATGACCTGGAATTTTAACAAGATGACCTTTCCTATAATAGCTCACATCACAACACAAGATCCCAAAATGGCTTTTCCTAGTTGGGGTCAACCTCTGACAGATATGTCACCTGTACTAAAGTGACACAAGAAACAATATTGTCATAAAGTATGACACAAATTCATGTCATTAAATATGGTGTGTTCCACCATAAGCCTTATGCATTATATAGGGCATTGTTTGCCACGGAAAATAAAGTGGAAAGTTGAATAAGGTGTAGGAGGATTTTGGTGAGATCTAACAAATTTTGGGAACAAAGTGTCGTAACAACAAATATGCACAACTGTGGTATCATTAAAATAGCATATTTAATAATTAATGTTTGTGCAGAAATCTATCAATGAAACGGCGATCCTCAGTAATCCTTAGTGACAAAAAAAAAGCATCAAGAAAAAGTGTGCTAAAATAGTCCGTAGCAGTAGCTAATACATGTAAACATTACCTATTCTTGGAATTTTTCTAAATCAAATCATGTATAAACCAAAATTTGTCTGAAAACAGGTCCTTCCCCTTCAAAGGATCTAAAAAAAGAGAGAGGAAATAATTTCCATTAAGTCTTTAGTCAAGCGAAAAAAGGAGATCCCCTCCCCTGCATGCAGTAGTGAAACTAGAGAATCCCTTTGAAACAAGTAGACACTTTCAAAATTCTTCAAAGGATCAAAGATTAGGCAAACAAGTATCAGATGAACTGATACTCACACACCAAAGCAGTAAAAAAGAAAATTCTAAGAGCCGAAGCTAAAGGCACATGAATTGAATCAACATCAATGGAAAATATGGGTTCAAAGGAAAAAAACTATTCTGAAATCTGGCTTTTCCCATCAACTGGCAACGTAGAGGAGAAATATGCAGCAAAAGGCCTACCCTGCCCCATCCAACCCCATCCAAAATCTGGAATTTTGAACTGGGGAAATCAAGATACATCAGGAAGAACTTTCAGCAGCCAGAAGATCCAAAGGAAAGTGGAATCAAGATAGGATAATTGATATCTATCTTGGTAACAAAATTTACTATAGTTTTTTCTGCTTTTCTACCTCTGATTTGGCATCATATGCCTACAGTTGGCGCTTATCTTGAATCTATTTTTTAACATCTAACCCTTCCTTGGGCCTTGAAATATTGTGATCAGTTTGTGATAATAATGTTGTGGTATATACATGTACTTGATCCTTATACACACATATGAAGCTTCCAACTATCCTATACTCCTGTAGTTTCAAATTTTATTTTGCAATCTTTCATTGTTTTCTTGGTTGCACCATTTTTTACACTTTTCATACTAATTTGACATATTAAGGGCCAAAATTGTGAAGTGCTTTCAAAAAAAATTCGAAGATAATATGGCAGATTTACCGTTGTAAATCTGCAGTAAGTAAAATAAATTCAAATATGGTTTATGCTTGGAAAAGTGTGCTTGAAGGGATGAAATTTTGTGGCATATGCTTTGTATCATTTCTCTTGGATTACCTAGAATATTGGGGTTGTTGAGAAGTGAATTATGGTTCATTGTTGTTGTTGAGAAGTGAAATTTTGTCCCAAGCTCCAAGGGCTAAGTGCCCAATGCTCCTCCTAGGTAGGTACCTCTTCTAATCTAGCAACTAACTTCCCCATTGTCCACACCCAATGTGTTATTCAATAAATTGACTAGGGCATCAACCCCATAGGTAAGAATACCAAGGCAACACTCTAATGTCAAGCATCCACCCCATTTGAGCTATCCACATGCCCACAAAGCATCATCAAGGATGATCGGAAATATAGTCCTAACAAGATCAAAAGCACTTCTGCAGTAACCCCAAAATTAACACCAACTTGATGTTTAGAAAGGGAATGCTTGAAGTCAATGGCATCTTGCCCCCCTCCTTGCTTAGCAATTTCAACAACAACAAGAAACTCTCAATATCTTCTAGAAGCAAATTACATACACTTTAATACAAACATGCAAATCTCCCAGATCATAATAAACTAGGCTCTGATACCATGTTCTAGAGGAGGAAAAACTGATATGTGCATTGAAACTATTCCACAGCACTTCTACTTTCCAAGAAGAGCTTATCATGTGTTGTGCACTACAATAAACACACCCAACCTTAATGATTTTTATTAGCATTGATACCAATGTATTTTAAGGTCATGCAACCTATCAACAAAGTAGAGATGTACTTGTGATTATTTTCAGGTACAGAACAAGTTTCTCTTATAGAAACTACAGACATATTAGCACTTGGCTCACTTCTTTCTCAATTTTTTTTATTTTTCACACTTACACCTTTTCTTACGCTTCCTTAATTTCTCAAATATATGTGTATATATAATAAGTACAATGATCAAGTTTCACTTTGTCAAACACTAATCTCCTCAATGGTTAGTAAATTACAAATATTACACTATCAAGGATAATGTTGCTAGCACCTAAAGGCTCAGCTTATTATCTTTGACTAGACCAACAACCTTGTGCATACAACTCATAACATCGCTGACAAAGAATTCCAAGGTAGCAACATTTGCCAAACTACCAAGATGATAATGTGGCAATGTTCCCTCAATTGTGTACCTCAACTTCATGTGTAATACAACAAAAACTCCACCTCAATAGTTTCATCAATCCTCAGAAGCTCAAAAATTCCACACAAATGTTTTATTGTCGTTTCTAACACTCCGCAACTTGCAGGAGAGCGGTTGACATCAAAAAATCATAAGTGGGTTATTTGATCCTAGAGTGGGTCACAAATCGACCAATCTTGTGAGACAAGTTCATCAAAAAAGTCATCAAGTATGGGCATGCAAATTCAATCATTGTATAAAAGGTGCAAAATAAAAAAGGATCATCAACACCAAATGTGAGTTGCAATGGGAAACTTTGCTATGGATCAAAGTGGAAAACTAGAATTGTGACACAAACACAGTAATATTCTTAGTCAAGTGGTTCTAGCATTACAACAAAGTGATCACGCAGTCTCAAAGTTCAATAATGTTAATACACTGCTGCATTAACCTTACTGCATGCACCAATTCCAAATCAATGTAGGCTCAATGGAGTGGGTGGAGAGCTCAACAAATTGTGTTGCACAAAGATCAACAACCACTACAGATCAACTTATTTTGTTTGTCTCTTCCTCTCCCCAAAGTTTGTACAATTATGCAAATTAGAATATCTATACTTGGCCCTATGATTTTAAACAGGTTGGTTGTTAAGATCAGCTTCATTTTGTTCATATATTGTTGTACAACGCTATTTAATTAATGAAAATTGGGAGTTGAAACTATTGCCCAATTTGAAACAATGCTTTCAAATTCTCATCCTTAAGGATCTAATCATTACTTGAATGTTAAATAATTTATGGGGCAATGATGTAATATCAATGAGTAATAACGGTGAGGATCCAAGGTTAACACTGACTGCAGACAATAAGAATGTGGATAGATCCTGTGTAGGCACTTGTTACATACCCACCTTTCTTCTACACAAAAAAAATCTGCTAGATCATAGTTATCATAAAAAAGGATAGAAAAAGGGGCCATTTTTCAAAAGCCAAATTTCTGGAACCATTGTTCTAGACGCGTGGTTGTATGAAGAAGCAAAAATATGAGGACACTTTTTAGAAGCCATTTTTCTAGAAGTATAATCTTGCTATAATAAATATGCAAAGTCTACCTTACCCTTTCTAGTCCACCATGAGTAGTTACTTCCCTGTATAACAAATTAAGATCCAGAACCTTCCCTCCTATCTTTGGGATTCTGCACGTCGAAAAGAAAAAATAGATGTAAATTTTTTTGCATAAATTAATTTTAACCTTAGATATTCTACACAACCTTTTTTAATTCTTCTAGATATTTAATAGATTTAGTGTTAATATAATAAATTCAACCTCTGAAAATATAAACATATTAGTGTGTCTCACAATACAATTAAATATTTCTTCAGAAAACATAAAAATATTAGTGTGTCTCATAATACAGTTGAATATTTCTTCACTACCAACATCAGAAAAGGGCTTTACAGTTGCAGTGATTTCTGTATTTCCATATTAGTAATAATTCTTTTGATAATTCTGAATTTGAATATATATCTAGTTTCTAAATTATATATATATATATATATATATATATATATATATATATATATATATATATATACATATATATATAAGAACAGATACAACAAGAGATATGCAGAAGTGGAAGCAGACATGTCACGTGATGGTGAAAACCCTAGTGTTGAAAACTTCAATTATCCTGTTACGTATCCATTTAGTCCCAATGTTCCCTCCAAGACTCAAGGGTGATTATGGCACACCGTTAATTCCAGGCCTCTCTCACTTACGCTCAGACTCCTAGCATAGGCAGGAAGAGGGCCAAGTGGGTAGAGAAAACACTGACAGATGCTCAGCAGTATGTGGGTACTCCTAGATATTTAGTCAAATAGATTAGGGAGCCACGAAAATATTATGGCTATATGGTGTTGATGAGTGAGCTAAATGAGGCTAAGCCTTCCAGCTTTCAGGAAGCATCCAAGCAGCAGGTGTGGATTGATGCTATGGTGGAAAAGTACTCTTCCATCATGAAGAACAATGTCTGAGAGGTTGTACTGTTTCCAGAAAGAAAATATGCAGTTTCTCTATATAGGTTTACAAGATTGAGCACACTGTTAATTGTAGTGTGGATAAGTTCAAAGCTCAATGTGTGGCTAAGGGTTTTTTTTAGAAGGAGAGCAATGACTATGATGAGACCTTCACCCCAGTAGCTAGATACTCATCCATCAGGGTAGTGGTTTATATTTTATCACAGATGATTTGGAGGATTTCTAACTCTACCCATTCACATGAAGGAAGTGTTCATCATATACAAAGTTACAAAGATATCTCAAGGAATCTATTAAGAGTTGAGCCCCAAAAATTAATAGGAAGCATGTCTATAGGAAGCTACCTCCTCACATTTTTGTAGGTGACAACACTACATACAAATAGTAAAATGGACTCCTATTTGAATTGCGAAGTGGTATTATTTCTGCTTAGAAATTGCATAAACAATGCATAAGCAATGGTAGTAACCAAGCAATCCAAGCAAATTGTGTCATGAATTTAAACTTTGTTTTGAATGTACAAAATTCAAAACTCAAATTAATTATAAGTCTTCTCATTGAAGATGGCCTTCAAATCAATTTCATTGGTAGTAGCTAACAATCAAGAATAGGTGATTGTGCTTTAAGCCAACAACACATTAACTAAAAGAATCGGTGTGTGTCAGGGGTCATTCCAATACATCAATTAGTTAAGAAAATGTTGTGGGTAATTATCCAAATAAAAAAGGCATGGGAATTCATGCTACCATGCTTCCCATAAATTTAATTTAAGGTATGAGCCAGCCTATTCAACGGCATAGAGTTCCACAAAGACCCTAGGCAGTGACCCAATCAAATAATGGAAGTCAGAAAATGGTTTTTTTGTGTTGTAGCTTCACAATTATATGAAGAGGGATTTCATTGGTTGGTGCAATGGGGCTATGGTGAAACTCCCAAAGGAATAAAGGAATTTCACTTGCTTCAACTACAATGTAAAGATACAATATTACAACCAAAAATGTTGCAACATAATCATAATGATGTTATATGTACTATTAGTTACATAACATAGAAATTTTGAACCAGATAATATTTCAAATCCATTTCAAATCTTTAACATTCTATAGGATGGAGGGGTGAGTAGTTGAACTATGTTGTGAGTAGAGCTTCCTTAAGACCATAGTGGAAGCCAATATCCTACCTACAAAACTAGGAGAATGGGATCTCACAAATCTGGAATTTGATTTCGGATGGGGCTTTGGACGATTTCTTGTAGTCATATATTGCCAAGATCAACAAAACCAAGTAAGTGATTAGCCTAAAAAAATTTTACTTGGGTGGATGCTATAAAATTTCTGTTAGAGTCTAGTACTTCACTCATAAAAAAATTCTCCTTCTTATTTTATGTTTACATCTGATTGACTTAGTTTCATAGACAAAGGATTTTTTCTTTTGTCTCCTAAATCTTGGTACTTCACTCATTAAAAAATTTGTATCTTGAATTAAAATACTTCCTCATTTTAGTCATATTGATGAAACTAAGATAGTCATGTGTAAACATAAAATATGAATATGTAGGTATAATCTGTTTATGATTGAACAAAGCTATGTCAAAAACTATGGAAAATACTGCTTAATCATGAGAACATATCATGTTCGATGATAGACAAAGATTAATATTTTGATTCATAAAGCATATTGTTAACATCAACAGAAAATATCCTGCATAATATATAACTCCTTAAACAACACTCTTTATACCTGTATACTTGGAGGATTTAGAAAAAAGATATAGGATGCTTAATATTTTATCCTGGAATGGAATTCCATACCTAGGAATGGTATCAATAGATGTGGTAGTCATCATAACTATATAATGGAAAATATGCTAAATAATAATAGTTGTAACTGTCCCGAGGAAATATCACACGTATATAAAGTGAAAAGCCTATAAAGGTTATAGATCAACAGTGAAGACAATACAAAAATACTAGGTAGTTGAATCTTGTAGATATTCTGAAGTAGTTTACCAAGTTAAATATAATACTTTCCAAGTTCACAGCCCCATTTTTTCTTGCTTAGTTTCCAGTGGGTATTCTAAATTGTATTCAACTAGTAAAACCAGAGGCAGGGAAGCTAGATGTTCCAAAAATCTCTTAGAGAGCAACATGTCATACTCTTACATGTTGTAATCAACCAATTTGGCATATCAACATCATTCCCCCAAATAGTTTCCTAGATTCTATATTAGGATGCAAGCACACATGTAACAAACAGAAAATAAGTTCACCATTTGAAAGGGATTAACCCTAAATGTTCAAGAAGACATCGAACCCTTTGAACCGATTTGTTCCTGAACAAGCCAGTTCAGCTATAAATAGTCCAACCATGTTTGTCTAGAATTAAATGAGATTCGACCAAAATTTCAAGTTGGCTCACCATGTTGGCAAGAAAATTTGGCATGTCAAGTACTTTCCAGAAATAGTGAGTACTGTTACAAAGGATAGAAAAAGTTCTTTATTTTTCTAATATGTAAATGGCTTCCCATAAGACCATTTCCAAGTGTAAAAAATAAATTGTTGAGTGCTCACATTCATCTTGAACAAACTAGACTCCAAATGATCTTGCAGATTTTTTGAAAAGGAACGTTCTTAGTAGGTTGTACTGATTGAGATCAATTAATACTCTCCATGGTAACAAAGTGATCATTGCCTTGTCAAACAAATTCCCCCACATACAATATCTTTTGTGACTAGTTTCTTACCTACAAGAAAAAGATATTAAACCATATAGATCCATGTCCAATGGGAGGGTATAAATAGATCTCATTGCTATATGCCACTCATTTCTATGGCTTGCAAAGTCCCAATGTAGGTGATTGGACACCAAATACCAAGCCCACCAATTTTTTTAAAGGACAGTTGATCTAGAGACCTTGAGCAACACCATTGACAATTATATCATATATTCGAAATGGACCTTTAGTAACCCCTATAAGAGTATCATTGTAAATGAAATGTTGAACAAGAATTCACCATATGTGACCATCATTGCCCTGACCATTGAAATGTCAAAACTGCTCCCTAAGCTCACACATCAATCAAACCATGGCATTTTCCCTCCCTTAGTAAAATTGCATAGGCCTATAAAACTAGAGGAAGATCTCCTTCCCTCCATTCTTCCCACACAATAATTTTCTGTAATCATTTTCATCTTCCTATAACTAGAAGAAAGGAACAAATAATAGGAATAGAAATCATGTAGTGATTCTACCTGATAATGATAAGTTTTAGGCTTCACAATTTAGAAGCTTGCTTTCAAAATTGTTCAAGACCCATTGCTACTGTTGTGAAACCAGCTCAAAAAAGAGAAGAAAAGAGATATCAACGCCTTAGAAATAAGCCACTTCGAGGGGGCAACCTCCAATACATTACATGAATGAACAATTCTTGGATGATACAAATGAACAAAACCTCCTTCTATATATAGGAGTCCATGGGGCCACAATATAATCTTAGTGGGCCACAATGTAATCCTAGCCGACCTAACATTAATAATTTAAGGGCACAATAATAATAAAATGGGGGTTACAAGGGTACAATAATAACAATAAGGGGGTTACACTAACAACAATAACGGACTATACTAGTAATATAGGGACCTAACATGCCCCTCTCCTTCAAAAAAGTGTTGTCCTCAACACTTGAGTAGCTTTGGGTGCTTCTGTATAAAATTCTCATCCTCCCATGTAGAATCTTCAGTGGGTAAGTTCTTCCACTTGATGAGATACTCTGAAATTGATCGATTCCGTAGTTGTCGAGTTCTTGTTTTCATGACCGCTTCAGGTTCCAATATGATTTTTCCTTCCTCATCAAGTTCTGGCAATATTGTTTGAACTGGAAGATTTTCACCTATAACCTTCTTTAAGCATGAAACATGGAAAACTGGATGTACTCGCGAAGAAGCAGGAAGCTCCGATTTGTATGCCATAGTACCAATATTTTGCAACACCTTGTAAGGACCATAGTACTTTGGTGATAATTTATTATCCTTCTTAGCTTGCTTGAGGGACATTTGTTTGTATGGTTGTAGCCGTAAAAATACCCAATCTCTTACATCAAAACTTCTCTCGCTGCAATGTTGATCTGCCTGTTGTTTCATTCGATTTTGTGCCAAATTCAGGTTATCCTTTAAGAGTTGGAGAACTTCTTGCTGATGCTCGATGTGATCTTCCACTGCTTGAACCTTCGAATTTTCACTTAAATATGATGTGATGGATGGTGGATGATATCCATAAAGTGCCATAAATGGGGTCATTTTTGCTGCAGTATGGAAGGAAGTGTTATACCACCATTCAACAAGAGGTAACCACTTGACCCATTGTGTTTGTTTATCGGATACAAAACAACGAAGATATCCTTCCAAACATTTATTTACGATCTCAGTTTGACCATCAGATTGAGGATGATAAGATGAGCTATGAGCTAATTGAGTACCCAAACAAGAAAATAACTCCGTCCAAAAATTTCCAGTAAAAATGGGATCTCTATCGCTCACAATAACCCTTGGGCTTCCATGTAACTTTTGAATTCTATCCATAAATGTAGTAGCAACTGTACTTGCTTTAAATGGATGAGATAATGCACAAAAGTGTGCATACTTGGTAAGTCTATCAACTACCACCATGATGACACTCTTTCCTTAGGACTTAGGTAAACCTGTGATAAAATCCATTGAAATCTCCTCCCAACGTTGACTTGGAATGGATAAAGGTTGTAGAAGTCTCGGGGTCTTAATTGTCTCAACTTTATTCTACTAGAAAACCAAACATTCCGCCACAAACTTTTGAATATCAGTTTTAAGGCCATCCTAGAAAAATTATTTCTTCACCCTGTGGTAAGTTTTTAAAAATCCTGAGTGTCCTCCTAAAGGAGAAGTGTGCAATTCCAAAAGAATCTTTTGTTTTAGTTAGGAATTCTTACAAAGATATAAGCGATCTTTGTACCATAAGGAATCATTTTTCCAACTAAATGTATCAAATGTACTAGGATCTTGCTGCAACTTTGAATGAGTATCCATACATCTTTGTCCTTCTTCCATTCATCTCTTGCTTCAGTTATCCAATCTGGTTGGATAATAGAAATGGCACAAAGCAATGCTTCCACCTCTTCATTCTTTCTTGAGAGTGCATCTGCAACAACATTAAACTTTCCTTTTTTGTAGATTATTTCAAAGTCATAACCCAACATCTTTGTGACCCATTTTTGCTGCTCTTCTGAAGATAGTCTTTGTTCCAAAAAGTGTTTAAGACTATCATGATCAGTTTTTACCTTGAAGTGTCTTCCCATTAGGTAAGTTCACCATTTCTTTTAGTGCATGTAGTATTGCTAACATTTCCTTCTCATAAATAGGTTTCTGTAAATACTTTCCTTTGATTGGACGACTTTCAAAAGCAATGGGTCTTCCTTCCTGCATTAAAACCGCACCAATTCCATTTCTTGAGGCATCACATTCCACAATAAAGGTTTTTGTGAAGTCTGGTGTAGCTAAGACCGGTGCTAGGCACATTGCCTCTTTAAGACGTTCAAAGGCCTTAGTTGCTTCAGGAGTCCATGAAAATGCATCTTTCTTCAATAATCTTGTTAGAGGTGCTGCTATTCTCCCATAATTCTTAACAAACTTGCGATAATACCCTGTTAACCCGAGAAATCCTCGCAACTGCTTTATGGTTGTGGGGACTTTCCATTCCTTAATGGCTTTAATTTTGTTAAGGTCTACTTTAACACCCTCGTGAGATACAATATGACCTAGATATTCCACCTCTTGTACTCCAAAGAAACATTTGGATTTTTTGCATATAATTGTTTCTCCTGCAATAGTTTGAGCACCCTGTCAACATGTTCAACATGATCCTTCCAAGACCTGCTGTAGATTAGTATATCATCAAAAATACTAGCACAAATTTTCTAAGGAAGGGTTTGAAAATGGAATTCATCAACCCTTGAAATGTAGAAGGTGCATTGGTAAGGCCAAAAGGCATGACCAAAAATTCATAATGACCCTCACGAGTTTTAAATGTTGTTTTTGGAATATCTTCAGTCTTCATTCTAATTTGATGATATCCTGAACGAAGATCCAACTTGGTAAAATAAATTGCTCCATGTAATTCATCCAATAATTCATCGATCACAGGAATGGGAAATTTATCTTTAATGGTGAGCTTATTGAGCTCCCTATAATCTGGACACATTCGCCATGATCCATCCTTCTTGTGTACCAATACTACGGGAGCAAAGAAAGAACTTTGACTAGGTTGAATTATACCCGCCTCTAACATTTCTGCAATCATACGTTCAATTTCGCTCTTTTGGAAGTAAGGATATCTATAAGGCCTGATGTTTGGAGGAACACTTCCCGGAATCAAATGAATAGCATGATCATGATCACGAATAGGTGGGAGTCCTTTGAGAGTTTCAAACACCTTGGAATGATTGTCCAAGACTTGTTGGAGATCTGCAGAAATAGATGATTTTGATGTCGGAACTTCTAGTGAGCATAATTGTGCAATTACGCCTCGTTGTTCTTTCTTTAGAAGCTTTGTCATGACATTAGAGCTTATTATCCTTCCCGAATTCCCTTCAATACCCCGTAATTCGACTTCCTTTCCTTCTGAAAAAAATTTCAAGAAAATTTCTTGAAAATTAAAAGCTACCGTCCCCAAAGATTGTAACCATTGTACTCCTAGTACAACATCAGCACCTCCCATAGGAATGGAAAGCATTGGACTAGTCAATACATATTCCCCCATGGTTAGCTTGATATTATGGCATTTTTGAGAGAAATTTATAGTTCCTCCATTTGCAACCATCACTTGACATTCTGGTTCTGGGTATAGGAAACAATTTAATTCCTTGGCTACCTTACAATGAATAAAATTATGGGTGCTACCTGAATCAATCAACACTATTACCTTTCTCTTCTTGATTTGTCCTTTTATATTGAGAGTTTGAGGAGTGGTAATTCCTGCCAGTGCATTACACGATATGGTTGGATTCATTTCTTCCTCTTCTGGGGCTGGTTCCTGGTGTATATCCTCTTCTTGTTCATTTTCTTCTTCCTCTTCACAGTCTATGTAAAATAATTTCTTCTCAGCACACTTATGACCTTTAGTGTATTTTCTATCACAACTGTAGCAAAGCCCTTTTGCTCTTTTTTCTTCAAATTTTTGTGGTGTCAACCTTGTAGGTTGTGGAAATCTAGGCGTAGCAACACTTCCTTCTTTATAGAATTGAGTGGTAGGCTTCCTTGTCGCCATAATTTTACATTCAACTTTTCTTGCCAACCTGAATGCCTTCTCCAATGAATCAAGCTCCAAAACACGAACTTCATGTTGGATGTTGTCCTTTAGAGTACTTATGAAGAGATCAATCATGTGTTCCTCAGGAATTTCAGTTACCCTTATATTCAATTTTTGGAAGTCCTCAATGTGCTGCCCCACTAAACCCTTTTGTTTGAGATTTATCAATTGGCTAAAGAAGGTGTTGCTCTTTGTATCCTCATAATGTGCTATCATTTCCTCCGTAAAAATTGACCAAGTGACAACCTTTTTATGGGAGCGAAGCCATCGATACCATACAAATGTATTTTGTTCTAAATGTAAAGTTGCAATGTGTACCTTTTGTGTGTTTTGCACGTTATGGAGATCAAAATATTGCTCCATATGTAGTATCCATGTTACAGGATCCTTTCCATCAAACTTCCTCATATCCATCTTTGGAATATGGTGGTTCTTCCCGCCAACATTAGAGTTTGTGAAATCATGATTAACATTTATTTTTTTCTCATCATGAGGTTCTTCTACTATCTTTTCACCATTAGGAAACCTTGCTTGTATCAACTTTGTCAAACCTTCCATGTCTGCTTTTAGAAAATTCTTCATGTTTTCCATTTTCTCATCGATCTTAGCTTCCATGTCATCCATCTTAGATTCCATTCCAGCCTCCATTCCATCAATCTTAGATTCTATGCCTTTCTTCAAAACTTCCATCTCATTTTTTGTTGCTCTTTGCGAGAGCGAAATTTTTTGCACTTGCTCTTGTAATTTTGATATGTCATGTTGCCATTCTTCGTCTTCATGAGTCATAGTAGAGCTTTCCAAAGGCTTAATGGGTGTTGAATTCTTTTTAGGGACCCTTTTATAATCCAATACTGATATCTATTCTACAATATTCCCTTGCAATCAATTCAACTTGATTCTTCAAACAAGACTTATGCAATTCAGAAAAAAAATACACACCTTTTACTTCCTTTTGAGGAGCTCGATATTGAAATTGGATTATCTCTGTGATTGCAACACTTCAATATCTGAATTTTGGTAATGATGTAGCCCTCTAAATTATCTTTCGAATGCCATAGGTCTGACCTGATTTGGATCCTCCAAGACAAAGTTGTGTCCAATATCCCACAATGACCTAATTATGGACTGGTTCAGTAAAGCAAACTTGTACGACTTGCCACGTATCACTGTTTCATCCTTTGTCTCTGAAATTGATAGAAATTAAACTACAGTATTTTTAATTGCGACCACTTTTTACGGCACTCCAATCCGATGCTCAGAGAGAGAGTTATTGAACTTTTCCCACGATCACCTCTTTGATATGCAATTCAGGAGCCTGAAAAGGCACTACCTTCCACAGATCATATCTCCAAAAATATTGCGAACCAAGCTCTGAAATTTTTTGATGACTTTCCTCAGGATTTCAGCTTTGCACCATGTGAATTTCAGATTCTAAAACTTCGTAGAAAAAAATATATAGCGAAAATTCCGCGATGACCTATTTAGGAGCCTCAAAAAAGACCTAAATTCCACAGCTCATATCTCCAAAAATATGGCGAACCAAGATCTGAAATGTTTATACAATCTTCCTTAGGATCTCGGCTTTGCACCCTAAAAATTTTAGCTTCTGACACTTCGTAGAAAAATAGTTATAGCAAAAATTCCATGATGACCTGTTTGGAGCAGAAAAACCCTAAAATCCAAAGCTCTGATACCAAATGTTGTGAAACCAACTCAAAAAAGAGAAGAAAAGAGATATCAACGCCTTAGAAATAAGCCACTTCGAGGGGGAAACCTCCAATACATTACATGAATGAAAAATTCTTGGATGATACAAATGAACAAAACCTCCTTCTATATATAGGAGTCCATGGGGCCACAATATAATCCTAGTGAGCCACAAAGTAATCCTAGCCAACCTAACATTAATAATTTAAGGGCACAATAATAATAAAATGGGGGTTAAAAGGGTACAATAATAACAATAAGGGGGTTACACTAACAAAAATAAGGGACTATACTAGTAATATAGGGACCTAACAGCTACATCTTAGGGGATACATTGGTACCAAACGAGACACAAAGTATCTTATCATATGGTTAGGATGAATAGATTTTCAATTTATGAAGAGCCAAGTTGATATCTTCGTAACCAATATAAGAGCTTATACCTTTTCCTCACTCACCACAGCTCCAACTAATTTAACAGAGAATTCCATACGTCATGTGTCCTTTGAAAGAGTTTTGTCTGAGATCCAAGGTGAGAAGAGAATCCTTAATTAAATCAAGATTAATTAACTGACCATCACTATGAGGAAGAATGCCTTGAATGTTCCCTTATATTTGGGCCACTTCAAGGAGATATCCTAATGCATTTATTGGAAAGGATATAAATGAGCTAGGATTAAATAATAAATAAGGTTAGTTGAGTCTATGAAGATATTTTCATTGAATTTCAATGCCCTTGTTACCAGTGTATTGATTACCAAATATTTAATTGGAAGGTGATTGGAGTCAATGCATAGATATCTAGCAGTATGTACCATTTTCCTATGCCAATGGTTCTCCAACATACCATCCTCCCTTTTGGATATTAGCACATAAAAAAATGAAATTTAACATCAGTATCCACTTCTTATCCATAAACAGTGGGCCTATGGCCCATCTGCTTCAGCGACATGGATTTTCACTCTCTACAATTAATCACCATCGAGTTCAAGCTCCTTCAAATATTGTTCATTAAATAACATGAATTCTCTATTTAGATTGGGATTGAAAGGCATTATTTATTTTCTTCAGGTGCCAAGGACAATCCCCAACAACAGTTTCAAGTGCACTGTTTTAACTACTAGCAATAAAAAATACTCTAAATCTCTATAATTTAAAACCAGGCTACCTCAATCGGTTCTACCAGCTGTAAGATGTCTCTTCCTGTTGAATATATATATATATATATATATATATATATATATATATATATATTTGTGTGTGTGTTCCTTTTCAGATGTGAATGGTTTTACAATATTGGAAAAATTTAGAGGCCTCAAGAATACTTTTCTGCGTACATTTTGGGATATGTTGGTTTGAACCACTCAAAGGATGGCTATAGGTGTAAGTTAGTGCTCATGGATGAGTTATTTTTGAGTGTATCAATTAGTAAAGTCAAAGAGAACATAGAAGGGGCTATAAGTACCCACTACCCTACGTACAAAGAGTGTGGGGTTCTGAGATAAAACACAGTGTAAATGATGATCATGGATGAGTTGTTTGATTATAAACATAACATAGAAAGGGCTGTAGGTACTAGGAACCCACTACCATTTGTATAGAGAGTGTGCAGTGCTGAGCTAATACAGTGTAAACAGAGCACCAACAAATTAATAGATATGTGAACGTTGTGCAGGTATGTAATTCCTACAAACATAGACAACAAAACAATGTAATTCTAGACTGGTTCTTGTAATTTACATAGTACACAAGCAATGAATTATGTTTAGAAATATATAGGGTTGCAGTAAGGATGATTTCACACGCATGACCTTATATTAGGCTTCCAAGACTTCTTGAGACCTTTGCTTGATTTTCTCCTTCTTCTATGGTTTGAGGAGTGATTTGACCAGATTTTATGTGCACTATTTCTTCCTATTCCTAGCAGAGATTTTCCACCCTCTAATGCAGAAATCGTGAGGCCTGAATTTGGCCCTCTTAACACAAATCACTACAGCTGATTGTGGCATCCACTCTTTGTGATCCTGAGGTTATTTGTCGGGCTTATGAGGCCAATACAAGTCCTAATTTTGAGACAAATCCAAGTCTATTACTAAGGCTTTAGGGTGATTATGTAGATGTATAAAATTTGTTCTTAGGATTATTCAGCCCCTCATTCCTGGCATACTTCTATGGAATTATTTGGGATTTCTCCAAAAGAACAAATTTCTGACAATTTTGCACTAATTGAAAGCCCATTGAAGAGTAATTTGGGCCAAGTATTGGATTCTTCTGAGCATAAAAGTTTAATTTTGATCTTCAATATTCACTTGACTGAAGGAAACTTCATAACAAATTTGAGATCTATAATAAGAACTTGAAGGGCCTGCTCATGGAGGAAGTCTGAATTATGTCAAGTTATTTCTAAGGTAATTGTCTTGATTCCTTTTGGAGAAGCCTCCTAAGGCTTAGACCTAATGCATTCCTAAGGCCCATTTTAGATTTCTTGAGGCTAACCTATAAGGAGACTCATCCCAAGGACCCAATGCCTAAGGAAATTTGAACATAAATTTGATTATGGCTAGGCCGACTTAAAGCGAAGCCATTTTAAAAGATCCTCTTGACCTTACAAGCCTAAGGAAAAATTCTAAAGGATATCTCAATGGTGTTCATAATATTTATAAGAATTTTGAAGGTACATCAGTATTGTATAAGGTTGACCTTGAAGTAGATCCGTGAGGTCTCTTGTTGAGAAAAATTTTAATGTTCCTACTTGCCTTAGCTAAGAGGAGACATATAATTTTGATTTAATTTATGTTTTATGAATAAGTGAATAAAGGAGGACATGTAAACCTCCTAATAATTCTAAATAAATCAATCCCCATATGAAAAAAGACAAATTAGGGCTACGTAAATAATCACTTGTAGGTGTGAAAGAGGTTTTGAGCCAAGATTGGGTCCACCTTGACCAAGTCAACTGCATTGTCTATGTTCATTGTATCTCCAAAAGGGACTACACAGTTCTAAAAGGGAGCCTCTAATGTGAAAAGGACCAAATCATCCAAGTGGTTTAGGGTTTGCAAAGACTTTCTGATGCTATAAAAAGGAGGAGAAGACACTTGAAGAGGTTGTTGATGAATTATATTTCTGAAGTATTTGTCTACTTAGACAAATACCATTCTCTGATGTTTAGTGGAGGATTGTGATTGGAATTCATGTTTAGGGGTTTCATCTCTTCCCTTGAGGACCATTGGAGGATTTCTTTGCTGAATTTGGCCACTATCTATTTTGAGACCGAGCTCTATCTTTCATGAGCAGCACTGGCCCATTGAGGGTTTTGCAGCTGCTATCTTTTGTAGCAAGTGGCATTCTAGATCTGGTTAGATCTTTTTGTTTTTTAGAGGTTTTCTCTATTGGGGAGTTTTCTTCAACCTCCAAGGAGTTATTTGATCTATATTTTGTATCAGATCTATAATTTCAATCCATGTATTCAGTCTCCTTCACCCTCTGGACATTTTCTGCTCCATACTCCGTTATTTTGTGAGAGGGCCTCTTGTTTCAGTTTGTTATCAGTTTGGAGGAAGATCTCTTGGTGTTAGGCTTGCATTCCCTTAGTGATCCATGGATTGGGTTGCTGATCCATGTCTCTATAGATCTGATCTATTTCAGCAATAAAATTTATCTTCAGAAGTTTCTGGGTTTTCTGCGGCACAGTATATTGTAATTCAGATCTACAACTTAATATGCAATATTTTGATGTAATTCCAATTGGAACTTGTTCTTAAATTATTGTAGCTTCCAGATATGTATTAGATCTGATGTTTCATCCATACATATTTAAGATATCTGAAATTTAATTTATAGCAGCTGAACCTTTTGAAAAATAATGCTATCTAGGTATTTCTGCAGTTTATTTCTAGTTGCAGCTCTAATTTCTGAAGGGATCTTTCCCTAGTTCTTTTTGTAATCGGTTGTAAAGACAATAAGATCATATGTAAATCTGATTTACTGTTATATTACTGAATTATCATATCTTTGGCTGTCCTCCTCTAAGTTTCAGTCAAATCTGTGCAATTCTAGTAGCTGGGGTTTTCATGTTGCAGCAGCTTCTCTCTTTGGCTGATTTCTAGATAGTCTTGTTTCCGAGAGATCTGTTTAATGAGCTTAAAATTATTTTTTTCTGATGAAATTTCATATATAAGTCACATATATCATAAATTAGGGGATCCCACCCCTGATCTGTGTTATTATTGCTCAGATTGTCTTGTACAACATTTTCATTGAAGGCCTTGTTGAGATTCCTGAATGGGATTATTCCAAGTTCTATAGGCAGAGTCTACAGTTGCCTAGGTAGCCTCTGGTTCTCATCCTATTTTTAGAGCTGACATAGCCAATAAATTAATCTATATTCCATCTCTAACATAGAATCTTGAGAATCCCCAGAAAGGAATATTACAGTGGTATCGTAGCTCTACTCTTGGCACAGCCTATGCTAGCATTAGAGCCTCAGTCATGCTGCATTCCAAAGATGAAGATCCTCTTTTTGAGAGGGAGAGGAGATACCAGAATAGAAGTCATAAAAAGTATGACTATACTACCGTTGACCTTGACAAGGGTCAAGACAAGGGGAAAGCCCCTGAATTGAATGATAAAGATAAGGAGGCAGAAAAGTTTACAAAAAATCTCTTGGGAACTATGCAATATTTATCCAAGGAGATAACAGAGATGAGGATAGATAGAATGAGGGAGTCCCTTGGAAGACTCCATCAAGGAGAAATTTATGAAATATCTCAGCTTGGGACTAGTCCACCTGTGAGCTTGCCACAAGCTCCACAAATCTCACAACACTCTACAATGCCTACCTTCTTGGTTGTAGAGAATTAAGGGCTTCAAGATTCAACCTCTTTGGAAGGATACTTTTTTGAATATGATTCATAGAGTTAAAGGTTCAAGCATAACTTGAGCTTTCAAGACTTCTTCCATCTCAAGGACCGGAGGAGGCCATTACAGCAGTATAGAGATGGAGGTTTCCTTCATGGGAGGAACCACACCATGGGCAGGTTCTTCTTGCCTAATTTTGATGGATCACCCTCTTGTTCAGCTAAAGAATGGGTGGAAAATTTGGACATCTACTTCCAGTTGAATAAAGTTCCTGAAGAAGAAGCCATTAAGATTATTGCGCTGAATTTTGATGGAGAAGCCCACAACTGGTGGTTTCATGGAATTTGTACATTGGGGCATAGAAATGTGTCCACTTATGCTGAGTTCACTAGGATACTAGTGGAAATATTTGATCAGAAGGATCCGGAGGCCCCTTTCATAAGCTTGGAAAAGCTTAAGCAGACAGGAGATGCTGAAGCCTATATCTCTGAATTTTTGAGGCTGTCTGTAATGGTTCCTGATATTTCAGTTGCAAGGAGAGTCTATATGTTCATATATGGATTGGAAGAACCTTTTCATGGGTTGGTCAAGTCTACCAAACCCACCACTTTGCATGATGCCATTGGAGTAATAAGAGATCTCCAAGATGCCTTGCTAAGAGCAAAGGCAACCTTCCCAAGAAAAGCCACTCACTCTTCTAAAGGGAAGGAAGGGAAATTTGCTCCACCTAAGGAGATCTCATTGAAGAAGCTCGTTGACAATGATCTCCGGTGGGATTTGGGGAAAAGGAAACTATGTTTCACTTGTCAAGAGACATGGGTGCCCGGACATAGGTGTGCTGCTGGGAGAGCACACTATATTGAAGTATTCTCTTATTGTGAGGAGGAAGAGGGAAATGATGGACCTAGGAGAGGTCACAGTGTTGGTGATGATGAGGAGGAGGATCCATCATCATCCAGAGAAGAAGAAGGAGCATTTGCTCCAACTAGTGGGACTCTTGCTTCTTTGAGTGGAGTGCCCAAATATTTGACTCTTAGAGTGCAGGGTTTAGTTATGGACCAAAGAGTATCTATTTTGATTGATAGTGGGGCAACCCACAACTTTATTGATGCTCATTTTTGGTAGAGGAGAGGGATACCTACTGATTCTTTTGATGGGTTCTCTATTTTGGTTTCGGGGGATACAACTATACAGTGCATGCAGTATGTTCCCTCACTTTTTGTGACTATGGGGACCTACACTTTGAGGGACCACTTCTTTGTAGTGGACATACCAGACATCAACCTCATCTTGGGTGTCCAGTGGTTGATTACTTTGGGAAAAGTCACCACTAATTGGAGGGCCTTACAGATGGAGTGGGTGGACTTGAAGAGTGGTAAGCAACAAGTTATTCAAGGCATGCACACCTACTCTTCACTTGATGTCTCTACCCACACAAAAAGGATGGAATTGCGCAGTGGGGGCAAGGAATTTATAGTTCCTTCCCTCATGTTCATGAGAAAGCTACAAGAGACATTCCTACAGCATGGAAAGCCACTTCGGGTGCCATTAGATTCTATGGGGAAAGCTTCACCAAGTGCTGAAACAATGGAAGAAATAGTCACAATGTTGTGGGAGGAAGAAAGGGGGAGGATTGTCCTTCCCACAAATAATTTTGGCACGCATGATGCCAAAGGAACAAGCGGAAACAAGGCAAGAACCACCATAGACGCATCTATAGCATTCTCCTTGTTGAGAAGTGTAGATCCATATTGGAGGTCTCAACTCCTTGTGGAGTACTCCAAAGATCTACACACCACGATGATCTTATATGGCATAAAGCAAGGAGGGGGCTACTTGGTCCATGAAGGGGTCATCTATCATCTTGGTAAAGTATTCTTGTCTCAAGCCTCCAAGCTTAAGCAAGAGATACTACAAAGAGCCCATAAGGAGTTCCTTTCCAGTTACATGCAATCAACAAGAATCTACTCCCTAATCTTGGAGAGTTTTGATTGGGAGGGTATGGAGGAGGAGCTACATGAGCATTATGATTGGGAGGAACTAAACCAGCACTTCCAAGAGTGCCATAGTTATGTGAATATGGGGTAGCCAAGGTATCCTGTGTAGGAAACATTTCATCCATCTCTTTCTTCTCTCAAAAAAGGGGGAAAACCCATGCCTAACTCTATGTGTGTGGGATATTTGTATGGTAAGAAATCTGATCTTGTAGAGCAAGTTTATTTTTCTCATTTGGCACATTCTCTTACCATGTGTATGTAGGCCATGGATCCTACAGGGAGCATTTTTTCATGCAGATCTCATGGCAATGAAGAGGCCAAGAAAGGTTCCAAAGCTGGCCACTCCCTTGAGGTGGAAAGGGAGATTACTTATCATGATGGATGCTTCCCAAAAGCACCTAATGAGGGCTTCACTTTTAGCCACGTCAAAGTGACCCATGCAGCAGAGATGTGGTGGGAATACCACCTATCACATTCAGATCTACTCAAAACAAGGGGTGCACTACGCTAGTACCTTATGTGGGATTGTGACCCACCTCCTCATGTGCAAATTTCAGTTTTCCTTTATGTAATTTTTCTACCATACATAGATGACATATTGGTTTTGTTTATGGGTATGTATGGGCAAAAATTAAGTAGTGTATATGTACCACATGGGATGGAACTTTATCCAGTACTTCATGATACATGTTTCAGATGTGACATTGGTTCACCCATGTTTATTTCTATTGAGTTTTACACTCCTGAAGGGGCACACTATGCACCTATCATGCTAGCATTGGAGGAGAAATTTTTGATGTAGTGCCTTGGTGAACACTTACTTCATGATGAAAGCTTGATTCTTGATGGTGTCATCAATGGAGAAGGAGAAGAAACACAGCTTTTACCCTACCAGTTTCTTGAGGACAAGCAACATTTTGAGGGGGAGGACTGTAATGTTCCTACTTAGCCTTAGCTAAGAGGAGACATTAAATTTTGATTTAATTTATGTTTTCTGAATAAGTGAATAAAGGAGGACATGTAAAACTCCAAATGAGTCTATATAAATCAATTCCCATGTGAAAAAAGACAAATCAGGGCTATGTAAATAATCACTTGTAGGTGTGAAAGAGGTTTTGAGCCAAGATTGGGTCCACCTTGACCAGGTCAACTGCGTTGTCTATGTTCATTGTATCTCCAAAAGGGACTGCACAGTTCTAAAATGGAGCCTCTAATTTGAAAAGGACCAACTCATCCAAGTGGTTTAGGGTTTGAAAATACTTTCTCATGATATAAAAAGGAGGAGAAGACACTTGAAGAAGTTGTTGATGAATTATATTTTTGAAGTATTTGTCTGCTTAGACAAATACCATTCTTTGTTGTTTAGTGGAGGATTGTGATTGGAATTCCTATTTAGGGGTTTCATCTCTTCCCTTGAGTATCATTGGAGGAGTTATTTGCTAAATTTTTCCACTATATAGTTTGAGACCAAGCTCTATCTTTCACGAGCAGCGCTGGCCCATTGAGGGTTTTGCAACTGCTATCTTTTGTAGCAAGTGGCGTTCTAGATCTGCTTAGATCTAGTTGTTTTTTAGAGGTTTCCTCCATTGGGGAGTGTTATTCAGCCTCCAAGGAGTTAGCTGATCTATATTTTATATCATATCTGTAATGTCATTCCATGTATTCAGTCTCCTTCACCCTTTGCATAGTTTCTACTCCATACTGCGTTATTTTGTGAGAGGACTTCTTGTTTCAGTTTGCTATCAGTTTGGAGGAAGATCTCTTGGTGTTAGGCTTGCATTCCCTTGGTGATCCATGGATTGGGTTTCTGATCCATGTATCTATAGATCTGATCTATTTCAGAAATAAAAATTATCTTTAGAAGTTTCTGGGTTTTCTGCAACACAGTATATTGTAATTCAGATCTACAACTTAATATGCAATATTTTGATGTAATTCCAATTGAAACTTGTTATTAAAGTCTTGTAGCTTCTAGATCTGTATTAGATCTTATGTTTCATCCCTACATATTTTAGAGATATTAAATTTAATGTACAACAGCTGAACCATCTGAAAAATAATGCTGTCTATGTATTTCTGCACTTTATTTCTAGTTGCAACTCTAATTTTTGAAGGGATATTGCCCTAGTTCTTTTTGTAATCAGTTGTAAATACAATAAGCTCATATGGAAATCTAATTTACTACTATATTACTGAAGTATCATATCTTTTTCTGTCCTCCTCTGAGTTTCAGTCAAATCTGTGCAATTATGGTAGCTGGGGTTTTCATGTTGCAACAACTTCTCTCTTTGGTTGATTTCTAGCTAGTCTTGTTTCCGGGAGATCTGTTTAATGAGCTTAAAATTATTTTTTTCTGATGAAATTGCATATATAAGTCACATACAGCATAAATGAGGGGATCGTAGCCCTAATCTGCATTATTATTTCTCATATTTTCTTATACATAATTTTCATTGAAGGCCTTGTTTAGATTCCTGAATGGGATTATTCCAAGTTCTATAGGAAAAGTATACAGTTGGCCAGGTAGCCTCTAGTTCTCAGCCTCTTTTCAGAGGTGAAATAAATATTAAATGCCTCTACTATCCATATTTGACATAGAATCTTGAGAATCCCCAAAAAGGAATATTACAAAAATGAACATTGAATGAACATGTTAAGGAATTGATGCAAAAAGTTTTATCACTATCTAAAGAGGACGAGTTCCTAATTACGTTTAGAGACCAAAGTTCCCTTGAAAAGTTAAATTCATTTCCAGATCTATTACTGTCCTATCACTATTATAGCAGGCCAAGGATATAAATGATTGAAGACATATTGGATTGAAGTTTTTTAATGAACCTGTTGTTGCAAAGATCTAAGCTTCTAAAGTAACAATGCCAGATGTACTACTGTAGAAAATATTGCATTTAATGCTAATATTATTCATGAAATTAGCACTTATTACAAGTGTTTAGCTTTTATTTCATGAAATTCATGAAAGAAAAAATCAGGATGGTGGTTGCAAGGCAAGTGGGCCTGTTTTAAGTAGTTGAAGGAAGGCTAGAATTTTGAAGCTGTATTCACTGGTCGTCAAAAATATTGATGTGTGTGATTGAAAATACATGCTCAAAAGTGCACTTGCCATATTCTTTATTTTCTGAGGATACATTTTGTTGTTGCTTGGAACTGGATGGATGTATTAAAGTCTAAAAATTTAAGATAAAATAAAAAGTAGTAATATTTTTTTATAAAATTATATTTGTATTGAGAACTCCTTAAAATGTTATTGTCATAGTTTTGATGGAAAGTTTTGACAACATCACAGTCTAATTTTTCCATTACCCTTTTGCAAAAGAAGGGAAAACAATAGGATAAACACCCAAAAAATGGCTATTAATGATTTCACTTTTCAATTGAATTTTATATGGCATGAACATTTTTGCACAATACTTTTAACTTCCACTCAAACAATTTTATGTATTTTTAACTATAAATGTTACAGTTTACTCGAATCTTGGACCTCTCATCCTTTAATTTGCAAGTTTTGGATATGCGGTAGGCTATTATTGCATGAAAAACTAGTTTGAGACTATTTCTCGAGCATTTTTTAGTCTGCTGTCAAGATACATCACACTAACATCATATGTCATGTCACTAGTCCTATCAGTTTCCCTGTCAAGTGCTAGGTTTATTACTGTAGTCACTTGTTTATTATGTCATCGACCCTATTAGCCACTATCTTAACCACCTATCACACAGTCTGATTCATTACATGTTTGATCATCCTACAATGTAGTTATTTATGACACTAGCTTATGTGTCAACAAAGTGGTTTCCCCTGGATTTCCTTGGTGGTTCAACATCCTCAAACTTCTACAACCATAGGCTACATCTCTTGTGACTCAAGCTTAAGCACTAACATTATTGGAAGACATTGCTAGTAGGTTTAGCCAACCATTGCTCAAGCTCAATTCCTTTCATTGATGGATGCATACATGTTCCCTCTTGATATTTCTTCCTTATCATCTTCTTAAAATTGAATGGTTTACCGAATATTCACTCTTATCCAACAACTAGATATGATAAGTTGCAACGTTTCACCTTTAGGAACACAAAGGTTATCTAGCTTGTAGAACAACCCACTATGGAGAATATAATTAATGTCATTGTCACCTTCTTTGACATTAATTTTTTCATATAGATACTAAAACAACTCTTTAAAGTCCCCAACTCCTATGTATTCATGATTGCCAACAATTAGAGGAATACACACAACAAAGAAAAAATAAAACAATATTTTTTCTTTCACTCAATTTGAGATAAGTTTAGATCTCCATATGCTATAACTTATGACGTTTCCTTTGCAACATCTTTTTCAATTTATAGTATATGTCATGTGCCATAATTTCATGAAGGGAGTCCTCCTATAAACCTCCCCAATTGTTCAGAAATCATGCCAAAGCACACAAGATGATGATTCATGCCTCCAAATGTGAAAACCTTCCTTAAGGAATGTGAAAAGTATTATTAAATAGATAATAACGTATGAAAATATGTAGAATCCCTACCCAATTTAAGCTAAGATTTACAACACATCACACTCCTCTTATCTTAGGCACTAATCATAAATCAAGAACTTATGCTTTCAAAGTCACTTCCACGATATCATGCCCAAGATGCACCTCTTTGACAGGATCATCAAAGCCACTATTCTTTATGGTTTAAAGGTTTGAGGACCTCGTTCACTTCAAGTGAAGGAGACCCTTGCTCTGATGATAGAACAACATTGAACTATTGTTGAGAACGTTGTTGGGGTTCTTAGGGAGAAACACTCTTGTGAACAAGGAGCTATGATTTAGAAAGGAGTCTAAGAAATAAAGGAAGAGGAAAATAAATCATGGCGTTAAGAAGAAGAACATATTCCTATCTGGTGTTAGGAGTCAACATCACCATTTAGAATACTAAGGAAATCTCCCAAAAATTTCTGGTGGGGTGAGTAACAGATCAAAAATCCAGGTCCATAACCACTTATTTTATCAGCAAACTTTTATGTACTCCTTTTCACTGAATATATGGAGCAATATAGCGATGTTCACAGACCCAAAGATGTAGTTGAGGAGAGGTGAACTCCATCACCAAATCCTTTTTTGTTGCTCTTCACGAATTCATGTATGAGTTATGTGATGAAATTTTTCTTATGTTTAAGTTCACACTACATGATAAAATAGGAAAATATGTAACTTACAAGACAAGCATGCAAAATTAAAGGATGCTTCAAGATTTAAGATAAATCATATTACAATGATAAGCATCTTAATGTGGGTAAAATACTATTAGCATCTGCTACCCTCTCAGTCATTTCCATTCACTGGTGCATGCATAATTTTAAATTCATATCCATAGTTGGTGCGCATCGTCATTGAAAATTTATCGTGTTCAGTTGCGTTTGTACTTCTATGTCAGTGAGCTTTTCAAACTCCCACTTTTTCACATTTCCACTTTCAAATGTGTCACTTTCATGTTTTTGACTGTCACTTTTACTTGCTTTCACTTTAATTAGTTCCCTTTTCATGCTATATTTGCTATGGCATGTGTTTCTTTCATTGTCGTTCGAATATCGCAAGTGTCGTTCACACTTTTATATTTATATAGAAAATGTCGTATTTTGGCATGGGAAGTGTCGCTTATAGTGTAAAGTGGAGTTTTGGATTTTTTCAAGGGTAACTTTGGTGTTGATGAATTCCCCTAGTCATGCAGACATGCTTTACACTCATTCCCAATTTTTTATGCACTCTCACAAAAGTGTCATCATTGTCATCGCAAAGTGTATCTTTAGTGTCTCACTTGTGGAAATTCACTGCAATGTCGTCACATTGAGGGAAGAATGTTGTTCATGTATTCTAAGTGATCAATGTTGTGTCTTCAAATGTTCTAAGTGTGTGATCATTCCGAAGTTTTTCCCTTGTTCACTTTTGTCTCATTGATTCCACACTTAGTCTCATCCAAAAAATTTCACTCCTGATCAACCTGACCTTACTCAAACTTCCTAAAGTGTGCATTTCGCAGTCTCAACACTCAATACTTGACCTCACCTCTTGAAATTGTGCACTGTGTAGTCACAGTGCCCAAATTTGACCCTTGAGGTCCAGAACTATGTAATTTTTGCCTCCCAGTCAGCCTTAAAAGCACATTACGTAGTGTCAAGCCTAAAGCTTCCAGCCTAAAACCTTGAGCTGCACAATTGCGTAATTCATTAGATTTTTCTCCCTACAAAATTGCACATTGGGAAACTTCAAGCCTCAATCCTGAGCCCTTGAACCACTCAACTGTGCAATCTCCCATGTTGTTCTCCTTCCATAATTGCACATTGGCCAACTTCAAGCCTCAAGCCTCAAACTTGAGCTCTTGAGCTCCTCAACTACAAAATCACTTAGCTAGGCCTCTCAAAACTATGCATTGGGTAACCTCAAGCCTCAAGCCTCAAGCTTGACCTCTTGAATCCCTCAACTGCGAAGTTCCTTGAGTCTGTCCTTTGATAACTTTGCATTCGGCAACCTCGACCCTCAAGTCGCGATCTTGAGCTCTTAAGCCCCTCAACTGCACAATCCTTTGACACTCGCCATCTTGAACTGCACATTGCATAGTCTCAAGCGTCAATCCCAGACCTCGACCTCTGGAATTGTGAAATCCCTAAGTTAGTCACCAGTTCCATCCCTAACAAGTGATTTCATGAAATGTGTTAGATTAAGGGTTTTTTAGAATGATGTCATCTTGTCGTGAATGGTTTTCAATTGTAGGTACTCTATACCATCAATTTAGAGATTATCCTTGGAGACAATGCCACCTATCCCTTGAAAGGGACAAGGACTATGACTCTTCATCTAAATCAAGGTCAAGTCCTCCATTTGCAAGATGTGGTGTACATACCTAACTCGAAGAAGAATGCAGTGTCGATCTCGCCAATGGAAGACAAAGGATTAAAGGTGGGATTCATTGATGTAAAGGTACACATTTGGAAGAGAAACTTCAAAGAAGTGTTCACTCTTGGTTTCAGGGTTGATCAGGTTGGAGGAAGTCTGTTGTGGGCCATGACATCTGACACAAATCTTAAATCCTAGCTATGGAACCAGTGGTTTTCACACCTTCATTACAGCACCCTTCCTAAAACAAGAAAGGTGGTGACATGAATGCCAGATTTCAAAGATGATCATGAAGGTGTATGTCAGGGTTGTGCTGAAGGAAAGCATATAAGTGGACCATTCCCCTCAAGTGTCATGAAGACATCTGATATTTTGCAATCGATACATTCTGATCTATCTGGTATGCTTCCCATAACATCCTTGGGAGGATGTTTATATTATATCACTTTTATAGATGACTTCTCCCACAAGACTTGGATATATTTTTTGAAAAAGAAGGACAAAGCATTCAAGTTGTTTCGCACCTTCAAGGCCTTGGCTGAAAATTAGACAGGGAAGAAGATCAAAATTTTGAGGACTGATAATGGAACCGAGTATGAGTCGAATTAATTCAATGACTATTACAGGGAAGCTGGCATTAAGAGGAATACCACTACTATGTATACTTCCAAACAAAATGGTGTTGCTAAAAGGAAGAATAGTACCATTTTGGAAGTTGCCCATGCCATGCTTTATGACCAAGCTCTTCCGAAGCTCCTATGGGGAGAAGCTTCCAACATAGTTGTGTATGTTCAAAATAGATGCCCACATTCCGCATTGGACTCCAAAAATAATGAAGAAATCTTCTCTAGTAAGAAGCCCAATGTCTCTCATTTTAGATTTTGTAATGTTCCAAAATTTGCAAATACCAATTTGAAACATTAGATTTTGCTACTTTCACCTAGGAGAGGAATAAATTGGTAAGGAGGCCCATGAACAATAAAATTACGAACAAATTCCACCTTAGTAAGGAAGGAGATCACCTCAAGAGCTATTTTTACACTTCCAAGTGTGAACAAGGACAAATTAAATGGGGACATAGTTAAGTTTGACTAAGTCAACATGCATTCTTGAGGAGGAAGGAAACACTCAAGTAAACTAGCTCAATGTGAACAAGGATTAGCCTAGACACACATATGAGAAACAGATTGAATATCCCTTGGTGTGAACAGAGGCGTGGCAGGTGGATTGGTTCTATTTGACCAAGTCAACAACACTGTCATAAAGAGGAGGAAAGCTAGCTAGGGCAGTGCAGTTTTGAAAGAGGAAGCTTCATGAAGAAGTCACCTCAACATTGTGTGGGGTCCAAAGTGAGGAGGCTCACCAAAGATAATAGGAAGGCATAGCATCAAAGGATATTCATTCATGTATTCATCTATTTTGGTCTTGTGACTACTTGCAAGCTTCAGCTGTTTAGCCGGAGCTGCGCTGCTTAGTGCAAGGAATTATCGTGCGGGAATTCCATCCTCTCTTTGGATAAGCATGCTTAAGGGATCAAGAGGGAAGTATTTGAGCTTCATTTATGTATTTTTATTGATTCCATTCATTCACATTCAGCTACAGCATAGTTCCCTTCATAAAAATTCATCTTTTATGTAGGGGCAGTAGCAGCAGAGTTGCACCCTTTGATTGTATGCTAATATTTTAGGAGGAGGTGCTTATTTCCCTCCAGGAGCTCCAATAAGAAGGCCTAAGGAAATTATCTGTATTATTCAGCATTTATATGTAATATTGAGTCATGTTTAATATATTTTTGCAGTAAATTGTGTTATTCTCTATAGTGCTGCTTTGTACATGTATTTTGCCGGAAAGCCTTACCGAGTGTATTGTTTCTGTTGTATAAGAGGTTAAACCTCCATTTCTTTGCCATATGATTGATATAAAATTATGATAAGTATTATTCCATCATTTTCTGTAGAAACACTCATTGTAATTATGCTCTTATAGTCTTCAGAAATGCTGCAGTTGAAAGTCATGGGAATAGGGTATTTTTGAGCTCTTTCTAGCTGGGGAGATCTGTTTAACTTAGCTAGAATGATTAGTTTGGGCTCAAATTCGGTATGGGAGTTTTATAAGATGTAAACCATGGGATACAAGTTTCATTTCCCATATTTATTGCATTATCTACTGAAAAGTATTTTTTTATGGTCCAAGAGGTTGCATTTCCTCATCCCGGGAAAGGATAGTGAGGAAAATATCCGCTAGTGATCATACATTTGGTTGTTAAATGTTTCTTGTGTATATTATGAACTAATATACATTTATTTACCATGATTTTCTGAAGCCCACATTGGTAATAACTCAGATTATTCCTAATAGTGTAGCTGTTCCAATTCTAGAACATTGCAGTGGTATCAAAGCTGCCATCTTTCCTCAGCCTGTGGATTTCAGATCCAATCAAAATATAAGAAGAAGAGGAGAAAAAAATTATGGAGAGGATGAGCTTAATTTCATCCATTTTTAGATCCAAGAATAAAGAAGAAGAGAAATACATTGAAACTCTAAGAGGGTTTCAAGGAGGAGAAAGTTGCAGTGAGACCTCTAGAGGGTTTCAAGAAGCAGAAGAAGATGCATGCAATTCCTGTTCTCATAGAGGAAGTGGAGAGCAAGGATATCATTTAGAGCATGAAAACCTGAGTGGATATTTTGAAAAATACAAGTGCCAACCTAGGGCTTTCAAATAGACCCTAGATTTTCCTCAGTTTATTCAACTGAGAGAAGAGGGAAGATCTTGCAGCAAAGGAGAGATCAAAGGAAATAGATTCCTATTTTCTAAATTTTATGGGTCAACTAGAGCAAGAGCTTGGGAAATAAAGCTTGAGGCATTCTTCATACTTCATCCGGTGGAAGACAGGGAGGCAGCAGAAGTTGCAATGCCGCACCTAGAGGGTGAAGCCAATGCTTGGTGGTGCAGTCACTTAAGCCACACAAGAGTGACTTATCTTTCTGAGTTCACTCAAGAGCTAACTAGAAACTTTGATGGGGGAATATCAGAGGAGAGTAGACCCACACCACCATGGGAGGAGGCAAGTACCAGCGATGCCATAGCCTTGAGAGAGCAACCTTCTACACCAGTAGTTGGATCAGTCAGCACATTGGAGAGAGGAAATCTTGCAGCCACAAAAGATGTCGCAAAGGCTCACAAAGGTATGCATAAGTTTCCATGTCTTAACATTTTAGAAAATTTTATGGAAAGGGTTGGATATTTGGTTGCATATGGCCTAGGATCAAATGGTATTGCTGATATAGAGCAACAGGATTGCACTGCGCTATGCAAGCTTCCAGGATTGAAGGGAGATTTGAAACCTCAACCTCATGCACCACTAATAATTTACAAAAAACCCAGGCTAGAGTGTGAATTCTTGGAGGATGGAGTGAACTTTTCTCCAAAAAAATTTATTCAGAACCACATGTGTCATGTTCATCCAGGGATTGACACATGTGATAGCCAAAACACCCTGGAGGAGGGTTACATCACTTTCAAGAGGTAGCAGCAAGGAGACTTTGCCTTCAGCTCCTTTGGGTCCCTATGGACTCAAGATGATCATTAGTGAAATATATTTTCTTGGAGATCTCCATGGAGTTGCATTTCAACCTCTTATGAAATGTAAGGAGAAAAGTCTGATATGGGAGGATGGTAGACCTCATTGGAGGAATGCCAAGATGGAGAAATCTAGGAGGCATCCACATGGAGTTGAGTGGATTTGGATGGGAGGAAAGAGATTGGTAAGCCTCTTGCAAGTCTATGACACCGGGCAACAAGAGGAGAAGCTGCATTGGCTACTCTTGAAAGAGTTTGGTAAACCTATGACATGCCCTTTTCCATGGGGTGAGGAGAGGAAGGAAGATTAGCAGGATACTTTCAGCACGGGGCAGCAAGGAGTGTGGATGCATCATGGTGATGAGATCATTATGTTTTCACCAAATAGGTTTTATGATGGAGGTGTGGTGAGGCAGAAAAGTCATTTGTTGCTTTGGAGGATTGGGAGAGAGCAAGGGCAGATTTGCTCTCACACTTGGCATGATGGTGCAGGAGTAAGGGATGGCACTAGAATAATGGAAAGAGAATCCCCTCCATCTTGGGAGGATCTCTACATGTCAGCAGCATTTTGGGAAGAGTCTTTGAAAAAATCTATTTCAAAGAACTGAGCTTTGAGATGAAAATAGCCCTACTCCAAAGGCTAGCAGCGTTGTCACTTAGGAGCTTGGATTACTTGCTGAAGTGTTCCCAAGACCACTTCACAAGTAATGCATGATGGGAGCATGTAGAATATGGGGATGAGAAAGTAATGGATGAGAGTATCCCTTACTATGTTTTGACCTTCTTGGCTTGGGTTCATAAGCACAAGGAGAAAGACCTACATGTAGCATTTGTGGACTTTCCTTCCATGCATTTTTATGCATACCATCCCTCAAGGGAGGATTTCACTTGGGAGGGAATTCAATTTAATGTATATTAGCATATGGAGAGATGTATAGCCTGGAAGATGAAGAAAAGGTCAGAAAAACCACTTCCCTACTCACTTGTAGCAAGGGAGAATTTGCACTTGAGCCATTTCAGCTCAATGACCGAAGTACATGATGGAGGAGGTAAAATTTTGTTTTGTATTTTACACTTCCTTATCTATATGAGCAGCATATAATACCAAGGAAGTTCTTTCCTTCTTTCATATTTTATGTTTATGTACTTGAGGCCACTTGCATCGTTTATGATAGCCATTCTATTTGTGGATTGTGAGAGAATGCCACATGGTTTTCAGTGTGCATCATTGGTACCAAATTATCCTTTCATGATTCCCTTTTGTAAAATGGATGTGGCAGCAAACAAGTGGCTGAAAACACACTTGTTGCACTATGTATTGAGGCAGGAAAAGGATGCCCTGCATTTTTTCTATGATTGGGACTATGTTCTACCTCCTTTTTTTCATATGTTTATGCTTCCATACTATGCTGCTAAAACATTGATTGTAGGAAGCACCACTGGAGGAGTGGCACAAGAGTTGAAGAGGCCCAATGAAAAGATAATTCTTCCCATTAAAAAGGCCTCATATTTCAAAAATAAAAATTGGAAAACCTTTGTTGCCATACTATACATCTTACCTTCAAATGAGAGGACTCATTTGGGAGGTTTGAGTTCTTTGGGCAGACACCTCATGGGTGTTGGAATTGATGGGGTGGCTTGGGTCTTCCTTGGAGACTATTATATTTCAGCCATATATCAGCAGCAACCCCATATATATCATAGGTGGAGAGGAAAGCAACAATATATGTACATTTTGACTCCACACAATCAACCATGTAGCCCACCTTCTTTGCAGGAGCTTAAGGTGGAAGAGATTCTTCATGAGTTTCCATCCTGGAGGGTGACTCACTTTGTTTGGTTGATAGCTTGGGAAAGAAATATTCAAATGGGGATGATGAATCCCACTCTATATCAGCCCTCATGCTTCAATAGGGCCTTCAAACAACCCATTCCCCCCACCCCCCCCATGGATGTTTCATTGTCACATCATGTTAGCTATTTGGGATGTTCCCCAATAGATGGCTTGTTCACGTGGGATTAGCAACTTGGCGATATATTGATGATACAAAACCTTGATCCTTGGAGGATTACATAATATGAGGTTGCTACAAGGGAGAAAAGGATACTCTTTAGTCTTATCCTTGCAGTTTCTTGAGGACAAGAAACATTTACGAGGGGAGGACTCTAATGTTCCAAAATTTGCACATAGCAATTTGGAACATTAAATTTTTCTACTTTCACCTAGGAGAGGAATAAATGGGTAAGGAGGCCCATGAAAAATGAAATTGTGAATAAATTCCACCTTTTTAAGGAAGGAGATCACCTAAGGATCTGTTTTTACACTTCCAAGTGTGAACAAGGACAAATTTGATGGGGACATCATCAAGTTTGACTAAGTCAACATGCATTCTTGAGGAGGAAGCAAACACTCAAGTAAACTAGCTCAATGTGAACAAGGATCAGCCTAGACACACATATGAGAGCTAGATTGAAGATCCCTTTGTGTGAACAGAGGCATGGCAGGTGGATTGGTTCCAGTTGACCAAGTCAACAATGCTGTCACAAAGAGGAGGAAAGCTAGCTACGGCAGCACAGTTTTGAAAGAGGAAGCCTCATGAAGAAGTCACCTCAACATTGTGTGGGGTTCGGGGTGAGAAGGCTCACCAAAAATAAAAGGAAGGCATAGAATCAAATGAGATTCATTCTTGTATTCATCTATTTTGGTCTTGTGACTACTTGCAAGCTTTAGTTGTTTATCCGAAGTTGCTGCACTCCTTAGTGCAAGGAATTCCCGTGCAAGAATTCCATCCTCTCTTTGGATCAGCTTGCTTAAGCGATCAAGAGGGAAGGATTTGAGCTTCATTTCTATATTTTTCTTGATTCCATTCATCCACATTCAGCCACATCATATTTCCCTTCAGAAAACTGCGTCTTTTATGCAGGGGCAGTAGCAGCAGAGTTGCACCCTTTGATTGTATGCTAATCTTTTAGGAGGAGGTGTTTATTTCCCTCTGGGAGATCCAATAAGAAGGCTAAGGCAATTCTCTATATTATTCAACATTTATATGTAATAGTAAGTCATGTTTAATACATTTTTGCAGTAAACTGCGTTATTTTCTGCAGTGCTGCTTTGTACATGTATTTTTTCGGAAACCCTTGCCGGGTGTATTGTTTATGCTATATAAGAGGTTAAACCTCCATTTATTTTCCATATGATTAATATAAAATTTGTATCAATATTATTCCATATTTTTATGTAGAAACCCTCCTAGGAATTACGCTCTCAGAGTCTTCAGAAATGCTGCAGTTGAAAGTCATGGGAATAGGGTGTTTTTGAGTTGTTTCTAGCTGGAGAGATCTGTTTAACTTAGCTAAAACAATTATCTTGGGCTAAAATTTAGTATGTGAGTTGTTTAATATGTAAAAAATGGGATTCAAGTGCCATTTCCCATAGTTATTACGTTATTTTTTGAAAATGATGTTTTTATTGTCCAAGAGGCTGCATTTCCTCATTTCGGGAAAGGATAGTGAGGAAAATCTCTGCTACTGATCATACATTTGCTGGTTAAATGTTTCTTGTGCATCTTATGAACTAATATAAATTTATTTCTCATGATTTTCTAAAGCTCCACATTGTTAATAACTCAGATTATTCCCAATAGTGTAGTTGTTCCAATTCTGGAACATTACAGAATTTTTGGAAGTCCCGTTTATTTTCATGTTCTGAAAGAAAAGAGAAGAAAGTTGGATGATTATGGGAAGAAGGTAATGTTTTTAGGCTACAGTGAAACCTCTAAGGCATATAGAATATATGTACCTGGTCAAAGAGAGGTGGACATATGCCATGATGTCACCTTCAAAGAAGATGCTACCCTCAGGTTCACCATCTCATTGATCTATGCTCTGCATGCATCCTGCCCATGTAGTCCAAGACTCGTGGGAAGTACCTCTCATTTGGCCAATGAGTTCAGAAATGAGGATAGAGACCAATAGCATTACTGATGGACGCATCGGGTATTGTCGTACTCTCTATGTCTAGCATGGGATCTGTCTGACAACTTGATCTAGGATCAATTCTGATGAGGTTCTCACCTCTAAAATGGCTTCAGGTAAGTTTGTTTGGATGAGGTTTTTACCTCTAAACTGACTTTGGGTCAGTGGAGAGTGGAAAAGTATTTGTGACTCACTCTCGATGATATTTTCTTATTATTCCTCTATAGCAGAGCAGAGCCAGCAAAGCAGAGATATCAGGATGTCACATGATTACATGATGATGATGATAGTACATTATGGTATGGGATGACATTATTGCACAGGTCGACAAATGGATTTCTCCCTAGTTGAGAGGGAATGTTAAATTCGGCAACTAGGGGCAAACTCCATGTTGCACTGCTCAAACGATGGAGATGATATTTTTGTTGGATTTCTCTTTCGGAGAGGTGCAAGATTTATCTAAAGATCATCTAGTTTGGATGAGCATAACTTTTATTTTGAATTTATTTTCCACACGTGCAAATTGTCAAGGTTGGTTAGAATTGTAATGCAGGCTCACAAGCCCAAAAATATGTATCACACACCCACAGTCATGGATATAAAAAGGAGCGATATGATGCTCATTTCATCGTTCACTCATCTCACACATGTCTCTCTCATCTAATTGGTTCATACAGCCTTAGAGGCTTCTATCTCCTCCGCTCGTGTGAAAACAAGATGTTAAAGATTTCAGACTGGTTTATGAAAAATCTGGACATAGTTGACTAGTATTGACATTGGGTCAACCCACATCGTGTGACTATGTTTTTAGCTTAGAAAATCCAACCTTTGAAGGCCGCATTTGAAGGCACAGAAATCAAGGTCAAACATTGACCTTTGACCAGGACATTAATTGCAGTGTTGAATAGTTTTACTGCAGAATTTTGACTTTCACGTTAACTATTTTGTTATCTAATTTTGGGGTGTGTGTCTGAAGGAAGGCTGAATTTGTAAGTGTCTGACTGAACCTGATTGGAGGTTGAGGGGCTGGTTTGACCAAAAAAGTCTTTGTTGGCTAGGGTATCTTCTTGACTGCTGTAAAAGACATTTCTCTCTCTCTCTCTCTCTCTTGAATAAGAAGATTTACAAATTCTTGTCTCTTGTATTGGCTTGTCTTCTGCCAATTTATTTTATGTTCTATCAACATTTACTTTCAATGATTATGTGATTGCTAATATGAAATTGAATCGGGCTAATAAGAAGAAGGATTGAAGTAAAATGCTCTAAGAATAGAACATAACATGATTAACTAATATTAACATACCTTTAATATAGCTGGCTATAATCTTTTAAGGAATCCTACAAAAGCTAATGTGGGGAAATACATTAACCTGCCTGCCTTTTTGGAATTTTCACAAAGTCAAAGAAATGTTCAGTGTCATCATCAACATAGAGGTAAATTTTTTCAATCTCATTAGTAATATGAGGCATTACATCTTAAAATTTTGATGAAATAAATGGAAACAATCTACTCTACACTTCATATGGGTTTGTGCCAGTAAGGAACTTTCTTGGCCCTGGTTTACAATGAGCTCTAGGCCCTTCAATTTAATTTCTCTTGCTTGTTAGTTCAGGTGGATGCTTTGCAGGGCTATATTCAATATCTCCTTCTCAAGGGTCGATCTACAAAAGTTCAAAGTGATGCAAGTAACCTCCCTATAGGTAATCTGAGCATAGATCTTAACAAACCTATAGAGAAGGAAACATAATCTCAAATTTGATGGGTGTTTTTTTAAGTGTATTTTTCTATTGTATCAATTTGGACAAGCATATGTGAGTAAGCCTTTAAATTTAGTTGTTCTATATTTTTATATAGTCTAGGTATGGAATTTTAGTTCTTATTTAAAGAACCCATTATCCACCCACTGTCCAAGGTAAAATAACTATGTAATTTCTTGAGTAACATGTTGTGACTGGATGTAGAGTTCATTTGAATCTAATCCACATAAAATTAAAATGCAACAAACCTCATATTGGTTGTCAATATCCTTTAAGCAATAGAGTTTTGAGGTATGCCTCATGTTTGTATTGTACACTATTAGGGTAACATAGTAACCACCTTTGGCAAGATAAGGGGGTATGTTACAATAGGACATGTCATTACAACTCTCTTTCGTACTAGGCTAGAGAGTGTCTCTCAACACGATGATAGATTCAAATACAAGGAAGTGATCCAATTTGGATGCCAATTGCTAAGCCCCTCCTCTTCTGTTCTTTCGGGTAAAGGTACGATTGGTAGTGGCAAGATTTATTAGGTGCAATTCTATCACTATGTATTTGAAAAGAGTTGAGAATGCTTCAAGCCTTTTGATGCTGCCACACTTCTCATCCAATTATTTTATAAAATTGAAGTCACCACCAAGGATCCAAGGGGAAAGAGCAAGGATCTTGTGCATCGGAGTAATGGAATCAAGGAAAATAGTCTTGTATCATGGAGAGGTTGGGCTGTATATGTTATAAAGAAAGCATGTCTATGCTTAACCAATTATCCTAGATTGGATTGAGAGAATGTGAAATGCATAAAACATATTTAAGATTTGAATCTCTCAGGTGTTCTAGATGATGACAAGGCCCCTTAAATGTCATTGATCATTTATCATGATCACATAAAAATCTCTACCCCATTCATTATATTTAAAATGACCTCAGTAGAGGATTTAGTCTCTTGGATCATCATGATCACAAAGTTTTTAGATTTCCAGTTCTCTTTTAGGAGTTGTTGATTGGCTCTATAGTTGAGGACTGTGATATTCCATGAGAGGATTTTTATTTTGGGGTGATGTTGGAAGTAGGGAAACAATTCGTTATCATCCTTATGCATCTTGAATTTACCAACATACCCCTTAATTCATCCAGGAGTTGAAGGTTTTCTTTCTGACCTCTTCTTTTTCCCTCTTTGTGCTATTTTGATGAATCCTTCAAAAGTAGAGATTATACCCCAAGTGGCCCAGTATTAAATTCTTAAGAGTAATTTTTTAGACCAAATTGACACGTTTTGAAGTATGCCCACTTGAGCTATTTTACTTGGTGCTTAGGAAAGGAAAACATGTCTCTCTCTTTTAAAGATTTTTCCAAGCTTGATATATTAAGGGAGTTGGGCTTCATCTCTTCAATTGGATTGAGGGTAAAATCACGGTTTATGAGTGTGGGTTCTTGGGGCATGGATCATAATTATGAGGGGAGCTAGGGTTCTTGAGGTGTGGATTGGACCAATGAGGGGAGTTGGGGTTCAACGAAGGAAGTGGGATGAAAAAGAGAGGAGTTGGAAGGGTTGATCTTCGCAAATAAAATACATTAATGGATTCAAAGTCTCTGTTTTACATGTATCGCCTTCCCTACATCAACCTCTGTTACGTTGTTGTCATAATCTACGACCTTTGTTACGCTGTTGCCATAATCTGGGGCAAGGAATATAACACGGGTCCGAATTATAGTTTTCAGGGTTTCAGAAGAATTTTGGAACTTAGGGTTTGAAAAGGAATTTCAGCTATTAGCTTTGATGAAGAAAATATGCTATTAGGGTTTCACAAAATTGGAGAAACTTTGTAGAATTTAAAGTTGCAGTGCAATAGTAGGGACTATATTTTTCATGTTTTTATTAGTTTTTTGTTGGAAGAGGTTTATGAGGATGTTGAAAAATGAAGGAGTGAGCGGGAGCTTAAACAGGATTAGCCTAGACCGACTAGGTTGGAGGAGGGGTGTCGAGGATCTAGTGGAGGAGGAACAAGCTCCCACATACCCGAATATCACCACCAATTGCCCTTTCCTGGTCAGATAAACTGATAAGCTCTCTGCATAGTGTAACGGTGATCCGTGGTATGGCTATGATGTTGGAGCAATACAGGACAATTTCCCTGCTTCGGTTTGGAAGCTTCTTTATTATTTTGATATTTATGTCAAGGACAAGGGACAGAAAGGCAACTTTTCTATTGGCTTCACTGATCAGAATTTCAAGATGACAAAACAACCTGGGTGAGATTCTCTGGCTTGTATTTCTGATTTGAATTTCTTCTGTCATTATGGATTATTGTAGATAAAATGCTTATTTTATTTTCATCTCGCTTGAGTTTTCATAGTATGGCATTAGTGTTATGAGATTTTACTGTTAGGAAGTTCAACATATTTGAATTTTATAGAAATTTGCTACGAGTTACTAGATATGATATAACAATGAATCCTTTCAGTCAAGAAGCTGTCAATAAATAAAATAAATATAAATGGTACAAAAACTCCATGTCATGGATGTTTCCTTGCCAATTGCAGTCGTTGAAGAACACCAACATAATTAAAAAATGGAGAAGAAATCAAAAAAATTACACATGAACATTTTGTTGTGAAATGGATTGAATTTATAACATCGATACATTAATCTCAAATTTCAAATGGATTTTCATTTACTAAATTATCCCTTATATCCATAATATGCATAGTGCAAGGGAAACCGTTTATTACCTGGAATCTTTGTAGCCCTTGTTTCTCTTTGTTGTTATTTCTTGTTTCATTTCCTGTTTCTCACTTTTGGTAGCAGGGTGTCCTTGCAGAACAAAATTTTCTAGCATATTATAGGAATATTCTAGTCCAACTTTCAATTGAAGTCCTGTACATAGGATTTTGTCATCGATTTTCCATGTTCATGGAGTTCTTCCATTGTCAAAAGTTACAAAAGAGAGATGTTATTAGAGATTTTTTTTTTGCAACACATGTTATTATAGATGGGGTAGTATAGATCTTGCGTTGCTTCCATTTATTAAGTTTCTAGATTCTACTCTTCGCTTATAGGAAAAGCTTTTGGGTTACAGTTTTTATTTTTTTGTTAATAGATTTTCCATGGAGAAGAAGCACCAAAGTGCCAAAACCATGCAGAATGACAAACTAGCTATAGAAAATTTGAAAACATAGAGTTTTTGTAGTAGGTTAGTGATCATCATGAGAGCATCAACCATTTGCTACAAAAATGACATCAACCATCTAGAAGTTTTTTTTCCACAAGAAAAATCATGATTGATATGAAAATTACATGTTGTATATGTTGTTGTGAATATTATGATATGTCAGCATGTAGCCGCATTCATAAAAATAAATAGTTACCAGATAAGTTCCAAAAATATAATAGAGTTGTGTATGCATGCATATATAAGTGTTATGCATTTACAAGAAAATATATAAATAAAAACTACCACTTATGCCATCCAAAAATAGTTGAGTATCATCAGCTAAATTAGAGTGCACCTTCTCTCTATTCTGGCATACCGTATATCTTCATATGTTCTATGGAAGAAGTGATAAAACTGATGATCATTATGTTCCATTATCTCCCATTGGTCCCTTAATAGGTGTGCTGCCTACTTCGATAATGAATCGTAAATTTGATTCCTCTCATTGTATATATGATGACAAGAGATATGGTCAAAATGTGCTTTGAGTTGTTATACCTCTTCCAATATATTTTGAAGTGTGTGTGTGTGACAACTAGTAATCTCATTGAACCACTCAACGATGATCTTTGAGTCTCTGAAGATCTGCAATCTATTTCAATGTTTTGTGAGGGAAAACTATAGGAGAGCTCTAAGACATGATAGTTCAACATAATTGTTTATACCCCTCCTTAATCCAATATTTTTTTTGTAGAAATGAAGCTCTGTAAGGAAAAGGTGCACTCCCCCCCACAACTAAGATGTTGAGCAGAGCCATCAAAATAGGCCCATGAAAATGATTTAACATAGTTTCAGGGAAGATGGACCAAGAAGGAGGGCGAGGAGGGTCATTCGGAATCAAATGGTAAATTGTGGATATATGAGCAGATATGGTCAGCCAAGATGGGAGGAGGTCACGGAAGATTGATTGATTGCGAGCAATCCAAATACCCCAGCAAATTAAGATGGGAAGGTTACAGAGCTTATGTGGTTAGGAGGATTGCCACCATGATTCCCATGCTTGATTGACTGTGGGGCCTGACTAGGTCTTGCTGAGATTGTGGGCTGTCAAGATATGGGTCCAAAGTGATTGAGTAAGGGAAAAGGAGAAAGAGGTGTTCAGAGTCCTCCACCACCATTTTACAGGGTGTACACCATGATGGGCCGATGAAAGAACGCTTTTGTAGGTATACCCCACTGGGGATATTATTGGGGAGGATACACCACATAAACAACTTTACCTTAAGATGGACATTTCAGTTTCCATAGTGGACTCCACTAGCAGCACAATTCCAATGGTTGATGAGGTTCATATAAATGCAGATAGCCTTCCTTGGGAGTGTATTTCCCATGTTTGGAGATAGCCGAGATGATCTCATCCTCTCTATATATGATGTGAACATGTGATTAAGAGAGAGCAGATAAGTAGAGTGCTCAATTATTTTCCCATTAATGATGAACATGTAGATCTTGGTAGATTAGCCAGCCTTATGAGAATATGGTTGTGTTGATTGGGTCTGCCACTTGATCAAGAGTATCATAACCATCATTTTTCAGTGCGAGGATGAAATATGGAGGGAGGATATGAGCGTTTCCATTACCAGACCATGGATCACAGCCAATACAGACCAACTTTCCAGAGCCAATTTTCCATGCAAGTCCAGTTTTAATGTAGTAAATGGAGTTCAAGGTGGCTCTCCATATTGTTAAGATATTAGTTCTGAGCCAATTCCCCCCTATGATCCATTCAATCAATTGTAGTGGATGGATATATTTATGTATGACAACCTTGGTCCAAAGACTATGGTCTGTTAGTATCTGCCACACCAATTTTGTAGCCAGTGCCAAGGAGAATGTGTTCAGGTCTTTCATGCCCCAACCCCCCCACTTTTTTGGTAGGGCAATGCGATTCCATCTAACCCAAGCAAAGGTGTGTCCCTCCTTTCAGCCATTCGACAAAAAACAATGACAAGTTCTCCCCTGTTGAGAATACCCTTGGGTATCCAAGCCAAAGACATATAGTAGACCAGGATGGCCTCTAGAATAGATTTAATAAGTACTAGTCAACCTGCCCGAGAGAGTCATCTGTGGTGCCAAGCATTTAGCCTCTTGTCTATCTTTTCAATCAGCTAGGTCCAATCTGAAATTTTGTAATTGATTGGTTTAAGGTGAAACCCTAGGTATTTTAAACCATCCTCAAATCTTACCGAACTAAAGGGGAACTGCTGCATAGCAAAGTGAGTCTCATGTGGAGAGCATCCATGAATACTAATAGTAGATTTGAAGCTATTATAATAAATACCTATTGCTTTGCAGAACAGTTGAAGTATAGAGTTGACAAAATTTATGTAACCTAGGGTGCCATTCATAAATATAATGACATCATCCATAAATAAAAGATGTTTCAGTATCCAATTTTTTGAGATTTTGATATCTTTCAACCTGTCCATTTCCCTTTCATCAATCAGGCACCTGCTCAGACCTTCTATGACAAGTAGCAAAAGTAGAGGGGAGAGTGGGGATCTCTGTGTAAGCCTCCTCTCTGTGTGGAAGAATTTTTTTGCTGCACCATTGATGAGTATGCTATAGGAGACAGAGGTGATGTAGGACATGGTCTAGTTGATAACTGCTAGTGGGAATCCAAGATGTGTGAGGACCATTCTAATATAGAGCCAGCTAGTGTGATCGAAAGCATTTGCAAGGTCAATATTAAGGATATTTCCTTTAATATTCTTAGTGTTCATAGAGTGAAGTCCCTCCTGTGCAACCCCAATAGCTTCATGAATCTGCCTGTTTTCCAAGAAAGAAAATTTTTTGGGAGAGATATGCTCAGATAGGATGGGATTGAGTCTGTTGGCAGTAATTTTGTAAATGCAGTTACACATGGAGAAAGGGCGAAAATCCTTAAATGAGGAGGGGTGGTCAAACTTGGGGATGAGGGAAATGAAGGTAGAGTTAAAGGCATTGTTTAGGTGACTTGTGCTCTTGGTTTCTTCCACCACCTCCAATAGCTCTTGTCCGAGAAGATCATAGAAAGCAAGGTAGAACTCAAATGACCATCCATCAGGGACAAGAATCTTGTCCTTCTTGAACCATTTGAGAACAATCTCCAACTCTCCCATAGTGACGGGGTTGAAAAGTTCCTCTGCAAAGTTCCAGTCCACAAACCTTGGGTATAATCCAACTACCTTGATTTTTTCTGCTAGCGTAACATCCTGAGGGCTTTGTAAAGGTTCCTGAAGTGTGAAGTGCCCAGGTTGGCCAGCTGTTCAAAGGATGCAGCAGGAGTTCCATCCACATTTTCGAGTTCCCAAATGGTATTTATGGCCCGTCTACATTTGGAAAATTTTTGAAATAATTTAGTATTTTCATCCCCTGATTTTAACCATGTGAACTAACTTTTAAGTCTCTAGGATTCTTCCCTGTCTTTGAGGATATATTTGATGAGGTAATATTTGGTAGCATTACCCATCATAATTGGGATCCTCAAGTTGAGCAATCTCCCTCTCAATCTTCGCAAGCTCTTTGTCTGTCCATCGTCTCTTGTCTTTTTCCCATTCGATAGACATTCTCTTAATAAGGTGTAATTTATGGGAAAAGGAGGCAGAGCTGGTGTTGTCGGAATGATTCAAGGCACTCCTCCAAGCCTGATTGATCATCCTAATATAATATTCATCCTGAAGCCAAACTGAGCAGAACATGAAGGGGGAGGCATGCTTGTGGGATTCTCCAGAGATCTCAAGGTAAATGGGTGAATGATCAGAAACTCCTCCTGATCCAACCCATTGTCTATAAGATACCAAGTGCTGTAGCAATTCCTCCTTGATAAGGAATCTATTAAGTCCTTGCGCAATCATAGCATCACCTGTATGCCGATTGCGTCAAGTATGGCAGGGTGATACCATGGCGGGATCAACCAAGTGATGGAGAGAAGATATGTTTGAAGAATTCTATGAGTGGATCCATGTGAGCATTAGATCCCTAAGATTTAGCAAGGCCAATAGAGAAATTGAGGTCCCCTGCCAAGATGATATTATCTGCTTGCATGAAGGTTGTTTGAAGTAGGGCGAGAGCCAAAAATCCTGTGAATGATGACAAGGTCCATATACATTGACAATCCTTAATACTTCCCCAAGAAGCTCAGAGAAGATTTCAGCTACAGGTACTCCCTCCCTACCCCAGCAATTGATGAGTCTGATAAACCATGGGTTATAGCCCAGAGCCAGACCGCCTGATCACTCTTGGGCATCTAGTGCATGAAAGATCCACAAGGGAAAGAGGGAAGAGAGGACAAAAATAGTAGCCCCATATGGTCCCAGGGTTTCTTGTAGGAGCATAATATCCACATTAACTGATTCATAGAGGTGCCTAAGGGCAAGGCGCTTAGCAGGGCTAGCAAGCCCTCGATAGTTGAAAGAAAGGCATTTCATTGGGTAACCATAGGGTGGGCGTTGCTTTCTTTAAGAACCCCTTCAATGGATAATTTATTACCAACTGCAATGTCTAGGCCATCTTGTAATATGGCCCTGGATATATTAGAGTTTCGACCCCGGGAGGGTTTAATAGGGATGTGGGGGGGAGTGGATACAAGACCCAAGCTAGCAAGGGAAGTTGAGATACGAGGTCAAAGATTACATGAGTGAGATGATGCAGAATCAATTGTATTCTCCATCAAGGGTAATGAGGAGGATGGGGGTCGGGGGATGGATGGGGGGGTAGAAGAGTAAACCTCAGGGGTGGATATAGTGGAGCAGACTATGGAAGATACTTGAATACCAATTGGAATAGATTCAATACAAAAATCCAATGCAGGAGAAGACAAGATATATGAAAAATTAAAAGGGGAGAGAGGAGAGGTATCGGTACCGGAAGGGTGTCTCGATGCTGCACCCATTGTTGTGGATCTGGTGATCCGAGTCGAAGTGCATGTAGAAATAACATTGACATTCCCCAAGGGTGGCAGGTCTTGTGATGATGTAAGATTACCTAACAATAGAGTTTGCATGTTTAGTGATATGGTGATCAGATCTTGTGCTACTTGGGGAGTGGTTGAAGTAGGTGAAATAGGAGCAGTAGTGAGTAACGATTAGTCCTAGTACACATGCCCGACCTTCTGACAACGTCTACATATAAAGGGTAAATCTTCATAGTCCAAGATTTGGATGCAAGTCATATTCCTCCAATGAATCCTGAGCGACTCCTCCAATCCCTCCGTTGTATCTAGGTGAACTAGAATGTGAGAAAATGCCATCTGTCCTGACTCAATGTAGGTCCAATCGTGATCTAAATAATTCCCCAGTATGTTCCCAATGCTAACAAAAATATCATCCCATAAATGGAGAGGCATACCATGGAGACGAACCCATATGGGGCCAGCCCCTAAATGTTCCCTCTCTAGATCGAATAAACGGATCCATCTCTTGAGGTGGACAGGTGCAAGTTCAATGTGCCAAAACTGTGAGAGAACCCAGTCTGTAAGATCCTTGGAAGTGAATTGGATGGCAAACCATCCCTTCGTCAATGTGAATATAGTGGGGAGCTCTTGTAGCGTGTTGCTCCAAATTTCAATTACCCATTACCGTAGCCTCTTTGTGCTGTAATTTTTGCCTCGAACTAGACCCATCAGAACCTTTTCCATAGTCCCCATAACATCCACCATTTGGATTCCATCACCAAGGGTGAGCTGACTGCCTTTGTTGTAGACCTTGATGCACTTAGTTTTCTGGGTTGCACAAGGGTGTGCACGGGTGGAGTGTGGCTCTGAGGAAACCAACGATGGTGGAGTGGTAGTTGTGCCCGTGGGTGGGGGGATCTTCAGTTTAGGGAGGGTGACATTGAAGCAGTAAGATGGTGGGAAAGATGAAGCAGGAGCAGTACGAGATTAGATAGGTGATGTGGACATGGAAAGAGGAATGGTTGTGTGCAGCGTAGTTGTGGAGCCAGGGCTAAAAGTAGAGGATGGGGGTAACCCCAGAGAGTCGATAAGAGAAGGGATTTGACCCGAGGGTTCTGGGAGTGGAAAGGGGAAATTTTGTGCCAGGAAAGCAAGTGAGGACGAAGGTGGAGGATGAAGGTCAGGTGAGTGTACGTGATTGAATTAAACCACAGTGAGTATGACTGGGGAAGTAACAACATTGAGGTCAGGAACCAAAAATGAGTAAAAATCTGGGATAGGGTATGAGGAGGTGGGGTGAGGGAGTGAAACCCTAGAAAAAATGTCCTGTAAATGGGAGGAAACATTTAGTAAAGTGAATATGATACCTGTAGTGAAACGCGAAGGGTGAGACCAGATGTCATCGAACGTGAAATGATCCTCTGAGTATTCAAAAAGCTCTTTGTATATTTCAGAGGCCATGGTCAAAGTGCAACCGAAAACCATGACTGGGAGACCACCGATAGGGGGTGGCAAGGCACTCGCGATAGTCCAACAAAAACACAGGGGTCAGAACACCATTGCATGGGTAGGAGGGGGTAAACCATCAGGGACGAAAAGAAATAGTGGTGCCCCTCAAAACGCCAGTCCGTAAACCCACAGGTCACGAGTTTGAGCCACCCAGATCACAAAGTTCAAACACGCCCTCATCCTCCTTCCATATTTGCGCACATCTCCTGGAAAACCATCTAGAAGTTATAACTTATAGCATTGTTATTAAATGATCAATCATAACATCAACCTTCAGGTTTCAAATTTCAACGGATAACATTTGTCATCAACCATGAAATGAAACATAGCATCATTACTGAAGAGTTGTAATATACGATGAATGTTAAAACTTGAACCTTAAAGTTATATTGTGATATGATGTTTAAACATATTCCACAATAAATAGTTAAGAAAAATAATTACAAGATTTAGAATCTAGATTCTAAACTAAAAAAGACAAATAATTTTACATGTATCAAGTTTTCCTCTTGTTGGTGAGAAGCTGTTAATTTTAGGCGATTCAAAATTAGTGATCATGATGAAGGACAAAATGTTGAAAGATATTGATCTTATTAATGATTGTAGATACCTATTTCAAATACATGAAGATGTCTAAGACTTCTCTTAAATAAGAAGGCTTAAGATATTTTTTGAAGCCTGAATGTTATGCTAATGTTGGAGGCAAAAGAGGTGAATTAAAAATTGATATAAAGTGCCACCTCATAAGAATTAAGGGTTCTAGTTGGAGACTTGGAGTAAGGCCATTGAACAAGGAGTTTATATTCTTTGTAGATATGCAGTTTTTCCAATTCATATATGGTGTGTTGATTGTAGTAGAGAAATAAGGGTTCTGCTTACCTAACTGCAAAGGCTAGCAGAGGGACCCACAAGATAGCCACTGAGTACTGTATTAATTTATTTAACAATTTCCTAAAGTTGGACTTATAAAAAACTTAAAAATCCTAAGTGAAATTACGATTCAATATCATCCCTTCATCAAGGTATAATCTCAACCATTTAGTGTGAAGCAAGGGCTTTGGTCAAAATTATAAGAGGAGATAGAGTAAGTAAGTGGCCAGTCAGTGGAGCACAAGCAGTGTGTTAGATTAGTGAAGAGAGAGACTAGGATTTCAACTTATCGCAGAGCTAGTGTCTAAGAAACAAACTGAGTGAGGGTCATGTTGTTCTCCCAGCCTCAACGTAGTTATTTCACTCATACATGTGTACAAGAGGAGAGATCTACAACTTGCATGTGTGCGAAAATAGGCAGATTTGCACGACCCTTTGGCAAATCGAGTGCATAGTAGGGCAATCGATTTATATTGGAAAAACTAGTTAATTAATAGGAATTAATTAATCTAAAGTGATAATTATATAGAAACTCACGTCGATTGAGTTTGAGATGATCTTAGGCATTGATGGAGATCAAATCATGGTCATTGGTTCACCAACGAGAGACTGTAAGAGCAACTCGATGGGTAGAGGAGAAGACATCTCAGAGAGTGTTCAACATCCAATTGCAGTGATTTAGAGAAAGGACATTGTTGAGCACTGAGAGGGAGCTCTGTAGCAGAGGGGCAACAAAATTTTGGAGTAGGAGACTCCAAAATTTCCAGTGGTAGTTTTTCAGAGTGCGAGAGAAAATTTTTAGTTGACAAAAGCGGCTGCACAGGGGCCTGCGCAAAGTATCATTAGAGGCAGTTCGATTCAACTCAAGAGGAGGTCAATTAGTCGCAGGTGGCCAGGATAATTTTCTAGAGGGTTGAAGGAACACTTCTAGAGTAGCATCAGTCAAACAAAGGCAGAATCAAGGGAGTTCCGAGCAGTTGCAGTAGAGCAGTGCACAGAGGCTTGCACAGGGGTTCTTGGATAGCTATTTTGAGTGCATAGTAGGGAAATTGATTTATATTGGGATCTGATTAGTGTTTCTTTGTGGAGAAAGAGAAGTTTTCCCTTGCTGTAAATTTTCTAAAGATTTCCCTTTTGCTGAAGATAATAAAATGCACTCAAAGTTTGCAGGTTTTCCATGGAGTTAGGGTTTATTAGGTATATCTTGTGTCTAAGCATTAAATGTGTTTGTCTTCTGATTTATTATGACTCATACTCATGTAAGAGTCATCTGGCTATTAGATCGGCGACACGTATAAGACTCGGGAAAGACCCGTATAAGAATCATATAAGACTCAGCAAAAAACATAAAAAACTTAGGAAAATATGATCTCGAAAAAAATAATATTAAAAAAATATGAATTTTGAGTGGGTCCACAGGTCTTATGTGGGTCCCATGTGGGTTACGTGCGGGTCTTCATTGGTTCAATATGAGTATATGGGTTTTATGTGGGTTTGGACGAGTACGGGTAGAGACCGCAGGTCCTATGCGAGTGACTTGTCTTGCTATAGAACCCGTCAAGACCCATAGGTACTTGTGGGTATTATAAGAGTCGTGCTACACTGGTTAGAAAATTCAATGTATTTGCAATTTAAGTTTCTGGAACAACTATTATTTGTATTTCTAGTTTTTACATTGAGAAAATTGTGAATCAGTTAGTGGGTTTAAGGAAATATAACATGGTCCATGGACGATATTGTCTTATTTAGGTATTCATAGTTATTATTTGCAGTGGAAATTATGTATGTCCTTTGAAGTGGTTATTATTACATTGTTTTTAGTGAAATATAATATCTATCCTCGTCAATGGAGATAAGAAGCATTTATAGATTAATGAGGTTATAAAGCTATGCCAAATCAAGTAAGGTGAAGGAATTACATACAAACCCCAAGCTGATAAAGTCAACATGTGTGATTTGGAGAAGTTTGCAGTGGTATTATACAGTTGTTGTAATGATGACTTTGATGATAATGTCCCAAAGGGTGTTATTATTGTCAAGGACGAAGACTTAGATCACCAGTTTTGCCAAGAAAAGAAGAAATATGTAGGAATTAGTTGGTTGAGCATTGGCTTCATGGCTTCCCAAACCTTCACTTTATGTGGTAAAGCTATAAAATGTAATGTTATTGTGAAAATAATTGCCAAAAATATGAATTAGCCTATCGATCCCCATAGGATATATTCCTTGATAAAAGGGAAAAACCCCAAAATACCAATGTTTGGGTAGGTTTTGGGAAAGCTGGGCAAAGAAACCCATTGTTGGTGCTTGGTGTGAATTTTATGAAATTAAGGAGAGAATCCCATCAAGGAAATCTATAAATACAGAAGGGTTGAATTCGTTTGGATCATCATTGGATTGGAAAAATTATCTCTATTTTCTTTGAGCCTGAGGCTCTGAGGGCTTTAAGACCCCTTTCTCCTATTGATTTCAGTGGTGAAAGATTGCACCCTAGGTGATAAACTTATTTCTATATTTTATCTTTCTTATCTTGTTCTGGCAGAGGAATTTCTTTACATATGGAAAAAAAGATAGATTGGTGGAAAGATTTGAAGTGAAGAAAATAGACCCACAACTGGATGAAATTTTCCTAGGGAATATTTGCAGTCCATCCTGAGGCAACTGAAGCTTCCTATATTGCAGACAGAAGCTTGAGTAACTCTGAAGTCATCTAAGGTAGACAAACTCATATTTTCTCTTGTGATAGAGTGACAAGGCCGAAACATTCAGTGGCAACAAAATGAGATCTAAGGAATACCACTGAATCTCTCTATGGCCTGAGATTTATGGAATGGAAAGATACTTCTAAACCTAGAATAGTCGGAAGCCTTTGAAAAAATAACCGAATCCTTCTAACATATACAATTTGTCTTCAAATTTTTCGGTCAAGGTCCTGAAGCAGATGGAGAAGTGTTTACAGAGGGAGATCACAGGTCCTTAAAATCGGCATTAGCCTTCCTGCGATAGACTGAGATTTCAAGGTATTTCATTTAGTCTATTATTTTTCAATAAACAAGATCAAATAATTGATTAGATAGATGTATAACTAATTATTGGATTACCTTTCTATGGATTAACTGTCTCTACTCGAACAAGTGACATTGTGGATGAATGAACAATGCTACAGGGGTTGATGACTAAGCATTGATAATTGATGAGAATCGATATAATATTGTGTTATTAAAATAATTGTTGGTTTTTTCATTGATTGAACGAAGAAATGTCAGTAGAAACCCTAGATGCCTGAAATCATAGATTTATAATTAAGTGGAAAACAATACTATTTAGTTGAATTTGTGTTGGACTATTGAATCTCTGGATATGGTATGAAATATTATACTATATTTCTTATTGATGAATTATCAGTCAATATTATTAGAATTGTAATATTGCTCAATTGCACAGTTACTAGCTATTTCATGGTCGAATAAGGGAAATAATTTTTATGTAGACCATAGTTCTTCAAGAAACCCTAAGTACAAAATTTATCTAGGACATTACAGTGGTATTAGAGCTAACTGTCCTACCAGTCTGGAGGGTGGTTGAAGATGGAGCAGTTGAAAAATTTTGTTGGCAAGGAATATGTAAAGTTGTGGCAAAATTTAGAAGAGCAGCAAGCAGAAACTATTAAAAGACTACAAGAAGGAATCAAAATGGCCCTTAAAAGATTAGAAATATTTAACAAAAAGGTTGTAGTATCTAAGGAAAATTAAAAATATCAATCCCTAGAACTAGATAATAAGAGCACACAACAGAAAGGAGGTATATGGAATGATTTTCTGGCTAGCTACAAGAAAGTCGGATCAAATGATATTGATGACAAGACTAAGCCCCTAAAATAAATCCATGGCTAGTGGTAACAATACTAAAGATAAAAGAAGTTGGCTAAATCTCACGGAACAAGATGGAATTTTCAAGGAAAGGGACAATTATTCTAATAGAAATATCATTCAAATTTCATATATGCTAAATACAGATGCAGAGGATGAAAGTATTCTTGATATAGGAGAAGGTAAAGACAATAGTACCCCCTCTGGTAGCGTGATGAAAAACCCTCCATCTAGAGGGTTTCCCCTTGAACACGACTCAACAACAAAGATACATTCTAATATTTGGTTTTGGCTATACAAGAAGAAGACAAGTGCCTGTGAGGATCTAGCAAGAGAAGAAAGGAAGCATGAAGGTGATTTGCGAATATTTGTTTCAAACACTGAGTATGGAGTAGGGAAATAACATGGTCAAAAAGCATAATTTACAAAGGTGGTTGCTGATGATTTTTATGGTGCATGTGTTAAAACAGATAAGGGAATTTCGATAATAGAAATTAAGAATTCTAAAAACATGGAAGAAATTGCACAACCACCTACATTATTGAAAGAATCTGTGATCCAAAGAAAATTGTCCAAATCGACAAAAAAGAAGAGAAGTTAGTGGGCATATATATACTTGATGACCTTTCATCATTATCCCAACTTCATGTGGATCAAATTTGAATTCATGGAGAGGTCCCAGTTACATGAAAAATGTGGAAGATTTTTTTGTAGCTTTTGAATGTTAGAAGACCGCAGAAAGAATAATGAGAAAATGGAGGGGAGAAAAATCACCCTTTTGTAGCCAATCTCTTAAGACACAGGTAAGGTGACAAGGGAAAACCAGTAAAATAATTCTTATGAAATATGATGTGAAGCTACTTGGGAACACTGGAAAATTTATGGGATTAGATGAAGAAAAAATGGTGATAGAGGAGGAAGAATGCCCAGTGTCTACTTTCAGTAGCTCTGAAGGACAAGCTTGTGAATTGATAAACAAAGTTGTTTGAAATATAGAATCTCTTATTGAGGCTGTTGTTAATGAACTGTAGTCCCAAAAGGATACTCAGCTAGATAGCAACTCGTAGAGAGCTATGCATGCTCACGATCAACGTAGTATGGCACATTGTGCTGATGATCTCCAACTAGTTCCATTTCAGAAAAAGGAATCATTTTTACATTTGAAATTGAACAAACAGTCAAATTTTACTCTAAAAACTTGTTGTCATACTTTGAAAATTCCCTGGGAAGTGCATTCCAACAAGATTTACATTTTATGGTCAAAGATGCACTGAAAAGTTAAAATAGATGAGACAAATGTTGAGAAGGAATGCCCATATGTCTATCAAACAGCTAGGTTTGAAAAAATTTCATATATAATTGGTGATCTTCCTGCTGGAGATTACTATATTCACTTAGCAGAGATCATATTCACAAATTGCCTATCCAAGATGTGAGGTTTTAATGCCTTTATATAGGAGGATAAGATTCTTTCTAAGCTTGACATATATGCTCGTGTTGGTTCAAACACTCCACTTGTTTTGATGGATACCCCGACGCATGTTATTTATGGAGGAACTTTAACTCTTAGATCTGAAGCAGTCACTAGTAGCCCTAGTGTATGTGCCAACTACATTAGAAAGGGCATTATTTTCCTTTATTTTCCGACTGTACTATAACTTTAGTTGAAATGATCTGAATATGATTTCCTATGAGATACAAAGATCTAGATAAATGACCAATATGAATTTCCACTTCAACATGACTTGGAAAGGGATAATGATGAATATCTTTCTCCAGATGTAGCTGACTTGTTGAAGTTTTTGGATATATCTTCTGATGAAAACACATTACCAACTACATATGGTGACTCTTGGAAAGCATTTTTTAAAGATAGTGGAGTTCATTACAGTCCCACTAAGGACGGGCAGTGAAGTTGCTCAGTAGGAATTAGTCAAGTTGGGTGCTATTCAAATGATTATACATATATATTTTGATTAACCTTTTAACAATTCCTTGCATCATCAAGTGGAGAGCATCATAGTTTCATGCTTAGAGAACAAGAATACATCTCCCATCAAGAATCCCCTTTAGGATTGTAACTTAATTGGAATTTTTATGGCAATGGAAAGAAATCCCACTGTTCCTGCTGATCAGTATAAGCCAACAGTATCTTACCCAGGAAAGGTTGCATCAAGAATAGGGAAAATTAGGCACTTGAAACGAATTTCAAACAAGATTACTCAGTTGGGAACAAATATTATTTTGATACAGTCATTGTTGTGGAGAAACGACGAGTGGAATAATTGGGAAACAAATGTTCCTTCAAAATTTAATGTAGTGGAGAACGTTGTCTAGTGGACATGCAAACTCTCAACAATACACAAACAGACTATAGCTGGTGATGGAGATGATTTTTGTGGCAGAGATTATGATAAGTCAACAATGGCCAATAACCTGAGTCAAATATTCTGATATGGAATGCTTGGTAGTGAAGATGGGGAAGAGGCTCATGGAGACATTTGTAGAGACAATGAGGATTCCTTATTCGATGATGAGTTAATATAAGTGGTTGTCTTCTCTCTCAGAATGGGCATAAAATAGGATGTTGTGATGCTAAGAGAGACGATGTTCACCAATACAAATGGGTTTTCCCTTCAATATGACAGGCATACTAACTAGTCAGTGTTGGTATCTCTTGTTTCTTCATCTCCCAGAGTAGAGGATGGTCAAATAAACAACATAACAACATGAACTAATACTAGTGGTAATAGTAGTAGTAACGATGAAATTGTGTTAAAATATGGGAAGTTGGTAGATACATCCACTTCTACATAAGGCATTTCAAATTGTGTAGATATAGAAGCCAAGCTCGAAATCACCTTAAATTCTAATTTGTCTTTAGAGCTTAATAATATTGATATATCTGATAATTTGACCTTCCCTCAATATGTTGAAAGAAGTATCATTATATTTTCTGTCAGACCCCCTGATTGGGTGGAATGGGAGAATGCAGTAGATTTTGAGGGCACTTCTATAAGAAATCCATTTATTGAAAACAATCCTTTTGAAATAAACATTGGAAATCCATCAGAGCGAGGTGTTAATTTCAAATAGGCTTGTACAGGCCAAGACTAAAGGATACAAATGGATCATGTAACTGAAAAAGAGACAATTCAAGATAGTTTTGTTCCTGAACAAGAGGAGGCAGAAGCAAATGAACTAGCGAAGAAGACAATATTTCCCTTGTTTGAAGAAAATATGGAGTTTTTGGGAACAAAGAAAGCCATGGAACATGCTCTAAAGGAAGGAATCAAGGAAGCCTCAACGAACTTGTCATTGCTTGATGTCAAGCAATGTTGGGAAGGGGAGATTGTAATGTTCCTGCAAAATTATACCAAAAATACAAAGTAGTGTATCAATCCCCATAGGCTTTAGTCCTTGATAATGGCGAAAAACCCTAAAATTCCAATGATTGGACAAATTTTGGGGCAGCTGAACAAATAAAACCAAAGTTGTGGCTTGGTGTGAATTTTATTCAATTAATTAAGGAGAGAATCTCCTCAAGGAAATCTTTAAATACAAGAGGGTTGAATTCATTTGGATCATTGTTGGATTGAAACAATTATCTCTATTTTCTTTGAGTTTGAGGCTCTCATGGTGTTAAGACCCCTTTCTCATATCAATTTTAGAGGTAATAGGTTCCACCCTGGTTGAGAATTTTCTTTCCATCTCTTATCTTTCTTATTTTTTTCTGGCATAGGAATTTATTTACATAGTGATGCAGGAGCATGAGGCTTAGAGACAAAAGGCTTCATTAATTATTCCAAAAATCCATAAAAAAAATTACAAGCAAAGGTGTTTGTACCTTTAGCTGTCAGTTTACAGTTATACTAGATAGGGTTGAACTAGTATCTAGGAAGATTGAAAAATTTTAGATTAGATTCCGCATATTTAGCCTCCAGTTGATAGAATTAGGGAATATATTATGTAATTATGATTTTATCTAATTTAGGAGAATTTGATCCTCAAGAGGAGGTCGACTCTTATGTAAAAACCCTATAAAATGTAAACTCTGAGAAGGAGAAAATCGAATTGGGTTGTAGAAGAATTGATTGAAGGGTTTTGCCTCTAATTTAATAAAATTTCAGAATTTAACAATCTATTGTATGCTTAGAAAATTCCTGGAGGGTTTCATCTCTCTGAAAGTCCATTGGATTTATATTTTTCTGTGTAGAATTTGAGTGTGACTAGCATCTGTGTGAAGGGTTCGGAAGAGATTGCAGAACCTCTATATCTTTGGAAAAAAACCTATGTAGTGATGATATATCTGTGACTATCGATTTGGAGAGAGGAAAAGGATTGAGATAGTGTGAGAAGGACAAAACAAAGAACAAGTGGAAATCTGTGGTCAAATGCCATCAAAAATGAAAAATTACTGATCAAGCGGTTTTTGAGAAACCAACCACTGTTATCGCACTGATTTTGGCGTGCGAGTTTTTGTGTTCAAATTGAACACAATCAAATAGAAATGAAACACATCACGGTGGAAATACCATCGATTTCATGTTACTTTGTATCCATAGAGTGCCAGGGCTATTGGAATGCGATAGCCGTCTGATCATAAAAATTAGAGATCTGACGGTGGTTGCGTCGGAAGTTGCGTGGAATTGAAAAAAAAGTAAGGACCCGATGGATTATTCAATAGAACTTTATTAAAGTGTTTAAGATCCAAAATTCATTCAGAAAGGTTAAACATTGTTTAAAGTGCATCATTATGTTTTTGAAGAATAAGGGGACTTTTGCTTCCATATGTCATTTTATTAAATTAATCAAACAGATTTAGTAATGTTTGATGACCGACAGTGGAAATAAGGATCAAGAACAAATTCCTCCTGAATTAGAAAACACAGTTACAAAATATGAACAACTCTCCTTAACACCTGCACCCACACTACCATCATTTGTGGTATCAAAGCAGTCTTCAGAGAATTTTTCAGACACTAAAAAAGCTTCCAAAAGTTAGAAAAAGAAACCCAACATGGTTGTCAGACTTGGTAGAGGAGGTGGTATAATAAGAGGTAGACCAGTTGCAAATGCTGAAGTACTAGAGACTATGCAGCAAATTCAAGCCAGATTGGAAGCAATGGAAACAGGACAACAGAGAGATCCTGAAGATGTTAGTGAACCTGAAGCTGAAGAAGAAGAAGAAGGAAATGTTGAGCTTACTCCTGAGATGATATTCTTTAAATCAGTTTTAGGATCTACATACAAGCCTAGACTTGAAGTATCAAATTTCGCAGGATGATTGAATCCAGAAGAGTTGATAGACTGGATCAATGACATGAATAAATGCTTTGATTATGAAGAGATGGGTGAAGAAAAAAAAGTTAAGTTTGTTGTCACAAGGTTAAAAGGACATGCAACACTTTGGTCGGATGTAGTGCAAGTAGAAGTAAGGAGAGTTTTAAAGCAGCCAATCAAGAATTGGAACAAAATGGTAGCAAAGTTGAGACGTAAGTTTTTGCCTAGGGATTCTCATCTTTCATTATTTAGACAAATGTAGAATCTTAGATAGAGATTAATGATAGTAAAAGAATACACAGAAGAATTTTACAAAGCGAGCATAAGAGTAGGACAAATTCAAGATACAACAAAGAAGATTTATAGGTACATAAATTGTCCTAGAATGGACATTCAAGATGAGATAAGTATATTGTCTCCTAAAATAGTAGAAGAGGCTTACCAGATGGCCTTAAAAGCTGAAGAAAAACTCATAATGAAGAAATCTGCCAAAGGAAGAGGTACTTGTTGAGGAAGAGGAAGTCAAGGTGGTAGAGGAAGATCTACAACACCAAGAGATGGAGCTAGCAGTAGCTCACCTCAGTATGCACGCACAGAAGGTGATACAAGTGGCAGAAGGATTCCTTACAATGGAAGAGGAGGAAAAAATAGAGGAAGAGAAGTCAGATGTTACAGATGTAACAAATTGGGACATAGAGCTTATGAATGTCCAAATAATGTGGGGACATATCAGAGAAATGCAATTGTTTCTCAGACTAAAGAAGAAGCATCAAAGTTTCCTGTAACAGAGAAAGAAATTGTGCCAAAGAAAGGAGAATCTTTGGTGCTTAACAAAGTTTTGTTAAAACAAACAAAGGAAGTTGCTGAACCAACACAGAGAAAGACTTTGTTCAGAAGTGTGTGCAAAGTTCAAGGTAAATTCTATCAATTGGTAATTAATAGTGGCAGTACAGATAACTTGGTCTCTACAGAGGTGATAGAGAAGTTGAAATTGAAGACAAGGGAACATCCAACACCTTACAAGGTGTCATGGCTTTAGAAGGGACAGCAATTGATAGTAAAGGAACAATGTGAAGTAGAATTTCAAATGGGAAGTTACAAGGATAAAATCATGTGTGATGTGATACCTATGGATGTGTGTCACATATTGCTGGGTAGACCTTGGCAGTATGACAGAGCAGCAGTACATGATGGAAAGAGAAACACTTACAAGTTTTTCAAAGATGATATGAATCAAACATTGTTACCTATGGAAGAGGAAGGTGCATCAAGTAAAAACTATGATCCAAAGGCTTTATTTTTGAGTGGAAAAGAATACTTGTAGTAGATTGAAGATGATGAGGTAAATTTTTCTTTAGTTTGCAAACCTAAGGTAGTATTTAATTCTACTAAAATTTTTGATTTGCCAATTGAAATTCAAGAAATGTTGGGGAACTATTGTGATATTATTGTTGATGATTTTCCTGATGAATTACCACCTGTAAGAAGAATCAACCATCAGATAGATTTGATTCTAGGATCAAATTTTCCAAACAAAGCAGCTTATAGAATGACTCCTACAGAAAATGAAGAAATCAGAAAGCAAGTGTAGGAATTGGCTAACAAAGGTTTGATCAGAGAAAGTTTGACTCCTTGTGCAGTACCTACAATATTAAGTCCGAAGAAAGATGGAGGTTGGAGAATGTGCATTGATTCAAGAGCAATTAACAAAATAACAATCAGGTATAGATTTCCTTTACCTATAATTGAATATTTGATGGATTGTTTGAGTGGAGCAAGATATTTTTCAAAACTAGATTTGAAAAGTGGGTATCATCAAATTATGATAAGGGAAGGAGATGAATGGAAAGCAACCTTTAAAAAAAATGAGGGATTGTATGAACGGATGGTAATGCCTTTTGGTTTATCAAATGCACCTAGTACATTTATGAGGCTTATGAGTGAATTATTGAAGGAATTTATTGGTAAATTTGCAATAGTATATCTGGATGATATATCAATTTACAGCAAAACAAAGTAAGAACACCTAATACATCTTAATTATGTCTTAAGGAAGTTACATCAAGAGAAGTTACTAGTAAATTTAAATAAATGTTCATTGATGAAAGAAGAATTGGTATATCTAGGTTTTGTTGTTTCTGCTGAAGGATTAAAAATGGATCGAGAGAAGATAAAGGAAATTGTGGAGTGGCCTTCACCTAAAAGTTTTTTTGAGGTAAGAATTTTTCATGGTCTTGCTAGTTTTTATAGAAAATTCATAAGGAATTTTAGTAAGACCAATGCATCTATCATTGAAACCATAAAGAAGGACAAAAATCCATTTAAGTGGACTGCTGAAGCTAAAAGGAATTTTCAGTTCTTAAAGCAAAAGATAACCGAGAAACCTATCTTAGTTTTGCCTGATTTTAATAAACCATTTCAAGTAAAATGTGATGCCAGTGGGGAAGCTATTGGAGCTGTATTAAGCCAAGAAGATAGACTTGTAGCATATTTCAGTGAGAAGCTGAATGAGACAAGAAGGAAGTACTCTTCTTATGACATGGAATTTTATGCAATTGTAAACTCATTGAAGAAGTGGAGAAATTATTTAATGTCTAAAGAATTTGTGCTATATTTAGATAATCATGCTTTATAGTATATTATGCAACAGCCTAAATTGAATCAAAAACATGGAAAATGGGTTGAATATCTTCAAGGTTTTAACTTTGTAGTGAAGCATATAAGTGGTCAATCAAACGAGGTAGTAGATGCCTTGAGTAGAAAAAGCATTCTTGTTCAAGAAAGTCAAATTCAAGTGATAGGTTTTGATCTTCTTAAAGAACTCTATAAGAAAGATTCGAATTTCAAAGAAGCATTTGAAGCATGTTGTAATCTTGTTTTGATAGACCGAAGTCAATGGTTAGATTATTTCTTGCAAGATGGTTTATTCTTCAAAATAATTCAGTTGTGCATACCAAATTGTTCTATGAGAGAAACTTTAATCAGGGAGAAACATAGTGGTGGACTTGCTGGACATTTTGGTGTTGATAAGACTTATGAGAAACTAACTCATTTTTATTTTTGGCCAAAGATGAGATCTGAAGTGGAAAAGTATGTAAATAATTGTAAATTTTGTCAATATGAAAAAGGAAAAAGTCAAAATGTAGGTTTGTACATTCCATTACCTATTCCAGACAGACCTTGGGATATGGTAAGTATGGATTTTGTTTTAGGATTTCCTAAGACATAGAGAGGAAATGATGCAATTTATGTTGTAGTTGAGATATTTTCAAAAATGGCATATTTTATTCCATGTTATAAAACCAGTGATGCTACTCATGTTGCCAATTTGTTTTTCAAGGAGATTGTCAGATTACATGGGTTACCTAAAAGTATTGTCTCTGATAGAGACACCATATTTGTTGGTCATTTTTCGAGGAAATTGTGGAAGAATCTTGGTACTAAACTAAGTTTCAACTCAGCTTATCACCCTGAGACTGATGGGTAGACTGAAGTAGTGAACAACAGTTTGGGTAATATTTTGTGAAGTCTTGCATGAGAACATCCTAAACAGTGGGATCATATTTTACCATAGGTAGAGTATGCATATAATGATTCACCTAATAGAAGTATAGGTTAGAGTCCATTCCATATATTTTATGGAATGCACCCAAGAGGAGTATCTGAATTGAGGAACTTGGGGAAAGAGAAAATGAGAAGTGCTGAAGGAGAATAGTTTGCTTCAAAAATTCAAGAAATACATGAATAGGTAAAGTAGCAGCTACAAGACAACAGCATCAAGTACAAAAACAGAGCAGATTTGAGAGAAAGAGAAATTAATTTTGAAGTTGGTGATTTGGTTTTAACACAATTAAGAAAAGAAAGATATCCAAAGAGGGAGTATAACAAGTTAAAATTTAAAAAGATAGGACCATGCAAGATATTGAGAAAGTTTTCTGCAAATGCTTATGAAATTGAATTACCATTTGATATTGGAATATCTCCAATATTCAATGTTGTTGATTTGTACAGATATGAAGATAATGGCACAGATGACACACCAAAAGACAGAGGAAATATTGACTGGGTAAAACAGTTACCCACAGCAAATACATTACTGCCAGAGAGGATCTTAGACAAGAAATTTTTTAAGAAGGCCAGAGGACAGGAATATTTTCAATATTTGATCAAGTGGAGGGATCAGCCAATTGAGGATGCTACCTGGATTGCAGAAACCATGCTGCAGAAATTGGGTAGTTCTGTGGAGGAGCTCACGGATAGGAGCCCATGAATATTTTTTTCATCAGGAGTCTGATGCAGGAGCATGAGGCTTGGAGATAAAAGGCTTCATTAATCATTCCAAAAATCCAAAAAAAAAATTACAAGCAAAGGTGTTGGTACCTTTAACTGTCAATTTACAGTTTTACTAGATAGGGTCGAACTAGTATCTACGAAGATTGAACAGTTTTAGATTAGATTAGCATATTTAGCCTTCAGTTGATAGAATTAGGGAAGATATTATGTAATTATGATTTTATCTAAGTTAGGAGAATTCAATCCTCAAGAGGAGGTCGACTATTATGTAAAAACCCTATAAAATGTAACCTCTGAGAAGGAAAAAATCAAATTGGGCCATAGAAGAATTGATTGAGAGGGTTTTGCCTCTGATTTAATAAAATTGTAGAATTTAACTATCTATTGTATGCTTTGAAAATTCCTGGAGGGTTTCATCTTTCTGAAAGTCCATTGGATTTATATTTTTCTATGTACAATTTGAGTGTGACTAGCGTCTGTGTGAAGCGTTCGAAATAGATTACAGAACCTTTATATCTCCAAAAAAAAAACCCATGTAGCGATGATCGATCTATGACTATCGATTTTCAGAGGAGAAAAGGGTTGAGACAGTGTGAAAAGGACAAAACAAAGAACCAACAAAAATACGTGGTCAAACGGCATCAAAAATGAAAAATTAAAGATCAAACGGTTTTTGAGAAACCAACCACTGTTGTCGCACTGATTTTGGCATGTGAGTCGTTTTGTTAAAATAGAATGCAATAAAATAGAAATGCGACACATCATGGTGGCAATACCGCCAATTTTCCATTACTTTGTAGCCATAAAGTGTCGAGGATATTGGAATGCTATAGTCGTCCGATCGTAAACGTCGGAGATCCGATGGTGGTCACATCGAAAGTTGCATGGAGTTTAAAAAAATGTAAGGACCCGACGGATTATTCAATAGAACTTTATTAAAGTGTTTTAGATCCAAAATTCATTCCGAAAGGTTTAAACATTGTTTAAAGTGCATCATTATGTTTTCGAAGAATAAGGCTACTTTTGCTTCTGTAAGTCATTTTATTAAATTAATCAATTAGATTTAATAAAGTTTGATGAATGAGAGTGGAAATAAGGATCAGGAACAAATTCCTCCTCAATTAGAAAACATAGTTACAAAATTTGAACAACTCTCCTTAACGCATGCACCCACACTTCCATCACATAGGGAACAACTAGATATATTGGTGGAAGGATTTGTAGTGAAGCAAACCGACCTACTGTGAAGTTGAACGAAATTTTCCTAGGGCAGATATACAGTCCATCGTAAGGCAACCAAATATTCCTATATTGCAGACATAAGCCTGAACTACTCCAATTCATCTGAGGGAGAACAACTCAATTTTCTCCTATGATAGAGTGACAAGGACGAAACATTTTGTGGCAGCAGGATGATGTTTGAGGAAGACCATTGAATTTCACTTTGGTATGAGATTTATGGGATGTGAAGATACTTCTGAACCTGGGACAATCTAAATCCTTTCAAAACATAACTGAAGCCTTCCAATAGATACAATCTGTCCTGAACTTGTTCGGTCAAGGTCTTGAGGCAGATGTGGAAGTCGCTACAGAGGGATTTCACAGTTGCTTAAGCTCAGCGTTAGCCTTCCTGTGACAGACTTGAATTTGAGGGTATTTCATTCAGTCTATTAGTTTTCCATAAACATGATCATGTCACTGATAGATATATGTATAACTAATTATTGGATTACCTTTCTGTGGATTCATTATATCTACTCGAACAACTGTCACTTACATTGTGGATGAATGAATGGTGCTACAAGTGTTGATGATTGAGCATTGATAATTAACGATAATCCATCTAATACTGTGTTATTAAAATAATTTTTGGTTCTGTCATTGAATGAAAAAATAAATTTCAATGGAAACCTCAGATACCTAAAACCATAGATTCAGGATTAAGTGGCAAACAATACTTTTAGTTGAATTTGTGTTGGACAGTTGAATCTTCGGATAAGGTAAAAAATGTTATATTGTATTTCTTATTGATGAATGATCACTCAAGGTTATTATAACTGTATTGTTTCTCAATGGCACAATTACTACCTATTTCGTGGTTGAATAAGGGAAAAAATTCTGATGGAGACCATAGTTCCTTAAGAAACCCTAAGAGTGAAATTTCCCTAGGTCATTACATAAAACATAAGTGAAACTCTAGGGGAAATGCTGAACAGTTACCCAATGTCACCATAATAACTTGTTCACTTGTTTTAGTCCAGCTCTCCTTCGGAAAAAGAGGGCAATACCTCGAAAACTAAATTTGATTTATGGTGGAAACTTAGGATTTATTGTTGTTTTAGCAAACAATAAATAAAAGGGTTTGAGTTTATATTTTTTGGGTGGTTGAGAGGAAGAACAATTCCAAACATGGACTTAGGAAAAATGGATTCTAAGGATATTTAGAGAGTTGGAATATATGTGAATGGTGATGAGAGATAATGTTGTTACAAAATGCTAGGATCACCCTTCCAAGGGTGCTCCACGTACATATGCAGGTCAATAAAGAGGTGGCCTTTATATAAAATAGGATCTACCCTACCTTTCACTTAGATCATAGTAATAAATTATCCAATTTAATAACAACAATTAGCGAGGGAAAAGCATAGGAAACACCTCAATAAACATCCTTGTTTAGATGGCAGATTTTTCCCTTTAATCAAATCCCTTTACAGCAGAATTTAAGTGTAATTTCCAGTCAATAGAAATAGAAATATGGATATCCTTTGCTTAATGTATTGATTACGTGTACTTGATTTTTTTGTTTTATTTGTTTCTCAGCTCACAATTCTATTTAAGATGTGTTTTGTATTGTTTGTCATCTACTTGTAGTTACATGGAAAACACTTAATTGCATACTAAATTCTAGTGATGTAATCATGATATTAAAACTAAGTCCCGAAGGTACTTGTTATCGATAGATTTGTGATGCTTATGAAATAGGGGGTGAGGGGATGTTAGGGGACCAGGGTATACATATGGAATTTCTATACCTGAAAAATTTAGAAATTAAAAACTCAACTAAAATGTATTGCCATTCAATATTTCATCCGTACACAATTTCAATTTGACATTCATGATTCAGAATTGAAAATTCTCACTCAAACATTAAACAATCATATGGCATACAATGATTAGAAAAAAAATAAACTTGATCATTTAAATTTATAGTTCCCTTGTGTTAAACCTACTACTTATAAAAATCATCTAATGACGTTTTAAAAAATGGAATAGGAAAAGCAACATAGCTGGTTTGTGAAGAGAATTTTCTAGTTTTTCTGTGTCCTATAGTATGATAGTTAGAGTAAGGCACTGCACTAGTGTTGACACGGACTGTTGGCTCTCATCAGCACACACAGGTCCACCAGGCTAATATCTTTTAGGTGTGATTCCCACCCTATACTGATGGACCCTCTAGTTTGTGCCATAGGCTACAACATTCATTTTAAAAGGGTTGAGATTTTTATACATTTCCGTCTTAAGTTGCAAGAAATTAAGTGCAGGAAATAAAATGGAGAAAGTTAAATCCTAGTACACAAAATGAAATCAATTGAAAAAGCATGCTACATTACATTAATTTGATATTTAACAAAAATAAATGTATAAGATGGCTTGATACAATTTAAAATTTAAATCTACTGCTGTCCTAATCAGCAAGTCAGCAATGCATATATATATTTGGATTAGTGCTAAGAAACAATTCATAAACATAGCCCATTTTCTAATTTGGGACTTGCAACTTTGTATCTTTTTATTTATTAGAAGATAGACTTCAGGTCTTATGTTTTTTACCTCATAGGTTAGATATGCTTCTATACGATCTACACTTGCACTAGCACTATATCTTGTTTTTGATGCACCTAGCAATTTATTTAACCTATTTATGGTCACTTGTTGGACATATATATATATATATATATATATATATATATATATTTGTTTGTTTAATTTACCTTATTGACAGAAATTAAGATAGCTTGGATTCCACAAATAACATCTCCAGCTTTATTCAAATACTTTCTATCACTGTCTCAGCTTATTTTACAGGATCACTTGTCTCCAAAATTGTGAATCCTTTTTGGTAATTACTACTTTCTTTTATACAAAATTGGAATCGGGGTAGGTGAAGTAATTTAGCTTCCTGGCTATTCACCTCCCTTGATTAGCCAATAAAATTTTAATCATTTACATCTGAAACCTCTTCTTTGTAATCCTTCCAGGCTTTATATGCTCTTTCTATTTTGAATGAGTTAGTAAAGTGATGCTGTTCAAATGGCAGTTGGATGAAACCTAGCCTATTTTGGAGTTTGGTTTGCCTCTTCTTTAAGTTATATTTGCAGACATAGAGTAGATCCTTCTGTGTTGTTGGGGTCTATGTTGAAAACAGCAGCGTGGAAGGTCTTCTTGACTCATGCCTTAGTCAAGAAATACCACAGTCAATATTTCTTTAGCATGGATGAGTTCGTGAAACAAGGAAACTCATGGGTGGAGTTGGAGGAACAGTCAAGTGCACTTCCAATAGGCAGTTCGAGTTTGGAATAAGGCGAGTAGAGAGCTTCAGTTTCGATTGAGAAAAAGATAAGTTATAACTCCAAGTTATGAGTGGAGAAGAGTTTAGTTCGAACTCAGTTAACTTACCAATCTCAACTACTTTTCTAAATTGTACTTGCCAGAATTTACATGCTCGAATTGCTTAAAAGAAGGACGAAAGGCACAATTGTATTTGTTATTGTTTTGCACAAGTCTGTGTGAGGAGAGCTTCTTGCTAGGAGAGCGTATCAAGGAGGAGCTTGTATGCAGATTTGAGAGAGACCATTCCTTGCAGGTTTGTGCTAGGATTTAGGAGTAAATTCCTAAAGAATAAGAGCCTATTCTGCGCTAGGTAATAGGATATTTTTTGTGCTAGGAAATAGGGATAAATTGCACAAGGAAAGAGGAGATGGTTCAGGGTTTCTTGCAGGGAGTTTCAAGCTTAGTGTAAGTAGTGAGAACAGTGAGTTTTCTATTGAAATAGATTGCCTTGTAAAGAGATCTATTTGTTCAATTTTTGTCAATAAAATTCTACAGCAAGAAGAGGGTTTTCCCAGTTGGGTTCCCTAGAAAAAATTATTGTGTTATTGTGTGACTGTGTTTCTTTATCTCTGTTTCTATTCCGCTGCTTATTTAGAGTAGAGAATTTCTGTGCCTTGGTGAATCGAAGTTAGTTTCAGATTGTTCAACAAGGAGTTACAGAATTTAAAGGAAAATCTACATGGTATAGGAGCAGAGAACAACATAAATACGAGCACCAAAGAATGGATTTGTAAAGAGCAGTTCTATGGACAAGGAGGATGACGTACCAAGGAATGAGAGCATATCATTTTTTAGAAGGAGCATCAAACTCCTCCTCATGGAAGGAGAGGATCACAATACTATTGGAAGACAATGGGGTTGAATAATTTGTTAAGGACACTATACCACCACCATAAGATGCCCAACAGTTGGCCCGACATACTAAGAATGATATCAAGGCAAAGAGGATTATTCTAGAGGGGGTAAAAGATCATATTATTCCTCATTTCTTCGAGAATATTGCATATGAGATGTTCAAATCCATCTTAGATCTATTTCAAAGCTACATTTATGTTGGGAAGCTAGCTCTCAAGGAGGAGCTAAGGTGTATCCAGATGAGAGAAGGAGAGCCCATCGTCACATATCTTTGGAAGTTCACTCAGGTTCGAGATGAGCTAAGCGCTGTGGGTGTCACTGTACCAGAAAGTGACCTTGTGAGCTTCGCTATACTAGGACTATGACTAATGTGTCATACGCTAGGATGATTCTGCCCTAGTGTTCCCTGCAGCAATTTAATTTTACCTTTCTCTATTGCATAGCTCAATTTGATATACTTGTTGAACAACCAAACTTATGTAATGAAGTAATGAACAATATACCATCTAACAGTTCTATTTTATGTAAACAACAATACAAAAAAACCTTTCGCAAGACATTTTATTATTTAATAATGTGCAAAAACCATAAAAGTCAATCTCATACAATTCGTAGTTTAGTCTAGAACATATATGATCCACACATGAAAATGGTAGGCTTCTCGTAAACAGATCAATGCCCTAACCAAGTCCCACAGTTGAAACATCCTAAGTAAATTCCTCCAGACAACTTCACACCTATATTAGACTACTTGCTATGCTTGATCCGAGGGTGCTATAGTGCTCGACCATCCTCTATCTACCAAGTCATCTTTAGGAATTACTTCGGCCTCCTCTTCTTATCAATGACATTGACTTAAGCCACAAGAAGATTCTGCTACAAGAGTAGACATACACATGATTGGTTCAGAGGTATTTCACCATTGTGTGAGTTCAAAGGTCCCTACTCTTAAATGGACCCAGCTTCGGGGAGTCTCTCTCATCCACAGGTTTGAATTTTCCAACACAGAATTGAATGGAAAAAATTTGATTTGAGTGAAATCAATCCACAAACCTTCATATTTTCATTTCTCCCCACAGACAAGTTACAGTGTTCAGGGGTTCCACATAGTACGAATTCCACAGGGTCAACCACACAGCTCCGTTTCTTCTAGCCCAGAGACCCTAATTTTGCCCATAATTTCCTGAGGTTCCCACAGATAGAACCAATATTCTTCCTTGTTGATTTTTCAGTTTTGTGACTTCAATTAAGGACTCATATTCTTTATAAATTCTACTCCTTGTTGTGCCAGAAGAAAGGAAAAATGTGCGTCAACTAAGTTGGAATCTTTCACCACCGAAATTGAAAAGAGAGAAAAGGGGTCTTAAAACCCTCAGAGCTAATGCTCAAGAAATAAATGAGTTGATCCACAATGATGATCCCAATTGAATTCAACCCTCTTGTATTTATAAATTTCCTATAGGGGTCTCTTCTTAATTGATTGAGTAAATTTTACTCCAAACCCCAATTTTGGGTTTCTTTGCCTAGCTGCCCCAAACTTTCCCAACATAGGATATTTTGTTGTGTTTCCCTTTGTCCAAGAATATATACTACGAGGATTGGATAGGCTATTACGTCCTCCATAACCCGTTAATTTGGAGAGGACATTATAGTCCCCCCTTCCTGAATTTGCTTACCCTCAAGCAATTGCAGACTTGGGAGGGTTGCATGAATGGATGTGTGGAGAATAAAGAAGGGAACCTTGGAAATGCTAAAGATATGGGTTCATCAACCAATTAAGTGAAATATAAATTGCGTGGTAGTAATGAGTGAAATAATTGCATCATATTTTGTAATGCATGTTGAGCAGCTTATCATAAATAAAGCAAAAAGATTGATAGTAGAAGGTGCTACTTATGGGTCACAATTGCTTATGCTTCTTGAAACTTTCATTGGTAGCTATTCTTGAGATTCTAATTTTGGTGTTGTAATGGATAATATCTGTGTTAAGGCTTGGGAGGAGTTTCGTAAATAACATGCTTATGTTATTGATGTACCAAGACCAAAAGCAAAAACGAAAGTGGCTGCAACTATAAACTATAAAATGCATGTATTATTAGGTGTGATAGAGGAGCCACAAGGGATAGCTCAGTTTGTTGAGTTCCTATTTCTAAGTACCTCGCCTATTGGGAGGTCACGTGGTCAAATCTCCTCGATGCCCTTGGGGTTAGGCCTTGCTAGTTTGAACAACGGGTAGATCCCTTCGAGTTGATTTACTCGGATTTTCTCGTGGATGTAGTGACCACTCAGTGTCCGTGAACCACCCCGAAAAAAGGTGTGATAGAGGGAGAAATTTTTACTTTGTGATAGACATAATTATTTTAGCCTTCCCTTTGATAGTTTAGTGGCATTAATTTGTTTGTAGCATAATCACAAGCATTGCAGGTTAAAATAAAGCTAACACATGCTAGATTTGTTTTTATCACAAAAAAAAACATTGCATGGTAAACTAAATCTAACATGTGTTGGATTTGTTTCTAGCACAAACACAAATATTTCAAGCTTAAACAAATCTAGCACCCGCTAGATTTGTTTATAACAAAAAAAAACAAGTATTGTAGGGTAAACCAAAAGAACAAACACAAGAATTGTAGGGTAAACCGAAAGAACAAACGCAAACATTGTAGGGTAAAATAAATCTAGTAGGGTAAAATAAATCTAGTGCGTGTTAGATTTGTTTCTAGTGAAATCAAAAGCATTGTAGGGCTAGAGACAAATTTAGCATGTGCTTGATTTGTTTCTAGCACAAAAAAAACATTTCAGGGTAAAACGAGTCTAGCACATGTTAGGTTTGTAGGGTAAAATAAATCTAGCACGTGTTAGATTTGTTTCTAGTAAAATCAAAAGCATTGTAGGGCTAGAGACAAATTTAGCATGTGCTTGATTTGTTTCTAGCACAAAAAAAAAATTGCAGGGTAAAACAAGTCTAGCACGTGTTAGGTTTGTTTCCAACACAAACACAAACATTGCAAAGTAAAAAAATCTAACATGTGTTATATTTCCTTATAGTAGAAACACATGAATTGCAAGTTAAACAAATCTAGTGCATATTAGATTTGTTTCTAGCACAAACACACGCATTTCAAAGTGAAACAAATGTAGTGTGTGTTAGATTTGTTTTTAGCACAAATAAAAACATTGCAAGGTAAAACGAATCTAACGTGCGTTAGATTTATTTCTAGCACAAGCACAAGCATTACACGACATTGCTCTTGTGTTTTCCTGACACTATATGTTTTTACTCTACAATGCTTCTGTTTCTGCTAGAAACAAAGGTAAAATAAATCTAGTGTAAGGAAAAACACAAGAACATTGTTAGGTAAAACAAAAGCACAAACACAAGCATTGGAGGGTAAACAAATCTAGCGCATGTTAGATTTGTTTATAGTACAAACACCAAAATTGCAAGTAAACCAAATATAACATGTGCTAGATTTCCTTGTAGCATAAACATAAGCATTGCAAGGTAAAACGAATTTTAGTAAAAACACAAACACATGCATTGCAAGGTAAAACAAAACTAGTGTGCCCTAGATTTCAAGGTAAAACAAAACTAGTGTGCCCTAGATTTCCTTCTAGCAAAAACTCAAGCATTGTATGGTAAACCAAATCTAGCGCATGTTAGATTCATTTTTTTTTCCAAGGAAACTTTGTAATTTTCATTTATGAGAGAAAATTACATGTTGTATCAGCAACATAGTCATCTATGCATAATTCAAAATTCAATTTTTTTCCAAGGAAAAATTTGTAATTTTCATTTATGAGAGAAAATTACATGTTGTATTAGTAGCATAGTCATCTATGCATAATTCAAAATTCGCTTACAGTCATATAGTTCAGATGTTCATAAATAACCTTTAGTAACAATACTATGCATATAAAAAAAAATATCTACATAATCACATGTGAAAAATAAAAACCGGCCAAAAGTCCTGCCAAAAATATAGCCAAAATCAACAGCCTGGTTAGACTGCTCCCTGACCCTCCACATCCTCTATGAAGGGTTGATGAAAATATTGATACTCGTTCTATCCATCCTATTTGATAATGAACCAATGACCCTAGTCTAGCTACGATGCTTCTTCAGATGGTTGATCAGCCACTTGGTTCCTTTGCCTGTAAATGTGAGCAACAATAATGGAATCAAAAAATGATTTTAGCGCCATAATCTCATTCAAAAAATCTCTAAGAGTATGAAAATGGCATCGGGCTTCATTGTTGACCCAGTTAATAATAATTTTGGAATCCCCAAATATCTGAATCCCATTACAACTCTTCTCTCAGGCGAAGGTAAGGAGGAGTCTGAGACTGTTGAGTTTGGCATAGTTGTTTGTACCTGGGCCTAATCCCATTTTAATCTTATAGCAGTGAGTATCGAAAAGATAGAGTAGCCCCTCCTCCACAGTGATGGATGTTTGATTCCCCATCGAAATAGGCCCATGGGTAGGATTTTTCAATAGCCACTGGTATGAGTATTCTGCCTTGAGCTTCAAGCTCATCATTTGGAATTGAGAGGAAAAACGTCACTATAGTGTTACTTATGCGAGGTCAGTCTATCACATCACTTTGAAAGATAGACTGATTACGGGCCAACCATGTGCCCCAAGATATCAAGAGGGGGAGATTACGATCTTTTAGGCAGACCGTCGATTTCCACCAATTTGACCAAGCCTCAGAGACAGAGTTTCCATGCTAATTATATGAGATGCCTAGAGCAGCTGTGGTAAGTTGCCAGATCATTTTTCTAGTTGGGCAGGTGAGGAAGAGGTGATCTACGTCCTAGGCCTGAGATTTGCAAAGAAAACATCTGGAGGGGCCATGGATGGATCTCTTGATGAGGTTGTCCTCCGTCAGAGCATAGTTGCTGAGTATGCACCACATGAAAAGTTTGGCCTTTGGTGGTGCCTTCAGCTTCCAAAGGTGTCTCCACCACCACATTCTGTTCTAGGGTTCAAGTTCTGTACAGAGAGAGACATACCCTTCCTTAGGTGAGTATCTGCCCCTGGGAGGTAAAGTCCATAAAATTTCGTCCTCCCTCTCAGTGATTCTGATATTGGTGGCACGGACGACCCTGAGATAATTGTTCCAAATCGGATTCCATATATCCGGGATGTCGAGATCCTGTGCCGATTTCCAGGCCTGTGTGATTCAAGAGGAATTAGCTCTGTCAACAATTTGTGATATCGTTTGAATTCTTGAGTCCATCAAGTGTTGTCTAATGGCCAAGGGTAATTGGTACATCTAACCACATCCAGACCAAGCATCCACTCCAATCTTGACTTTTTCTCCAGACCCAATGCTCCAAGCAAGGCCTTTCTTGATGATGTGAATGGATGTGGTGATGGCTCGCTAGGTAATGAAGGATCCTGGAATGTATGAGGTGGGGTCTTTGATCCAATCAAGGGTAATATGAGAAGCAATATATTTGAAATAAGTTACCTCTTTCTAGAGGCTGCTAGCATTGAGCAGATGCCACCCCATTTTGGTAGCCAAAGTTGTGGCAAAGCGATTAAGATCTTTTAGCCCCCAACCACCCTAGCTTTTGGGTTTGGAAATCCTCTTCCATCCTATCCATGCAAATTTCTTGCCTTCAATTGTTCCCCTCCAAAGGAATCTTCTGCAAATTTGTTTTATTCTGGTCGTCACTCCTTTGGGAATCCATGCTAGTGCCATCTAGTGTACAAGAATTGCTTCCAACACTGATTTTATTAGAACTAATTTCCCTGCTTTGGAGAGCCATCTTGGCTGCCAAATGTTTACTCTCCTCTCGACATTTGCAATTAACCAATTCCAATTAGTGATGAGGTACTCATTTGGCTTTAGACATCACTCGAGATGCCATCCTCTAATTCCCTGCGACCAAAATGAAGATGGGAGAGGGCATATCTGCATTCCTGCTTAGAGCACTTCGCCAACATGATAATAGATTTACTGTGATTAGGGTCCATACATATGGCCTTACAGAAAACCTCAAAAATATTTTTGAAGTTGTTGGTGTCTTGGATGGATCCATCAAGAAAAATAAGTACATCATCTATGAATAAGAGATGGGTCAGATGTATACATTTGGATAATTTGACACCTTTTATAGTCCCATCGGCCTTAGCCTTTGCCAAAAGTTTGTTTAGTCCTTCCATGATTAATAAAAATAGCAACGAAGATAATGGGCAGCCTTGGCGAAGCCCTCTACTTGCATGAAAAAATTCAGAAGCTCCTTCATTGATGATTTGGCTAAAGGAGGCATTTGTGATGAATCCCATGATCCAATTGATGAAGGAGTGGGGGAAGCCAGTTTGGAGAAGGTTGAGCTCAATGTAGGTCCAACATGTGCAATCAAAAGCCTTTGCGAGGTCAATATTGAGGATGGTGCTTTTAAGACTTTTGAGCTTGATAGAGTGCAAGGCTTCTTGGGCAGTACTTATGGCTTCATGAATTTGTCTTTGGTTAAGGAAGGAAAATTTTTCTTTGGATATGTGCAAAAATAATATGGGCTTGATGTGATTGGAAATGATCTTGGATATGAACTTGTAGATACATTTGCAGAGGAATATGGGCCGGTAGTTATTAAAGGTTAAGGGTTTATCAATCTCAGGTATGAGGACTATGAAAGTAGCGTTGAATCCATCATAAATATGACCAATCGTCCGGTTCTCTTCTATGACATGTAGGAGGTCCCTCCCAATGTCTTCAAATAAAGTGAGGTAGAATTCAATGGGCTAGCCGTCCAGACCAGGGCTCTTGTCCAAATCAAACCATTTTAATACTGCTTCAACTTCCCCTAAAGTAACAGGGGCATTTAAGTTTTCAATATCATCTTCCTCCACATATCTGTGCATGGTCCTGGCTATATAAAGTGATTTTGATATTTTGGCAGCTCTGGGGTCACTGTAGAGATGGGAGAAATGTCTAATACCCATATCAACAAGTTGAGCATGGTTATTGGCCACCCTTCCAGCCTGGTCCTTCAGTTCCCAGATTGTGTTGATACTCTTTCTGCCTTTTGCACATTGTTGGAAGAGTTTAGAGTTTTCATCTCCCGCCTTGAGCCAGATGGCCATGCTTTTGAGCCTCCACGTTTCCTCCTGTTGCCTTAACAATTTGGCTTTCTCCATTTCCAATTGAATGAGGTGGTCCTTGGCCTCACTGCACTGAAAGTCGAGGAAGTCTGATCCCAACAAGCTCCCTATCTCAGTCTCAATCTTATTCGGAGTTGCTTCACCCTGTCTTTTCTTCTCTTTGACCCATTTTATTGTAATGTATTTTAATATGGTCATGGTGTTGTAGAAGACGCGGGCCGACTCGGAGTCAGGCATTTGATCATAGTGAGTCCAGGAGCTTTTAGATTTTTTGTGGGTGCACACTAGATTTTTTTTTTAGCATAGACAAATGAATTTCAGGGTAAAATAAATCTTGTGCACACTAGATTTTTTTCTAGCACAAATACAAGTATGGTAAGGTCAAACAAAATAAATCTTAGCTCATGCTAGGTTTGCTTCTAGCACAAACACAAACACAAAAATTATAAGGTAAAACAAATCTATTATAAGGAGAAGCATAAAAAAACACTGCAAGGTAAAACAAATCTAGTGTAAGACAAAAGACAAAAGCATTGTAAGGTAAAACAAAAGTGCAAACACAAGCATTATAGGGTAAAAGAAATATATCCCATGGTACATTTGTTTCTAGTATAAATGAAAACATTATATGTTGGAAATATTGTCATTATGGAAAAGAATTAAAATGCAAAGACAGAAGGCAAAAAGAAACAGAGAGGTAGCAAAGGCAGCAAATGAAACAGAGGAATTAGGATGTATAGAATTGAATTAGGGATTTACACAGCTTTTTCAAAGGAATTGGGAAAAGGGAGTCATGTAGAAGAAGCAAGGTAATAGATTGAGTATGGTTGAGTAAATCTAGAATGACCTGTGTGATCAATTTCATAATGGACAGAGGATACCTACGGTGCACAGAGAAGAATGAATTCATCGTTGCAGAGTTAGGATATGTGTATTATATGTGTTTTGACTGATGTAATTCTTGTATGGAATCCCCTGAACCTCTGTAATGGAGTCAAATGATGATTGGAAGGGTTGAATGATATTCTGTATCTGGTAAGGGAGTTGATGGGAGATGGCGCAGATTAATGGAGTAGCAGAACTCTTGGTGACGACGGAACGCAAAACATTAAAGAGAAATTTAATTATAATAATACTTTTAAAAGGCGACGGAACCCTGCGTGGATGAGCGGAACTATGACCATATGAACAGTGAAGGCGGTTTTTGGTTTTCATCGCACCGCTTTCAATGAGCAAGCGGTATTCAAGAGGTGGGAGCGATTCCATAGAACGGGCGACACGCGTCCCTGTACGATTCTAAAAAACCACTTTTTACTGTGCACCATCGCGCGTTATAGTTTGACCCAGGATGCCCAGCGATATCGCTGAGTGCCATTGATCTAGGAAGGGGTCATCGGACGGTCATCAATTGTTGAAGGTGCGCGAAGATTAACACAGATACGACTGGCCATTGACCGTTAACGTTCGGCATCGGAGGTCGAGCGATATGCATATACACCGTTGATCTAGATGCTTGCTAATCTAATGATGATCAGACACTGGACTTGCGCGAGGTTTACCATGGTACGATGGGCGTGGGCCCGGGGTCAAAGTTTTATCGCAAGATTGATTTATTTAGAAGCATTGGATGTCTCTAATAAAGTCTGAAGGGTTAAACATTAGATATAAGGCTTGGGAATTCAAAAGATGTAAATATAATTACTTATCAATTTCTTTAAAATTGATAGATAAATTAAAAAAAAAAAGGAGATCAAAAGCCCTGTGGGACAAACTAAAAGGATTACCACTAGCGGTTCGTGGTTTTTGAATCATGGTTTTAATAAAGGGAAAACTATATAAAAAGAAAAAAAGGGAACGAGGTGTGCATGGTAAGGGTGGTGAATAAATTTTTTTAAAAAGAATATCTGTATGGGCGAGCTCTGTTCTTAACTGATAAATATGAGACTACGATGCACCCATGAATATTTTCTGACGATGATAAATCTCTAGTTTGGATGACGAACAACATCTGGTGTGTGTATAATCAGAAAATAAATCGGTGATTGACAAGGTGTCGTATGAAACCGGTGGATCCGGTATGAAAAATTGATGAAACGCAGGTCCGCAAGAGGATGAGGATCAAAGCCTTCGTAAAGGGGGTCAAGCCCTTTCCAACATAGTCGGTAAACAAGAGAAGGTCGTAGCCTCTGCTGTGTGGGTGCTCGCATGCTGGGTGTAAGTCCTGCACTGTGAAGATATATTGTAACAAGTTTTCTATAAATAAATATTGAAGACTCGAGATTACGTAGCGTGGTTTTTCCCAAATTGGAGTTTCCTTTTTAAACTCGGTGTTGATATGGATGATATGTTGTACGTTTGATGGAAATGTACGTTTGATGGTTTGTTTCGTTATTTCTGTTCATGCTTAATGTTTATCTGATGCAATGCTCTAAGTAAAGACATAATAAGATATATGGACATAAATGTTGGATGAAGTACTGTAACATAAGGTTTTAAGAGAAAGAAAAGAAAAATAGTTCAACCCAAAATACTGATTCACCCCCCCCCTCTCAGTATTTTCCAATAATTGGTATCAGAGCTAGGTTCTTCTGAAAAATCTTAGCTGCTAGGATGAAGATCAAGCAAGATGAGCAATCAAGATGGAATAGCATCTATCAGGCCTCCTCTCTTTAATGGAAACAATTTAATCTTCTGGAAAACAAGGATGAGATCCTATCTTCAGTCTCTGGGAGCAGAGGTATGGGCAATTGTTGAACAAGGATATCAATATCCGGCTGCAGTACCAACAGATCCGACGGAAAGAAAGAATTATGAAACAAATGCGAAGGCGGCCAATGCTCTATTGGGAAGTCTAACTGAATCAAAATTTATCAAATTCATGTAGCTGAATACAACAAAGACAATATGGGACAAAATCATTCAGAGTTATGAAGGTGATGCAAAGGTAAAAAGTGCTAAACTTCAAACTCTCAGAATTCAATATGAGGATCTAAAAATGGATAATGAAGAGAGAATTGCAAATTTATTTTTACGTCTTGATGATATTAAACTGTATGAGAAATATGGGAGAAACAATAACCTAATCTACCTTGGTTTCGAAAGTCTTAAGATCACTAACGACAAATTTGAGTCAAAGTCTCGCTTGAAGAAAAGCAGGATCTTCAAAATCTTACTATGGTACAACTTCATGGCATACTAACTGCATATGAAATGAGAAGAGGAGGACCATCTGAAGTCAAAGAAGCAGTTTTTAGAACTTCTACAAAAGGAAAGGAAGTACAAATAACATAAGGATCAGGATATATCTCAGAAGAACATGAGATAAACTTCGTAAAGAAACTTCAACTTGGCATAGGACGATTCAAAGGTAAGCTTCCTTTCAAATTTTTTGATTGTGGAAGAGTTGGTCATTATGTTGCTAAGTTTCCTTATAAAGAAACACATAAGAAGGGGAAGGAAGTAGCAAGAAGGAATAAGAATCATTTTAGCTCTAAAAGGAGTTACTATACTCATGAAGATAGTGATGGGTTATCTGATAGTGAGGAAGAATGTGAACAAGATCTGAGACTTTATGGCATTTGAAAAGAACAGAGAAGAAAAGGATACTTTGTGGATGCTCTAGAAGACAAAGTGATTTTCTGATGAAAACAATAAACTCAAAATTTCTTGGGGAGTAAAATAACCAGAAACTCAAAAATCAGTTTGAAGAAAAGGAGAAACACAATGAGAAATTAGAGTGTGAAGTAGTAAGTCTAAGAAAAGAACTTGAGAAAGTGAAGAGTCTGAATCTTAGATTTGCTAAAGGATCTGAAACCTTAGATGAGATTATCAAGGTACACCGTTCTCCTCTTGTAAAGACAGGTCTTGGGTATATTGGAGAATCTTCTCAGGCTTCAGCATCAAATTATCTAAAAGCAGTTACAGCTGGTTTAAAACATGCTCAGCAAGGGAATAAAGAATCTTCACAGGTAACGCATGAACATCTCAATTCAAAGAACACTAACATGAATGTCTTTCAAAGAAACACCAATCAACAAGTAAATTCATATAGAAGATTTTATGATCGCATAAATTTCTTCTTTAATGGAAAATGTTTCTCATGTCACAATTTTGGTCATAAAGTTGTTCAATGTGTTGCATATAAAACCATTATGACAAGAGAATCAAGAAATAACAGGATTGATATTGAAACAAAGAAGAATACGTATAACAATTTTTCTCCTCTTCAAAATGAAGTTGAATGTGCTTATTGCAACAAATTTGGCCATGAAGAATCTGAATGCAGGAGAAAAGTTTAGCCAAAGGAACATGTTCCTTCAAAATCCAAAGTATGGAAAAAGAAGGAATTACAAGTTGAAAATTGTGGCATAGCGTTATTTGCAAAAGATGAAGAAAACCAATGGTAAATTGATAGTGGATGCTCAAGACAAATGACAGGTGATAAAGACAAACTTCTTGTATATAGTGCTCTAGAAAAAGAAAAAAATGTTACATTTGGAAATGACACTCATGCGGTCATTAAAGGAAAAGGGCCTGTCTTTCTAAAAGAAAAGGTGAAAGCTAACGAAGTCATGTATGTGGATGGATTAAAGCATAACTTGCTAAGTGTAAGTCAAATGTGTTATCAAGGAACTGAAGTTGTATTTAGTTCAAAAGAATGTGTGGTACGTGATCTTGAGGCTGCAAAGAAATTATGTGCTGAAAGAACTCCAAAACCTCAGATATTGGAAGGACCCCAAAAGACAAATGTTATTTGAGTAAATCTTGGAAAATTGGCTATGGCATAGAAGTTTGGGGCATCTCGAGTAGCTTTCAAATGAGCAAATCAAGCAGACGAAATCCAAAAGAACTTCCCACACATCTCTACCCGAAAGTATCATATGCAAATCCTGTCAATTCGGTAAGCAAACCAGAGTGCAATTCAATGCCAAGGAAGGATCATCAAGTAAGCCTCTTGAACTCATTCATATTGACATATGTGGACCTATGAGGAAAAAGTCACCACGTGGTGAAGAATACTATATCTTATTCATTGATGATTTCTCTAGAATGTGTTGGATTGGGATGCTAAACACAAAGATGAAGAATTTGAGAAATTTCAGATCTTCAAAGCACTAGTTGAGAATGAATTAGATCTAAAAATCAAGTGTCTTAGATCTGATCGAGGAGGAGAATATAAATCCAATGAATTCCTTAAATTTTGTGAACAACATGGCATAAAAAGATAGTTTTCTGTAGCTAGCACTCCACAACAAAATGGCGTTGCAGAAAGAATGAACAAAACAATTCAACAAATGGCTAGAGCTATGCTTGATGATTCCGGAACACCTGACACATTTTGGGGAGAAGCAGCTCATACAACAGTAAACATTCTCAACAAGGCACATGTTTCTGTAAATAGTGATAAAACTCCATATGAACTCTGGTATGGTAATCCTCCCACTATAAAGCATTTTATAATTTTTGGGAGAAAATGATTTATCAAGAATAATGATGAAAAACTTGGCACGTTTGAACCCAGAGTAGATGAAGGAATATTTCTTGGTTACTCCTCTAGGAGTAGAGCATATAAATGTTATAATAAAATACTTCGGAAGATTGTTGAATGTATTTATGTTGTTATTGATGAGTCTCCTGCAGCCCCAAAGGAAGAAAAAAAAACAACAAATGAAGATGATGGTGACATATGTCCTTCTACATCAAATAGCAATAATATAGATAGTGAACCCAATGAAGAACTTGAAGATGATTTATCTGAAAAAGCTCCATCCAGATATGTTCAAAAGAATCATCCAGAATCTCAAATTTTGGGAGAAAAGGAATCAGGTGTACAAACAAGAAGGACTCTTGTAGGATCTTCTAGCAATCTGGCATTTTTGTCAATGGTTGAACCTCATAGTGTCAGTCAAGCTAGCAAAGATGAATGTTGGATTCAAGCCATGAATGAAGAGCTTGATCAAATTGAAAAGAATTACACTTGGGAGTTAGTACCAAGGCCTCATGACATAAATGTCATTGGAACTAAATGGATATTCAAAAACAAGTTAAATGAGAATGGGGATGTTATAAGAAATAAAGCTAGACTTGTGTGCAAAGGGTATGCTCAATAAGAAGGTATAGACTTTGAAGAAACTTTTTTCTCAGAGAGCCGTACTTTGAAGCAGAATGCTTTCTACGCTCCAAAATTCAAAGCATTTAAATGGATGTTAAATCTGCTTTTTCAATGGTGATTCAGTTAAAGCTGGTTTATTTAGAAACCGACATTAATTTTAGACAAATATGAAAACTTGTTTTCAGAAATAAAAAGGCTCTATATGGTCTCAAACAAGTCTTCCAAGGGCATGGTATTATCGTCTGACAAATATCTTCATCAACAAGGATTTTCAAAAGGGTCTGGCTGGGATAGTAACTTATACACAAAAATCCAAAATGACAAACTAGTCGATTGTGGTTATATATAAGATGATGATATCATTTCTAAAGAATAAAGAGTCTGTGGAGTTAGAAATTTGCTTCCGATATGCGTAAAGACCTGAAATGTCTTTACTTGGGGAACTAACATGCTTTCTTGGCTTGCAAGTGCATCAATCTGCAGATGGTATATTTCTATCACAAGCAAAATATCTTAAGCAAATTCTGAAGAAGTATGGCATGGAAGAATGCAAACCTGTAAGTACACCAATGATAAACGGATGCAGTCTCAGTTCTAATGATGATTCTCCCACAGTGAATCAACCAGAATACAGATCGATGATAGGAAGTCTGCTTTATCTCACTGGGACTAGACCAGACATTATGCATGCAGTTGGGATTGTTGGACGATTCCAAGCTAATCCAAAAGAGTCTCACCTTCAAGCTGTGAAAAGAATATTCAAATATCTACAAGGAACTCAAGACTTTGGACTATGGTATCCAAAGAATGCTGATCTTACTCTTCATGCATACACTGATGCAGATTGGGCTGGAAGTGTTGATGATCGGAAAAGCACCAGTGGTGGTGCATTATATATGGGGCCTCGGTTAGTATCTTGGTTCATCAAGAAGCAAAGCTCCATTGCCTTATCTACAACAGAAGCAGAATATGTGGCCGCTGCATCATGTTGCACTCAACTTCTCTGGATGATGCAAACCCTACAAGACTTTCAAATCAAATGCTCACCTCCTATCTCCATTATGTGTGATAATACAAGTGCTATCAGTATCTCAAAGAATCTTGTTATGTATTCCAAGACCAAGCACATTCCCATCAAATATCACTTCTTACGTGAAAAAGTGCTTGAACAAAAGGTGAAATTGGAGTATGTTTCCTCCAAAGAACAAGTTGCTAATATATTTACCAAACCTCTACCCAGGGAAGCGTTCGAATATCTCAGACAGAAACTGGGAGTAGTCTCTGCCATGCAGAGGACCAGGTCTACTTAAATACAGAAGATTAATTTGGTTGTGAAGTGCTCTGAATGCACAGGTTCAGGTGAAGCTTTGGTCATATTATGTTTAAAGATGCAGCATGATCTCAGGGGGAGCATGGCATTATCGATTTAAAGGATCTTGATCAAACTCTTTGCCATTGATGTCAAAGGGGGAGGAAAAGCATCAAAGGGCTTCTGTAAGGCCATCAGAGGAAGAGTATTTCCATCAATGCCAAAGGGGGAGATTGTTGGAAATATTGTCATTGATGGCAAAGGAATTGGCAATGCAAAGACAGGAAGGCAAAAGAAACAGAGAGGTAGCAAAGGCAGCGGATGAAACAGAGGAATTAGAGACAGAGAAGTAGAATTGAATTAGGGGTTTAATATAGTTTGCAAAGGAGATGGAAAAAGGGAGAGCTACTAGGAAGAGTCAATGTAATAGATTGAGTATGGTTGAGTAAATCTGGAATGACCTGTGTGATCAATTTCATAATGGACAGAGGATACCTACGGTGCATAGAGAAGAATGAATTCATCATTGTAGAGTTAGGATATGTGTATTATATGTGTTTTAAATAATGTAATTTTTGTATGGAATCCCCTAAACTTCTGTAATGGAGTCGAATGATGATTGGAAGGGTTGAATGATATTCTGTATCTGGTAAGGGATTTGATGGGAGATGGCGCAGATTAATGGAGTAGCGAAACTCGTGGTGACGACGGAACACAAAACATTAAAGAGCAATTTAATTATAATAATACTTTTAAAAGGCGACGGAACCCTGCGTGGATGAGCGGAACTATGACCATATGAACAGTAAAGGCGATTTGTGGTTTTCATCGCACCACTTTCAATGGGCAAGCGGTATTCAAGAGGTGGGAGCGATTCCATAGAATGGGCGACACGCATCCCTGTACGATTCTAAAAAACCACATTTTACTGTGCGCCATCGCGCGTTATAGTTCGACCCAGGACGCCCAGCGATATCATTGAGCGTCGTTGATCTGGGAAGGGGTCATTGGACGATCATCAATTGTTGAAGGTGTGCAAAGATTAACACAGGTACGACTGACCATCTCCCATTAACGTTCGGCATCGAAGGTCGAGCGACATCCATATACACCGTTGATCTAGATGCTTGCTAATCTAACTGTGATCAGACGCTGGACTTGTGCGAGGTTTATGGGCGTGGGCCCGGGGTCAAAGGTTTATCGCAAGATTGATTTATTTAGAAGCATTGGATGTCTCTAATAAATTCCGAAGGGTTAAACATTAGATATAAGGCTTATGAATTCAAAAGATGTAAATATAATTACTTATCAATTTCTTTTAAATTGATAAATAAATTAAAAAAAAGAGAGATCAAAAGCCCCGTGGGACAAACTAAAAGGATTACCACTAGAAGTTCGTGGTTTTTGACTCATGGTTTTAATAAAGGGAAAACTATATAAGGAGAAGAAAAATAAAGAACAAGGGGTGCATGGTAAGGGTGGTAAATAAAATTTTCTAAAAGAATATCTGTATGGGTGAGCTCTGTTCTTAACTGATAAATCTGAGACTACAATGCACGCATGAATATAATCTGACGATGATAAATCTCTGGTTTGGATGATGGACGACATCTGGTGTGTGTATACAGAAAATAAATAAATCTGGTGACTGACAAGGTATGTCGTATGGAAACTGGTGGATCCACTATGAAAATCAATGAAACGAGGTATGCAGTAGTGCTAAAGATCAAAGCCTTCAGAAAGGGGGTTGAAGCTCCCTTCTAGTGGTAGCTGGTAAATGAGAGAAGGTCGTAGCCTTCTACAGGTGGGTGCCTACGTGCTGGTATAAGTCTGCACCAGCATATATTGTACGAAGTTCTCTCTATAAATAAATATTGAAGACTGAGATTACAACAACGGTGTTTTTCTCCCAAATTGGGTTTCCACCTTAAATCCTGGTGTTGATATGTGTTGTGTACGTTCGATGGTTTGTTCTTTTATTTCTGTTCATGCTTAATGTTTATCTGATGAAATGCTTTAAGTAAAGACATAATAAGATATATGGACATACATGTTGGATGCAATACTGTAACATAAGGTTTTAAGAGAAAGAAAAGAAAAATAGTTCAGCCCTAAATACTGATTCACCCCCCCCCCCCTCTCAGTATTTTTCCCAACATTATAGGATATGACATATATAACATGTGCTAGAGTTGTTTCTAGCATAAACACCAAGATTGAAAAGTAAAACAAATTTAACATGCAATAGATTTTCTTCTAGTATAAACACAGACATTGCAAGGCAAAAAAAATCTAACACAATGTTAGATTTATTTTTAACACAAAAATCTAGCATACACTAGATTTGTTTCACCATGCAATGTGTTTTTGTTTGTGCAAGAAGGAGATCTAACACAAACTTAGTGTGTGTTAAATTTGTCTCTCCCTGTAGCATATTTATGATTATTGTTTATTTTATGACAAATATAATGATGAAGGTAATGATAGTATTTATAATTCATATTTTTTTTTTAATATTAGAAACTTTGTTAGTAGTTTCTTAATTTTATTTTCAGAAATCATGGACTATGAAGCTAGAGAAAATTCAAAGGAAGTATCTATAAGGGAGAAGAAAGTTAAGGAAATTTACCACCAAAATTTGTTGTAAATTGTATGGCATTTTCAACACTAGTTTATAATTTGCTGCAAATGGTTAGGTATTATGTGAATAATTTAATGATGATTAATGAAGATTGAGCTGCCATTTTCTTATAAGGAATTTGCATGTGGTCTGAAATTCCATATTCTTCGCAATCCTTATTTTTTAATTTATTGAAATTTATCAAATATTTCTATACAAATGTTTTTAGATTCCAAGGACTATTATATTCCGCAGACATCATGATTTATTAGTGTATTTTGTAGCCATTATTAGTTTGAGTTGACTTGTATTTCACGATACCAATACATTCATAGGAATAAAATATTTTTGATTTTTTTAATTCATAGTAACGTAGTGATAATGACAATGATTAGTTGAATGGTTCTTTAATGTGTTCATATCACTTTGTTTTAATTTATCAAAATTTAAAAATGCTTGTTCCATAAAAATTAAATAAACATATTAGGTTGTATATGTAAACTGGACATATCATCAATTTGGTCATTTCAATGAGGCCAGTGTAATAATGTTTTTTTATTGTCATTTAACTAGTAAAATTCACTTTGTTACAAATGAAAAAAAATATAATATATACTAACATCATTTTTTAAATGTTTTGAAGTGTTATGTTTTGATGTTCTTAGACAATGAAGTGTTGAAGTGGATATATGCTAATGCGATATATGTGGTTCTAGTGCAGATGCATATGGGAATTAATGTAAGTTGAAATATTTTGTTGATATATGAAATGGAAGGAGTATTCGTCTAATCATACATTGGAGACGAACTGAGTTGTCATATTTGAAGAGAACTAAATTGGCAGTTTGGTAACCACTCTTATTTTTTAAGTCCTTCTTAGTCGTAAGTATTAAATATTTATTAAAAAATTATTATTTTGCAAAATGGACATTAGATGTCACTGATAAGTACATTTGATACACACTTTGAAAATAACATATTGACATAGGGGATTTTAAATCATATGAAGTAGGTCTTGTTACCATTTGCAAACAAAAGTGAAGGCAGGGCGAACAATACAATTTTATGCGAAAAGGTTGATTGATGTGTGATCCCAATATGGAGACAAATATGAAGAATCAAATATATTGCTAATAGATGCATGAAAGCATCCTTCTCAATTCCCTAGATATCGGTCAAACCACATCTTAGTGAAAGCCTATACAAGGCGAGAGCATGATAATTGGCTTATGCAAGTTTTATTTCCATTTCTTAAGCCATTTCATTGTATCAAACATAAATGTGAGTACATTTGAATGTTCAATAGAACATGTACTTCATTTTAATGGATGATGATTTTTTTAAATAAATTTACTCACAAGAGCATTCAATTTTTTCAATGTAACTTGAACATAGTTTTTTGTGAATGAATTTGTGTGATTTATTATTCTTTTTGAAATATATGTGAATTGAAAATTATACTAATATACATTATCATTATTATTTATAACCATTTTTGCATTGAATTTGTTGTACAAAATATTTATTTTTATAATGTGTATGTGTGTATATTAATTTACATTTTTTAAATGAATTATCCGTCATTGAAATCATCTTATTATATGATCCATTGACGCAAAAATTTATTTTTATGGATTTATATTTACTTATATTCATTAATAATCATATATAAATGCAAAATGTAATTTTTAAAATAAAGTTCAATGTAAATAAATTTACAACTCTTACCATTTTTTTATTATAAATAATTTAGTTGATAAATTATTCATGCACTATTAAGGCTAATAGGAAATGGTGCATAGGTAACGGGCCATAGGTGAATGATTTGAACTTTTTGAAGTACAAGGTTTGTAATTTCCCAATTGATATTTTTTGGTAATTTTGTATAGACTCCAATTAATATTTTTTATTGCAATCATATCATATTGAAAATCAACAAAACACAAAGTCACTTGTTGACTTTTAATTGCCTCTAAAATGCATTAATATGAGTGTATACATGTGATATAAAAATTTTAAAATCAAACTCCATTGTAAATAAGTTTTCATTTCTTAAAAACACATAAATAATTGATAATGATTGTTAAGTGGAATGTTAAGATTTCATTGAGCATGTATCATAGATGATTTATGTCTTTAAACTTTTTGAATTGTAAGGAATTTCATTTCATTGTCGAGTGATGACTTTTTATAAATTTGTATTTTTAAATAAAATGAAATTATATCATATAAGCCAACAAGGTGTTATCAAATTTTATTTATTTATATTGATTAATATGAGTGTATTAATGTGATACACAATAGACATAAATTATGAATCATTTCTTCCAAAAAAATATATTAAAATTTCTTGATAATAAGTGCTAAGTAGACTATTTATACTAGTGGGAAATGGGACATAGATTAGTGACTTCAAACACTTTAAATTTTAAGGCATATAATTTTCAATCTATAATTCTTTAAATTTGAAGGCATTTGATTTTCATTCTATAATTCTTTCTAACTTACATGTGCTTGTAAATCAATTATTTTTTGCTATAATCGTCTCAACGAGTCAGTAAATCAGGAAGCTTATTGACTTTCATTTTCTATCATGTGGTTTAATAAGAGTGTATAAATGTGATATCATTGTTTTTTAAATCAAACTCCATGTAAAACAAAATGTTTTTAATAATTAAACATGTAATAATTAATTTATCATGCATATAATGAAAGTTAAGTGGTCTAGAGCAAAATGTGAAGTTCTTTGATATTGTTGCTGATCATAGGTTCGACTATATGAGTTCGTTGGGGTGAGGTTCCATAACTAGGGCTGATGATTTACTCAATGTAGGATCCGCAAAATGGTGGAATGTACTATGGGTTTCTCGTCCTTTCATTCCAAGTAAAAAAGGAAACATGGAATATTCAGAGTTACTCAGAGTTGTAAATAAATGTACAAGTCTTACCAAAAAAAAATATAGATAATCTAGTTGATAAATTCTTGATGCACTATTAATGCTAATAGGAAATGGGGCATAGGTAATGGACCATAGGTCAATGATTTGAAATTTTTGAAGTATAATATCCGTAATTTCCCAATTGATATTTTTTGGTAATTTTGTACAGACTGCAATTAATATTTTTTATTGCAATCATATCATAATGAAAATCAACAAAACACAAAGTCACTTCTTGACTTTTAATTGCCTATAAAATGCATTAATACGAGTGTATAAATGTGATATAAAAATTTCAAAATCAAACTCCATTGTAAATAAGTTTTCATTTCTTAAAAAGACATAATTAATTGATAATCATTATTAAGTGGAGTGTTAAGATTTCATTTAGCATGTATCATAGATAATTTATGTCTTTAAACTTTCTGAATTGTAAGTAATTTCATTTCATTGTCAAGTGATGAATTTTTATAATTTTTATTTTTAAGTAAAATGAAATTATATAATGAGCCAACAAGGCACAAAGTTATTTTATCAACTTTTATTTATTTATATTGATTGATGATGATGATGATGATGATGATGATGATGGTTAACGTCCACTGAGACCAATCTTTGGTATATTGGACCAAAAGAAAAGAGTTATTTAATTTCATTTAGATTAATATGAGTGTATTAATGCGATATATAATAGCCATAAATTATGAATCATTTATTCCAAAAACATATATTAAAATTTCTTGATAATAAGTGCTAAGTGGACTATTTATACTAGTGGGAAATGGGACATAGATTAGTGACTTCAAACTCTTTAAATTTGAAGGCATGTGATTTTCAATCTACAATTATTTCTAACTTACATGTGCTTGTAAATAAATTAATTTTGTATGCAATCGTCTCATACGAGTAAATAAATCAGGAAGCCATTTATTGACTTTCATTTTCTATCATGTGGTTTAATAAGAGTGTATAAATGTGATATAGTTGTTTTTGAAATCAAACTCCATTTAAAACAATTTTTTTTTCGTAATTAAACCTGTAATAATTAATTGATCATGAATGTTAAGTGGATTATTCATTAAGCCCGAAGGGTTAGCTCAAGTGGTATAGAGCCAAATGTGAAGTTCTTTGATATTGTTGTTGATCACAGGTTCGACTCTTTGAGTTTTTTGTCATGAGGTTCCATAACTGGGGCCAATTATTTACTCAATGTACCATTTTCAAAATGGTGAGATGTACTCTTGGGTTTCCCATTCTTTCATTCCAAGTAAAAGGAAAGAAAAAATGGACTATTCAGAGTTATTCAAGATATGGGTCATAAATGGATTTCTTTAAACGATTTTCATATATGACGTTTGATTTTCCCATCCACATTAATAATTTGTAAATTTCAAGTTTTAAATAAATTATTTCTAATAGAAATAAAGTGATAGAATCCAACACATTAACATATTTTTTGAATTCTATTTAGTTATATGCATTGATACAAGTTTATGAATGTATTGCACTTTTGAAATTATTTAAGATCTTAATGTATGTAATGATATTTTTTTTTTTCAAAACAAATTAGAATTAATTGATGATGATTTCTATGTGGTCCATTTGATTTTCAATACATAAATTTTTATAACTATGTATTACTAAATCAACTACCTATAGATGCAATCATCTCATTTAATTCTATCATTCAGGAAGCCATTTATTGACTCTTATATGCCTATTATGTGACTTGATATCAGTGCATAAATGTGACATTGTTGTTTTTGAAAGAAAATCCATGTAAAAGAAAATGATTTTCCTGATAAAACATGGAATAATTACTTGATAATGAATGCCAAGTGGACTATTGAAGCTCATTCAAGAGATGAGGCATAAATGGATGTCTTTAAAAAATTTGAATCATATTATGAGATTAGATTTTTCCATCCATAATCTCTTTATTTAAGTGGACTTTCAAAGTTAACTGAAGAGAGGGTCACAAATGAATGCCTTTAGACTTTTTGCACCATTATTATGACATTTTTTTTTACAAATTACAATTAATCTATAATTAATCCTAAATGGTGCTTAAACAAATTATAATTATTTGATAATTATTTCTAAGTGGTCTAGACCTCCCCTCGGTGCTTTATAAAGGCGCTAAGGGGACTTAGAAAATTTAGCATAAAAACGTTTTTACTTAGTAACTTTCTAGTATACTAGTTGCAATGAAAAATTTGCAAGGGAGGCACTCCTTACCAAGTCTTACACCGAGATCCTCATAACACCATCATATTTTGATCAACAACTCCCCCTTTGGGTTATGGGAAACTTGGGGGTGAGAGTTTTTAGGCACAATTTTTTTGACATCAACGAGTCTAGTCTATCATTTGTAAATATAATATCTTGCTTTCATGTTAGACATACTGATATGATTTAATTGATTCCTAATAATAGCTACTTTCACACCCATACTATGTATTGATATTTTTGTGCCAAGCAATTCCATGTTTGACTTATTCACGGGTCTCTAATTGGTTTGAAATTACTAAAAATATTTATCTTATCTTATCTTAAGTTAATATTGTGATTTTTTCGAGAGGCTTTTACATCCTAGTATGGAAATACCCCACGTAAACATTTACACTTGTAAATGTATGTTTACAAGGATATGAGAAGGTCCCCATTCAATGTTTTGGTCATAGACTATTTAACCTAAGTTTGAGTTAGTCGTTTGATGGGTTTACCGATGGTTCTTTACAAGTCCATAGTATTGCATATCCCATGATATTCTTCTTTGTTATTTGTTATAATGAAGCGTAGTTAAATTCTTCAAGAAATATATTATGGAATGTCAGATTACTAGCTTAGATCCATCTTAACTCTAGAATTGATCCTTATTGGCGCTTGCTAGATATCGATATAAGACATATCTATGTTGGTTTGCAAAATAAATAATGTTAATGAATTCCTTGTGTTGGTTTTTATTGTTAAAAGAATGAATTTAAATGTAATATGGGTCTTATGTAATATTTTTTATTGTCGATTATAAATGCTATCAACATCTTAAACTATATAATTTTAAAATATGATACTAGAAAAATAAAGAAAATTGCTAATAGTACCTGCAATTAAAATTGTTATGGTAATAAACATACTATTTTTATTCTATGATTAAATAAATTTTATGGAGACTTTAAAATTGTGCCAACCTTCTACGAGAATAGTAGCTCGTCACAACCAATTCCATATTTACTATATAAAATTATAATTAAATTGGTATATAATGCTAATATATATAATACTCTTATGACCAACTAATATTATTCAACTTTTTAAAAGGAACCATAAATAAAATTAGAAGAAATAATGTAAGGAGTCCAAGTTTAACAAATCAAATATTTGCTTCTACAACTTTATATAAATTTGTTCTATATAGCTTATCATGATAATTTTATTGAAAAAAATGGTGAATAGGTAAATTTAAATAGTGAACTAACTGATTTTCAAACTTAATATAGTTAAAGTTATAAATTCTAGATCCACTCAATAATTCCAGATTTAATGAAACGTGTTTTTTGTTGAAGTCCTTGTAATAGAAGACATCCAAATGTAATGAAATATGTGTTCTAAGCATAGTAACACCTTGTCTATGCTCCACGATGAATTTAAGGAGACCCTCTGCGAACAATTCTTGAGACCATTTTCACTCATTCCACTTTCAATGTCCACGACGGTGCCTTTCTACTGCTCTTCTAAGTGAGTGAGATACATTTCAGTGTTCAATTCGATCAATTTCTCTCTTTATTCCAAAAATTATTTAGTTTCTTTAGTTTTGAGCTATATATTTTTTCCCTTCTCTGCAAGTTCTTCGAATTTCTTCTGGAGAAAAATTCTCTTGTGAAGCATAGTGATATGTGATTTCATTCCATTGTAAAGTGCATTTCTCTAGAACGTCTCTTTGGGTATCTAGAACTATAAATACTTCCTCCAGTTGTTGCTTATCCGCCTCCATTGAACCCATCTATGCAGTGCTAAACCCTAAACCCTAGGGTGGCCTAACATTATATGTACAGTAGAAAGAACATACATAATTCCTCAAGGTTAATCCTTTTTCCTTTTCCATTATTTTTTATAGAATTTTTTTGCAAACAAATAAATCTTAGGGAACAGTGTGATGGCCTACTCAAGTCAACATAAATAAGGAACACTATGAGGGCCTACTCAAGTCAAAGTATGTTGAGTTGTGGTTTAACCATAATGTAGGTGCATGATTTTTTTTAATATTATTTTTATTTGATTAAAAAAAATAATATATATAATTATAATTTTTCTAATCAAAATAGAAATCATTATATTATTATAAAGATAAAGATGGGTTTAAGATGATTTGTAATTTTTGATATATTTTTCAAGTTTTGGTGCAAGGGATGTAAGAATTCCTTTCTCATGGGTATTTAAACTAATCTTCATCTTTGAAGAATAATGAAAGGAATAGTAAATTATTGATATTGTGTTGGATCCACACCAACATTTAATGTGGATTATGACTAACAGTATGCATTATAGCCACACAAGGGTCCTAATTAACTTCCCTCCCCCATGACACTTAGCATGAGACCCTTATCCATGCATTTGATAAGCTTTATAAACATAATCATTGTCAACAAAGGGGAAGCTCCTCACTCCAAGGTGTTCTTCTCAATGCATATCTGCTTCATTTGTTGTTCAACCCCACTACAATCCTCTCTCATTTACTTTGTGTTATATCCCTCTTAAAAAAAAATTATTACATAAACATTGAAGATAAATGCAACATCTCCCACTTGCAATCCATTTTGTGTTTCTACCCTCCATGCATTCAACTTGGCTCTCCAACCCAAACTTATTTTTTATCATCAATGTTATTATTTTACCCTTTTTCTATTAGATTGATGTTGGTTGCAATAGAAATAAATTGGATTCAAGGGTTTCTTGTTGAACTAGAGAATGTGGCTTATCACCCAAGATATTACCCAAAGGCCACCCTTTCTCTCTATTATATTTCAAGAATTTGGAATCCATCTGATGCTAGTTGATTTCTACTCAGGATACTTCCTTCATCACACAACTCATTTAGCGTTCAAAGGAAACAATTAGGAATAGTTATAGCTATCATTTTTAGATATTTAGTTTCATTATCATGGGTTACCATTCATTGGGCCTTATTTTCCTTTATTCTCATTTTTCTTATATATAGTACTTCAGGAATGAGGCTTTCATCAATTTTGAACAACTTATAGATATACCATTTAGATGATTTTTCACTTCAACCTTAGAATTTACACTTAAATACATCATTCTAGTGTACCTTTAATGATTTTGGCTTTCATTTTTTTATTTTATTTCATCACAAAGGAAAAAGGGGAAACCAATTTGCCACTAATCTATTGAATGCTTACTCATAATGGTGTCCCCTCATGAAAATGAATGAATTTCCCATGGAATGACATGGGATAAAATTTGAATAACCGAAATAAGGGGTAAATTAAGGTTGATGTGTAGCACCTACTCAAATCACCAAGAATATTTCCAAACCATCAAGATGACACACTTCTTTGAGTAAAGTTACAAAACACCATGGAATAATATAGCTTAGAACTCATAGTCAAAACATCAAGAGTTAGAATAGAGTGCTTATGTGACCACAAGGGAAAAAATACACATTCAAGATATCATATGCACATGGAGCATACATATCAAATTAAATGTGGTAGCTAAAGAAACCTCTTCCTACACCTAGGGTCATATATGGTGAAGAAAAGGTGTCATCAAACCAATGATACATCCATGAGTTACATATAGATGCATATACCTCAGTTGGAAAATAATCAATGTGACAATAATCCTAAAGGCTGAGATGGAAATGAAAATTTATAAATTTCCTCTAAAAACCCATATATAAAGTGGGGTAATAGGTCCTATGACATCTAACATACAATTTACAATGGGAAATCCTCAAAATCTCTTTGAGGAAATATTTCCAATTGAGGGAAAAGATGAATTATGAGGCCTCAACAATTTTATAGTTGAAGGAGTTTGAATCTTGGTTTGTAAATTTTGGCCCTAAGAGGGCAAGGAAACATGGAAGGAGGTGACCCCCTTAAAAGAGTTCAAATGAGGAAGCTAACATAAGGCCTTCTATATAGATCTAAATCCAAGGACATCCCTCATAAAAACAGCTAGAGATGTATTTAAAGAATGTAGACAATGGCCCATCCAAATTTTAATAAAGACAATATAATATCTCTTAAATCTCATAATAGATGAGGCTTCACCAGATGAGGTGACCTGCTAACTCTATCTTATGTATATGGCTTAGAGAGCATATATTATTGGGAAGAAGAAGATCATGATGATTAGTTTCAACTCGATGCCAATGTAAACCCACTTCTAAAGTAGCAGGGGGAATCTAAGGGCAATATCCAATGCCCTTGTGTGTATGTGTGTTAAACAATAACACCCCCTCTCATTTCCATGAAATGTTCTTAGTAAAAATTCATCTTAGAGTTGAGGTCATGAAAATATGAATTCTAAGTACACTGAATGTATTGTCTACAAATAATCTCTCTAACCACCTAATAAAAACCTATAATAATGTCATTTACATTGGAGGTGTATGTAATTTGAATTGTGTTACAAATTTAATCGCTCCTCCACAAAAAATGTGTTATGCTCCCTTGTGATGATGCATCAACCTTACTAGAGAACAACCGCATCATGTTCAAGGAAATTAAACATGATATAACTTTAATAATGCCCAACATTCAACTCTGGCTCACCACTCATGGCTAATGTGAGGCTATTTAAATCATTTATTTGGATAATATCATTTTATTTTATCATATGTACAATGTTCTACATTGACACAATTGAGTTCTTTTAGCAAAAAAAATATTTGTATCAAGGGTGCACTCCTTATCCATTAGGGCTAGAGAGGCCTTTTATTTATAAGTGGTTTATTCATTACCAACTCCTTATGTGGGAGAGCACTATAATCTCCATCTCAACATGAAGTGTATATATTGTGATCAATTCAAATCAAAATTATCCAGTTATGGGATTTATGTGTTAGTGGTTAAGGTGTTTAGGTGTTAGGGATTAGGGGTTAATGGTCACTGATTAAGAGGATAAAGGGCTAGGCTTAGAGGGTTCATGGATTTTAGGTTAGGGGTTAGTGGGTTAATATTTAATTGCTCAAGGGATTAATGGGTTATGAGTTATGAGTGCAGGGGTCAGGGAATTATGGCTTGGGAGTTGATGGGATATGGAATTTAGTAGTTATAGGTTAAGGCCTTATGGGTTGTGATAATGGGGCCCGTTATCACCATTGTTGGGGTTTACCCTATAAATTTCTCTTTTTTCCTTCCCTTTAGGTTCCCTATCCCCTAGGAAATTAGGTCCAAATCCCCCTTCAAAGTATTTAAAAATATCCTCAGCCTACGTTCCCTAAAATTTAAAAGGCATTACTTTAAATAGCCCTTTACGAAACCATACCCAACAATAGAAATTTTATAACACATTCCAAGAGTTACCTTGAAAGAGAAGAACCAAAATTTTTGGGTTCCAATATACAGGGTGGTATAATGGGAGGCATCAGAGAGCACGGAACATTTTGATGGTGTTGGATCTCACCAACATACAGGGGGTCTCCCTGATATGAAGTCCCAATTAGACCTCCCACCATTTTGGGTGGAAGCCCCATGTGGAAATCTGACTTAGTTTCCATGTTCTTAAATATTTTCCTTGGATATAGTTCTTAGTATCTTGAACTATGTTTGGTTGTACTTAGGTGTTCTAACAATGTATTTAAACATCACCTCTATTTTAGAATACAATTTTTCTAATATAAAAAACCCCTCAATTCTCCAACATGGTATTAAAACTAATGGTTTGAGATGTAGCATGTTGCCTACAAGTCTTATGCAAGTTGTAGATGCTCTTAAAAACTCAGATTTTTTTAGTGGATTGGTTTAAGGTTTCTAATTGGAAATTAAATATAGGATGAAATCAATGGCTCCATATTTTGAGTTTCAAGCTAGATATTATAAATTTTAATGGAAACACTTATGGAATTTGGGCACAAGATATGGGAACATTGTTAAAAAGTGAAGAGTTATAGGACTTTACGAAAATGGTGGTTCTTATCCAAGGGATAACTAATAAAAAAATTTCATCAACATGAAGAAGGATTAGGCTCTAGGAGTCATAATGTTGAAGAATGTAACTAGTTTTGGTCTTCATTATTAATGTATTTTTAAAAATAACTTATTATTATTATTAAATGACTTATTAAAGCACGGGTTTCATGCTTGGGTCATATTTAGATTAAGGTCCCAATTTTGGACTTCTAGGTTAGTTGTTAGAGATTTAAATTGATACAATTTTTGGGCTTTTAAATCATGTAACATTAGGTTCTCAAAAGGCTCCTCCATCAAGTCATATTATTCAAGGTCGTCATCCTCGAAATCTACTTCAAAGAAAACCCCTATTTCTAGTGATAAAATTCATAAAATTTTCCTCCTTTAGTCGGCCTCAATCAGTCTTGGTCAATGTTTGGTCTCAACCTAGTCTCCTAAATTGAGCTCATTTAATTGTCAACCAGGGTCAGTAAACCGCTGAAGTGAAGTGCACCATATGTGCCTAAGTAACCTCTTCCTACTTCGTTGTGTTTAGTGTTTTCTGATGTTTTTGGTTTTATGGTTTTATTTTGAAAAGGAAAAGAACTACGTGCTAAATGAAGGGAAACTATTGGTCAAAACAAAGTGAAGCCTAAACTATGATGGTAAATAAATGCAAATGCTGAAACAAAACAGAGTCTAACTATGACTAGCAACCAACAAATACAAAGCTTGATAATGACTCTATTGTAAAGTCACAACATGAAATTGAAATGAACCTGAGAAATGAACAAGCTATGTAAAAGAAATTTTTCTCCTAAATAACAATCAACTCAAAATTATCCTATGATGTCAAGTTATTCTATTCTACAACTCTGATTCTATCACTACTAAGCCTTATTCAAATTTAGAGATTTTCTAGAATAATGTTTGGGAAAAGGCGACAGAATTTGTAAAATATTATAATAATCCAAGCCTTAAAACTAATATGACTGACCTCTGTTCATATGATGATATATTAATAAAAATTCAGAACAAAAGTAAGTTGTGAATAATGAAGGCCGAGAGACTAATTTTGACAACTAGAACTACTTAAAATACAATGGATAACATCAAGCTAGAATGCTATCTATCAATATTAAAGGACAATGATTACAAATAAATTAGAATGTCATTAATCTACTTGAAACAAAATGAATTAAAACTAAAAATGAAATAACAGAACTGAACCACATGCATTCTAACTCCGGAGTATTAAATCACAGTGCAACTAACTGTAATATGTAATGTAAATGAACGTGGAAAACATGAAGTTGATAAAACTATTGAAATTGGAAATTGAAAACGAAATCAAGCTAACGCTACTAATCTAAACTGTGAAAACAGAGCTAAAATACTTATCTAAATTATAAAAACAGAGCTGCACAGGAGGTAGGGGCCCTCCACCACCTGGTAGCATGCAATCTAACTCAAAATTGACTCAGCAAGTTCACAGATATGATGTTTCTTTCATTAAAGGAGATAATGACTGAAAAACAGAGTATTCACGGTTCTGTGGCAAAAGCCAAAAACTAACCAAGATCTAACCAGCGTTGCTTGGTCTCCCAAGTCATATTTATAATGAAATTACATAACAGAACTTGAGATAATGAAGGATTATTGTCTTTCCTTATTGAAATCATAATAGGACTCTTAAAGTGGCTGCGTGAAAAAGGAAATGGACATCTGGACTGAGACAGTCCTACTAGAAGTCTACTTTCTTAAATATGTTCCCACGTATCAAAACCATACAAAGAATTCGTTTCTTCCTTCATGGTGAGCAACGAACCATGTAGACATGACGTGGAATATGCCCATATGCAGGTTTTCCTTCAGACGACACCTGGAACCCACTCAAACTGTAAAACAACTGCGGAATTCGGGATCAGCTACGGAATGCGCAGTCAGCTACGGAATGCCTGTATTCTGTAGCTATTTTGCAGAAAATTGTTAAAATAGCAAAAATCATGAAAATACAATATGTTAATCAATTTCTTGTAACCTTTAAGCAATCCTAATCATTCTTCATTGATTTTAGGCTTATGAAGTGATAAAATAATGATGAAATGAAGTGAAGGTTTGTAAAAGAGAAGGCAATTCTAGGGCTCAACATACCCCCACTGCAAGACTATTGCATGTCCTCATGCAATTTCATGAAAAATTATTCCATGTGCTTTGAAACCTCTGTTAGAACATCCAACCTTATCTTTCTGCTTCTTTTGGCCCTAATCTATTTTCTAATCTCTGTTAACTTTTCAGAAATTAGTTCTTCATCTTCCTTTTGTAGTGGAGTGTCAAGTTTATTTTCAATATCCATGTCAGTTTCTCTTCTTCTGCTCCATCAAAAGATTTGACAAAAGATTTTGTAATCTCCTTATGGAAGCCATCAAATTTCTCTATAAAATTTAACCTCCTTGACTTGTGGATATCCTTCAAAATACTTGATTTCAACTGATTCTGTCCTGACAATTAGCCACATTCCTCCTTTGTGCAGATTATCTTCCTTTCAGAATTACTTTTCTATGCTTGAAGTTAGATTGACTACAGAGTCTAATGCTTTATTTTGAAACTGTATCTCTGTGTCTGAAGATGGATTAGTTGAAGAATGATGCTTCACCCTTAGAATTACCTTTCTGCACTTAGAGATGGATTGGCTGCAAAGTGTAGTGGAAGTGAATGGATGGAGGTAATTAAGCTATAAGGGAAAATGAAGTGGCTATGGATCTGATGGAGAATTTATGATGACCTTGTGGTGAAATATGGAATGTTGGATAAGGGATATGGCTAATCAATTCGAATGATAGGTTGTTTTAGGAAACATATGATTATACACATTGTATCTATTTCATGTTTTGACTTTTTGCTATTAAAATAATTTTCACAATTTACCTTAGAATTTTGACCTTGTTAATTGCTGTGCTTGATGTTGTTCCTTTGGTCCTCTTTGAGCATGTTGGTCTTCAAAACAGAATCCTTCAATTTCCTGTAATCATCATCTCTTTGTAGGCTGTACAATTATGTCAGAACTGCTGAATAAGATGTGGCTGCAACATGCAATCTGTAAGAAGAAATGAAGTATGACTATGGAAGATGGATGTGAAATGTAATGGAGTGAGAGTGGAATAGGACTTGTGAAATGAAATGAAAATGGCGTGAGATGGAGTGGAAGTGGACTGGACTTGTGAAATGAAATGAAAATGGCGTGAGATGGAGTGAAAATGGATACATGGAGGGGGAATCTTAGGGTGTTTCAGGTGATGATAATGGGAAAGGTTGAATTGAGGTAAAATAAGTGGTGATATTGATGTCAGAGGTGAGGCAAATGGTATGAATAACATTGATGATGATATTGAGGATAGAGAGGGAAAGATTGAGGAGAAAGTGGATTTCCTTTGTATGGCCTTTGCCAACTTTGTTGCCAAGATTGGTTTTGAGGTTGGAATTGAGATGGCCAAGGTTTCCAAAGTTGGTTTTGAGGTTGGGATTGAGATGGCCAAGGTTTCCAAAGTTGGTTTTGAGGTTGGGATTGAGATGGCCAAGATTTCCAAGGCAAGGGTGTTTTCCAATTACCTTGAGATTGTTGTGCATAACCTTGATACTGTGCATAAGGATATTGCATCATATTGGGTTGATGAGGCTGCCATAGTCCTTTTGGAGCTACATAACAAAGTTTCTCTTGTGCTTGATTTGCTCCATTATTCTTCTGGTAAATTTCCTTCAACCCTGGTAATGATGGGCAATCTTCAGTAGTATGTGATCCTGCACAAATTTTACACATTTTAATGTTATCACATGGACATTCATGCAAAGCATGTTTCTTTCTACATTTAGGGCAAAATATAAATGAAGCAACTTTTCGCTTGTTTTTCATTCTTAGCATGTCAATTTGTTCATTTAAATTACCAAGAATGTTTAGCAAATTGTTAGGTTCAGTTTGACTTACCAATCTTGATGTTGACTTACTTACTTTTGCCACAAATGGATCTTGAGGGGACCTTACACACTTTGCTTTTCCTCTTGATATGTTCTTGCATAGTTCACAAATTTCTTGAAATGACAATCGATAAACATCTCCTTTTACCACAAGATTAAGAAGATCAATCCATTCATCCTTTATAGCATTTAGTAGAAGAGTTTTTAATGCATCTGATCCTAAATTATGCAATTTAGATCTTTTGATATTATAAGTAAATCTCTCCACTAAATCTTCTAGGCTTTCATCCTCTTTTTGGTTCATCTTAAAGACTTCATTTCTAAGGTCATGGTGCATGCAATAACCTTTATATTTTTCCAAAATACTCTTTTCATATCATCCCATGTCCTTATAGAATTTGTTCCTAAAGTCATGAACCATCTAAGAGCTCTATCCTTCAATGTTGCCGGAAACAATTTCAATTTTTGCATGTGCAATGACTAGCCATAAGATCTACAAATTATTTCAAATTCAAAAAGAAAGGTTTCCGGGTCTTCTGATCTCATACCTTTGAAGTTAGGAAGTACATATGGATGGATGTTCTTCATTTGAATATTGATATCAATTTCTTGAATGGGAAATCCAAAAGGATCTTCCTCATTGTCATCATCTCCATCCATTTCTTCAACCTGCTTTATCACCTCTTCTTCTACCTGCAAAAATATGAATTCATGATGTGGATGTGTGGCTCTTACCGCACCACATGATATAGTGGGTGTGGTAGGTGATTGAAGTTTTTGTTTTTGTTTTTGTGGATGTAGGAAATCAGGATACCTAGTTACACTTCCCCGGCAACGGCGCCAAAATGTTTGTGCTCAACCTAGTCTCCTAAATTGAGTTCATTAATTGTCTACCAGGGTCAGTAAACTGCTGAAGTGTGGTGCACTATATGTGCCTAGGTATCTATTTCCCACTACGTTGTGTTTAGTGTTTTCTGATGTTTTTGGTTTTATGGTTTTATTTTGAAAAGGAAAAGAACTAAGTGCTAAATGAAGGGAAACTATTGGTCAAAACAGAGTGAAGCCTAAACTATGATGGTAAATAAATGCAAATGCTGAAACAGAATCAAACCTAAACTATGACTAGCAAACATCAAATACAAAGCTTGATAATGACTCTATGGCAAAGAAACAAATCACAACATGAACTTGAAATGAACTTGAGAAATGGAATGCTAAGTGTAAATGAAGTTCTCCTAACTAAACAATCAACTCATAATATTACAAAAATCTAAATTAACCTATGATGATGAAGCTATTCTATTCTGCAACTTGATTTATCACTACTAAGCCTTATTCAGAAATTTATAGATTTTCTAGAATAATGTTTGGGAAAAAGGCTATTGGTGAATTTGTAAAAGATTTGCAGAATAATCAAAGCCTTAAACTGATATTACTGACCTCTGTTCATATGATGATATATTAATAAAAATTCAGAACAAAAGTAAGTTGTGAATAATGAAGGCCGAGAGACTAATTTTGACAACTAGAACTACTTAAAATACAATGGATAACATCAAGCTAGAACGCTATCTATCAATATTAAAGGACAATGATTACAACTAAATTAGAATGTCATTAATCTACTTGAAACAAAATGAATTAAAATTAAACTAAAGAAAGTCATTATCAAACTGAAAATGAAATAACAGAACTGAACCACATGCATTCTAACTCCGGAGTATTAAACCACAGTGCAACTAACTGTAATATGTAATGTAAATGAACGTGGAAAACATGAAGTTGATAAAACTATTGAAATTGGAAATTGAAAACGAAATCAAGCTAACGCTACTTATCTAAACTGTGAAAACAGAGCTAAAATACTTATCTAAATTATAAAAACAGAGCTGCACAGGAGGTAGGGGCCCTCCACCACCTGGTAGCATGAAATCTAACTCAAAATTGACTCAGCTCATGCAGCAGAATGATGCTTCTTTCATTAAAGGAGAAAATGACTGAAAACAGAGTATTCACGGTTCTGAAATCTAGCAGAAAAAACCAAAAGACTAACTAGCGTTGCTTGGTCTCCCAAGTCATATTTATAATTAAATTACATAACAGAACTTGAGATAATGCAGGGATTACTGTCTTTTCCATTCCTATTCGAATTAAAACTCTTATTGAAGGCTGCGTACTTTTGCTGGAGACAGCTGTAGAGTCTGTGTCCCGGTAGAACTCTACCTCTTGATTTTGGTTTCCACGTGCATAACCACACACAGAATTCGTTTCTTCCTTCATGGTGAGCAACGAACCATGTAGACATGACGTGGAATATGCCCATATGCGGTTTTCCTTCAGACGACACCTGGAACCCACTCAAACTGTAAAACAAGGAATTCGAGATCACTTTTCCACGTGAATGCTAGCCGCCTACTAATGCCCGTATTCCGTAGCCATTTTGCGAAAAATTGTTAAAATAGCAAAAATCAAGGAAATACAATATGTTAATCAAATCTCATGTAACCTTTAAGCAATCCTAATCATTCTTCATTGATTTTAGGCTTACGAAGGATAAAATAACGATGAAATGAAGTGAAGGTTTGTAAAGGAAAAGGCAATTCTAAGCCCAATAAATAATCCCAAATTAAGACACAACACTTCACACTGTCATGTCATCTAAATAAATATGGGAAAAAATTATATATACAGGGGTATATCTTCGCATTTCTACCACAAAATTTTGGACATATATGAATTTTTGGACCATAGATACAGTTCAAATCATGATCAGAGGTTCATTGTTGGAGGATAAGGTCTCGAACTTGTTACAAAATTTAGGTGACCATCTATGTTCTAATTCATGTAGCTTCCATCTATGATGCTGCAGAAAAACATGAATGCCTCGGTGTCAACACAAATATACCACATAATAAGTGCTATGATATGATACTCAATGCTATGAAGATGCTCAGTGATCTCAGTTGTGATTCTCAATGCTACGATGATGCTCGATGTTCTTAGTAATGATGCTCAGTGCTATGTTGCTATGTCAAACACTGCCAAGGTAATGAGGATGAAGTTTAGGTGAAAGCAAATGAGATCTTGGTGTCATGGAAATGTAGGTGTTAACACAATGAAGGGACTAATTGATGGAGGAAGTCTATAGTCTAAAGGTATTGGTCGTCTCATCTTAAGTCTACTGAAGGAAGAATTTTGACCATGTTTTCCCTAAAGAGTGGAATTTTTCCCTGGCATGTGTCTTCATATTGTGTCTTACTATATTTTTTCATTGGCATTAATCTCGATGATAAGAAAAGATAAATTTAAAGAAAAAATAATAATAACAAAACATCAGAGGATAATGGCATGATAAGAGAAATTGTTTAACTCCCATCTCCTTAATTTCTCTAACACATAACAACCTTCATCTCAAGGTGGATTCAATGTCATATAATCCATACCAACTACTCATATCATCCATAATATTTAGTATATCAAAGAGCTATAAATTAATTCTTTTTTCCTCTAACAACCTACAAACCCAATATTCTCCTTGCAAACTTTCGCCTTTATAGCAAAAGCAACAACATTCCTACATAATTTACAATGTCATGAATTTGAGAATTCCACCAATTCAGTGACAGTCTAAAAAAAATTTTAGAAAAAAATATGCCTAGCTCAAAAGACTCCATATGTGGCATTGATCACCATGGTTTCGCTCTCTAGGAAATATTTTTTGGTGGACTCACTAATATAGTTTATTCTGATGCCTCTCCACAAATTTCTCTCAAGGCATTGGTTGTGATGGGCTATAACTTACAAAATATTTCTAGTGGCCCTTTGGTTCCATGAAACACACCTAAAACATGTCATTTATAGAGGACACAAATTAAATGGTTAAGTCCCTCTCATAGTAAATTAACACTCTCATCCAGTCACTTAGCACACCATAGACCAACATGCCTTCCCTCATTGTGTAAGTTGGTCTTTATTTTGCAAAGATTAAGAGTTGGAGGGTAAGCATGATGAGGGTGTCATTTTCTCAAGACAAGTATCTCATAAGGATAAGCACTTTAATGAGAAAGAAAATCACAATATTGACCACTCACTTCTTACCATTCCCACACCATTAAAAAAATCCTGAAAATGTCATTCTTAAAATCTCTTGTGTAGTTTCCTAATGTTATTCAAGTAGAATCTCACAATTACTTATGTCAATAATGGTGCGATCATTTTTTATTCTCTTAGTGGAACTCTTTCTAGACATGCACCCCATCAAACATAGATCATCGAGTCAAAATGAATGGAAATGAATGAATAAGAGGGTGTGTTGGGGAGTGTCAGCAAGTGCCAAGCATGCCAAGGGGGGAGTGATAAGGCATGTTAGGGAATTCTAGCACATGTCAAGAAATTTTAGGGTGTGCTAACATGTTCCAGATAGTACTAAGGAATTCCAAGACATGTCATGTGTTAAGGCATGAAAATATGTGTCGGTTGTTAGGGTATGTTAATGCGTGTTAATGAGTGTGAGGTGACAAAAAGGAACAACAAGTTAAAATCCAAATAAATGAACACATATGAGGGTTAATAATTCATAACCTTACATTTTCAATAGGGGCATGCTAGGCATACCAACACTAGTGCCAATACATGCCAAGGTCCAAGTGCTAGTGTGTCTTATGTGCCAAATCATCCACTATTGCTTCTCTCTTAATTGTGAATAATTGATCTCAAATAAATTTTACCTTAAACCATGCTAGGGAATTCCAAGGCATCCAAGAAAATGCTAAGAATTGTCAAGTGCCTATATACCTTTATTCTGATTGCTTTAGAACAAACCATATCCACCCACAATAAAGAGACTTGGCCTAGCTCATATGGATACATAAATTATAGTCATTTATTTAATTGAATATTAACCTGAACTTTAGATCTCTGTGACCCTCAAAATACGGTTACCTCAGTCAATATTACACCTCTGACTACTTATGTTCTAGCCCTAAATTCTAGTGCAAGCCCTCCTCCATTTGTGTTGTTCTTTATCATATACCTTGCAACTTAGTAACCACCACAAGGTAGGGTCTCAACCCTCTCTACTATTTCAAAATTTGATGCGGACTTCACACAGAAACACCACTTAAATCACATGACCAAATCCTAATGAGTCACCTCTCTTAAGCTTTATCTGACCTAAGAGAACCAAAAATATGGAATCCTACTTCCTGTCTCAAACCCATTAAGGTATGTGACATTCTTGTGAACCCTCACATGATGATCTTACTCTTGTTGGATCATCATGGCCTCCCTTTAGTAACGCTTACTCAGCCCTCTGACTCGACCTACTTTAGGACTATATCTCTCCTAGCCTCCTTGATAAAATGAGCTCCTTCTCACTTGATTTTCTTGCCTTCATACTAAGGCCTCCTTCGATAGATTTTTCTAGCTATGCCTCTTAAGAACGATCTAGAAATTATGAAATTTATCTACTTAGACCTTAGGAAATATTATTTTTTTGTTTAATTTTCTTTTAGATTTTAAATCTCATATCAGGTCCAAAGCCCCTTCTCTTGAATTATTTTCCCAGAAAAACTTTTGTGGTCAAACTCACACAAACCCATCTCACTAGGTTTGTGGATTACCCCCCAAGCTATGCAATTTAACAAGATAGTCTAGTTGCAGTAATTGTAACTTGGTCAAGCTACTATAGTCAAGCGAGGACTTGGTTGGGTTCCCAAGTTCAAAATTAAGTAAGGGTAATTGTGATGGCATGATAACTAGGAAGGGTTAGGGCATGCCAAGGAACGAAAAGGCGTGCTAACACATGTTGGACAATGTGAATGCATTTTGAGGAGTTTTAAGGAGTGTTGAGGAATCACGTGGCAGAACAAGGTCAAAATGCATGGAAATAAACAAATAAGAGTGTGTTCCAGGGAGTTTCGGTGAATTCAAGGGTGTAAAGTATGAAGTCTGTTAAAAAAAGTTCATAATATGATTTGTAAGAGGCTAGCCTATGATTGCGATAAGGGGCTCGACAAAGAAATTTTAAACAAGGGGAGACTTTGTGTTGGGCACATCACTATTTTGCCTTTATATATTATTTTTATATGAAATGTGGCACATTTTGGCCGAATGCTCATGTTTTAAACTATTTTAGACAATTCCATATTGTACATTGTTGTGTATAAGTTTTGGGTAACTCGTCATGCGCCAAATTATACCTTGTGTGTCTTGTGTATCTTATGGTTTTTGCAAACTCTCAGTTAATGCTCTAATTTTTATATGAACTGGACATACACGTGAAATATTACCTATGTAAGCTATGTTGCTTAGTTTTTTTATGGCCATGGCTAGATGTGATCCTTGTCTTGGTAAGTTCTTAGGTGGGAAAAGTTCAGCTTGGACATGACTCGGCTAAGATGAGATATAGGAAGTTATTAGGTGAAAAATGCACAATCTACTTGTAGTAGGTGAAATTGATCAAGTTGATACGAATGAAGCAGACCAATGTCACATGAACTAGAGTAGCTAAGGACTTGATTGGGTTCCCATGTCGTGAAAAAATGTAAGGCTATTTGTGAGGGCATGAGTGCCAAGGCATGCTAGGGAATGCTAACATGTGCTAGATAGTTCGAAGGCATGTGAAAAATGCTAAGATGTGTCAAGTGCTAAAGCATGCCAACATCTGCAATGGTGTGACAATACATTTCAAGGAATATCAAGCAAACAAAAAGGGGAAACGAGTTAAAATAAAAGGAAATGAACAAATCATAGGGTTAATAAGTCATCAATTTACATTTTCCAAGAGGGGCATGCTATTCACACCAACACTAGGTGGAAATGAGTGTCAAGTTCGAAGTGTTAGTGAATTATAAGTGCCAAATCATCCTCGATTACTTCTCTTCTACTTTCCAATAACTGATCTCAAATAAATTTAATATTAAACGATGCCAAAGAATACCAAGTCATCTTAATGAATGACAGACATGATAATGATCATGGACTCTTTAGGACTACATCTCTCTTCATGCCTTTTATCAAGTGAGCTCCTTCTCACTTGATGTTATTTCCTTCATCCTAAGGACTCCTTAAATAGTTTTTCCTAGACCTCTTAGGAACCCTCTAGATCAAATTATGGGTTTTATCCACTTAGACCTTAGGAAACATTAATTTTCTTTTTTAATTTTCTTTTAGATTTTAAACCCCGTCTTGGGTCAAAAATCCATTTCCTTGGATTTTATTCCCACAAAGCCTTTTGTCACCAAACTCACACAAAGCAATCTCACTAGGCTTATGGAGTACCTCCCAAGCTACACAATTGAACAACATAGTCTAGTTGTAGTACTAACTATAACTTGTTCAAGCTCTTGTAGTGAAGCAAGGGCTTGGTTGGTTTCCCAAGTTGAAAATAAAGTAAGGGTAGTTGTGAAGGCATGATAGCTAGGGAGGGTTAGGGCATGCAAAGGAATGAAAAGGCATCCTAACACATGTCGGAAAATGTCAATGCATGTTGAACTAGAGTATTAGGGAGTGTGGGGGCATATCAAGGGATAACTAGGCCAAAATGCATGGAAAGGAACAAATAAGAGTGTGTTTCGGGGAGTGTTAGTGAATTCAAGTGTGATAAGGACACAATGTGGTAGGAGAAGTTTAGAATAGGATTTACAGGAGGCAATCCTATGGTTGTTATAAGAGGCTCGACATAGTAGTTTTAGATAAATGGAGATCACTTTTTGCTAGGCACAACATTCTGTTTCCTTTAGATATTTTATTTATATGAGATGCAGCGCACTTTGGCTACATGCTCATGTTTTAAACTATTCTGGATAATTTCATATTGTACATTGTTGTGTATAATTTTTTGGGAAATCAGCTTCTGTCACCTTATATCTTGTGTGCCTTGTGAATCTTGTGGTTCTTGCAAACTCTCAGTTAATTTTCTATTGTCTATATGAACTAAACATACATGTCAAATATTGCCTATGTAGACTATGTTTCTTAGTTGTTTTATGGCCATGGCTAGATCATGTGATCCTTGTATTGGTAAATAATTAAGCGGGAGAAGTTGAGCTTGGAAATGAGTGGCATAAGATGAGTTGTACGTAGTTCTTAGGTGAAAAAGGCACAATCTACTAGTAGTAGGTGCAATTCGTCAAGTTGTTGCGGTTGAAGCCAGCCAATGTTCTCACATGAACTGCAGTAGCCAAGGACTTGATTGGGTTCCCATGTCATGAAAAAATGTAAAGGTAATTTGTGAGGACATGGGTGGCAAGGCATGCTAGGGAATGATAAGATGTGCCAGATATTTCGAAGCCATGTCAAACATAATAATATGTGCCAAGTGATAAGGCATGCCAAGGGATTTCAAGGCAAGAAAAGGGAGAAATAAGTAAAAATACAAGTAAATGAACACATAAGAGGGTTAATAAGTCATCAATATACCTTTTATAAGAGGGGCATGCCAGGCACACCAACAATAGGCGCCAATAGGTGCCAAGTGCAAAGTATTAGTGCATTCTAAGTGTCAGATATTCCTTTGTTTCTTATCATATACTTTCCAAAAATTTATCCCATATAAATTTAATATTCACCCATGCCAATTAATCATACCAAGGCATCTCAATGTGTTCCATACATGCTAAGACTTTCCAAGCGCCGATATGTGTTAGGGAGTGTTATGCATGCTATGAAGTGTAATAGCATGTTGAAGAGTGATAAGGTGTGCTAGAGAGTGATAATTCATGTTGAGGAGTGTTAAGGATTACTAGGAAAAAACGTTAAGGGTGCCCTAGGTCAAAATTCAGGAAGTTAATGCATATGAGGAACATGTGCCAGAAACTAGTGTTAATGAGTGGTACCTGTCATGCCAAGGAGGGAGTGACAAGGTATGATAACATTGGTAAGGCATGCTAGGGAATATCAAGGCATGTAAAAAAGTGTCGAAGTGTGCTAGGGAGTTCTGGGGTGTGCTAACTATATGTGCCAAATAGTGCCAAGATATGCCAATACATGCCAGGTGCAGGGTGCTAGGGTATGTCAATATGTGTCAAGAAGTGTCAAGGAAACAAAAGGAAGAACCAAGATAAAATGTAAGTAAATGAATGCATAAGAGGGTTCATAAGTCAAAAATTTATCTTTTTCAAAAGGGCCATGCTAGTCACAGTAATAATAGGTCCCAATAATTGACAAGTGGCATTTGTTAGACATTGTGTTCAATGCTCCCCGTGTGTTTCGTGACATGGAATAACCGGCTTTCATGGATCCTAACTCTAGAGATTATAGCGGAGACTAACGCTTACGGGTTTTGGTCTAACGACAATTGTGAGTTTCGAAAAGTGGTATCAGAGTGGCAAGTCTCGAGTTCGAAACTCACTCAGCTCATGTTGAGGGGGATATTGTTGGACATTGTGTTCAACGCTCCCCGTGTGTTTCATGACTTGGACTAACCTCCTCTCATGGATCCTAACTCTGGCGATTGTAGTAGAGACTAACACATGCAGGTTTTTGTCTAACGGAAATCATGAGTTCTAACAAAATTGTGTTCCAAGTGCTACTGGATGTCAATACATTCAACCAAGATGTTCCAGCGCATGCTAGGGACTACATGCATGACAACACATTCTAGGAGAGTTCCATGTTGTGCTATCACATGCCACAATGTGCTTGGGTGTCAGTTTCATGACAAGATTTTATAGGTAGAAAGATGTTCCAAGACATGTGAGGTGCTAAGAAATGTGAGTTTGTGACATAGCATTAATTTAAGGTGTTCCCAGATTGTTGAGGAGTGATAGGTCTTTCTCATTAATAGAATTTTCAGAGCTTGATTATGTATTAAATAATATATTTCCTACGCACATTAGTGGAAATTTATCTAGAGGTAATTTGGTACATAATAAACTTAATAGATATGAATCATGTGTTGACTCATAGGAAAGCTCTATTCGAATAGTCATTACTTGAGGGAAATGATACACACTAAATATTTCTTAAAAAATTGACTGATTCTAACCACTATGGCCTTGGAGATATCATAAAATGTACTCCACAATAATGGCCTTAAACCATTATCTTTTGAAAAAAATATATTAACAGGCATATAACATCATCAAAAACTCATTGGAATGATCAACGGTGACGAACATTTTTTGACCATCACCAAAAGTAACAAAAAGAGCATTGGTGAGGGTCATTTAAAGTTCATCACTAGAAGTGGCACCAAAGAGAGAATTAGTGATGGGCCTTTAATGAACCACACCAAAAGTGTCATTGAAAATAGCTTTGGAAACAAACCTTAAAGGACCATCACTATACACACTTATAGTGATGTTTTTTTAAGGACCGTCACCATATGTGACATTGGTGACAGACCTTAAAGTCTCGTCACAAGCATGACCCTCACCAATGTCATTTTTTCTTATAGTGACGAGTACTTCTTCTTAACGGTCAGTTTTTTAAGCTCCATGTAATCCATAGACATCCGCATTGTACCATCTTTGTTCTTAACAAACAACATTGGTGCCCCCCCAAGGAGACACACTAGAGAAGATGTATCCCTTAGCAAAAAATTCCTACAGCTACATTTTTAACTCAGTCAACCTGGGTACACTCATTTAGTATGGAGCTCGTGACACAGGTGTTGCCCCTGGCATTAGTTCGATTCTTAAATTGTTATCCCGCCTTGGAGATAGTCTCGGTATGTTTTCAGGAAACACGTCTGTAAAGTCTTGAATTACCGGTATATTCTCAAGCACATGGGCTTTTTCCTTAGAGTTATTGAATCCTACCTGAATAGCATAAATCTAACACGCCATCCTCATGCATTTTCCCAGCTGAGAGGAAGTGATAGGGCACAATTGGAGTAGTTTCTTGATTCATTGTATCTCTTTGCGAGTACCATCATGAGCCATATAACTAATGGTTTTATGTTTGTAGTTTACATCTCACCAATGCTTCTCTAGCTAGTCCATTCCCAGTAGTAAGTTGTAGGAACCCAAAGGTATAATATTCATCTCAACATGTATATGTTGGTTCCCTATGACTAGAGGGCAGTTTGAGATTTTGGCATTAACCCTCGTCTTTTCCCTGGTGGCTAGTTGCACCAACCGAGGACTCTTAAATTTTAGAATTTGTAAATTATAATTTTCAACTACTTCGGGATTGATGTAACTTAAACTGGCACCAAGATCAATTAAAATAGATACAGTTTTGGATAGTAATTTACCTTCTAGTTCTATCATCGTTGGTTGATAATCTTCTTGTTGATCTTCTAACACAATGTTCATCCTTGGTATATTCCTAGTGAAATCGCCTACTATGGATGATTCTTGCAGATTAGATACAAATTATGTTCTTTGAGGGTGAGGGTAGTTTTTGTATTAATGTGCTTCACCACAGCCCAAACATTGAAATGAGGTTTATGGGTTAGACCGTGGTCTAGTATGCTCGATACCTAAATAGGCCGGTCTTATGCTGGCCATTTGGGTTTTCACTACTTTCTCACAAGTTTTCTATTTGATGGATTCCTTGCAAAATTCTTGTAGTTACCTGACCTTATAATTTTAAAATTCTGAGTACTCTTCTGCCGTTTCCTTGGCAGCCAACTCCTGCCAACATGTCCTTTAATTTTTTATTGCTGATAGCACATTGATTCTTTTCAAATCACCTTATCCATATTCTTTGGATTGACGAACTCAATCCTTTCCTTCACGTGGGAAGGTAAACTACCTTAGAATCGTTGTAAATTTTCTTTCTCATCCCTCAAATATGGTACATACCTACATAAGGATGTGAATTTAGTTATGGAATCATCCATAGTCATCTGTCCCAACCTTAAATCATGGATTATCGATACTTTTCATCGTAAAAACACTTTGTTAAATATTTTTCCTTAAATTACTGCTCGAACTCATCCCATGTCACATTTGGATCCTCGATTCCCTACACATTCTTACCTTCCTCCCACTATAAGGTAGCATTTTCCCATAATTGGTAAAGAGAAAATCGAGTTTTGAGTTTATTTCTATATTCATAAATTTGGAAGTATTTATTCATGTTAAGTATCCATGCTTCAACCACTTCTTTTGCTTCTCCGCCAGACATGGGAAGATTAATTTTTCTAAATTCTCCCTAAAGTTCCACTTTCTGTTTTTTCATTTCTTGGTGATCGGAAACATTCCTGGACTCTGCTTCATTGTAAGCTCTACTTCTATTAATTCTTTGGGTGTGGATTCCTTCATTATTATCATGAGCTTGTTGTTGATTCTCACCATCATCTTGGGTGCCCCTATCAAGAGTGGGTTGCACTGTGCGAATATTTTACCTATTTTATAGGCTGTTTATAATTCTATCTTTTTATTACATTAATATCTTATCATTTCTTACTAGAACCATCTCCATATGAAGTTGTTGTACCATATCCAGAACTCTATTGGTCTATTGTTGTTGTTCCTAAAGTAATCCATTGGTTTGATGATGTTGATCCACACTCAACTATACCCACATCTCTAGGTTAATTTATAAGTTAGGCATGGGGTGACCTTCCCCTATAGTTATAGGTGTTTGATATCCATATCCCCTCCACATCGTGATCTGTCAATATTTTTCTTTCTTCCTATCACTGTGAAAAATTCCAATGCACCCAATGTTATTTGAATGGCCCATCTGGGTCCCAGCGAGTTAACGTTGCTCTGATCCCATATGTCACATATAATTCTACAAATACACAATAAATATTACAATATATATACCAATTTTATGTACAAAATGAAATCCTACTTACCAAAACCTATCTCAGAACATTGTATTATCCATTTAACATTGCAAATAATACACATCATTCTACCCTTCTCATTATAGTCATATTGTCATGTAAATTTAATATAATTTAAATTTTATAGGTTATTTTTTATTCATGTGTGAAGCCCGTATAACATGGGAAATTATCATTGTCATTAAGTTGCAACAGCTAGAGTTCTGATCCTCCGTTCAATTCCATGCTTCCAGCATTAACTTAGAAATTAACTTCACCGTATGAATGCATGTCCTTTGCATGCTTAACAATGGTTTTTCTTTTGGTTGATTGATAATTGGGCTCTTTTCCACTGTTGATGTATCTGGATCATACCGCCGATATTACTTTAGTTGGTTAGGTTATCAAACCCTACCCCCAATTCCCTTCAGCGTTGGTCATTTGGTGTATGTCTCTCGACGGTCTTCAGCTCTGCAAATTTCCTCCGTTAAGGGGCGTGGTTCCTATGTTGATGTCGGTATCTAGGTATTTGTGCTTCTTACTTCTATGGTCTATCAGTGCACACCCAAGTTTATTTTCCTCCTTTCTTGCACACATCTCTTCTTGAACACCTACAACTCAAGTAATCTACACAATATCTCGGTTTCCTTCTCGTTTAAAAAAATAGTTAGCATTCCAATTATTGTGTTATGTAAAAAAAATTCCTCTTTTGTTCTATTACACAAAGGGTTACTGGTGAACTCTTGATTCTCTATGCCAGGTAGTAATTACCTTCAAAGTCTTTCATTTTCATTGTTTTATTCCACTTTACTGTCTGGAAAATTACTCACTAGTTTAATGTCATTTTTAAAGTAACCCTTTCTCACAATGCTTAGTATTTAGCTTCAATGTGTGATTAGGGCTTCGTTGAGTTCTAAAAACTCTGTTCTCACCAGGTATTGTACAATTTTCTCATATTAAGGGGTCAAGATTTGTTGCACTGTCGTGCATGTTCCTTAATGATGGAAGTTTTATTTCTAAAACTGTGTCTTTATTTTTGATGTATAAGGAAATAGTGTTAATAAAACTAAGACTACCATGCAACAGGAGTTTACATTTTCTTTTTATTTGGGTAGCTTTGTTTTCCTACCACTGTCTACATGATTTTTCACTATATTCTAATGTATTGTGTTAAGGTATTTTAACCATATATAATGATAAATAAATAATTGTGAAAGACGGTTTTTATGTTACTCAAGTAACAGAACTCTTTTTCCTTTTATATGAACTCTTGTATATAAATATTTGTCTGAGTTTTTATGTAAATATGATGGAACTCTACATTGCCATATGAAGAATCAATTTGATAATATTATTACTATCTTATGAATGGTTTCTATTGTAAATTTCCAGATGCGTTTGCTAGCTAGGATAGTTCTACGATGCATTATTTTTCTCTATCATACATGGATGACTTTATATATTGTCTTAGTTTTCTATGGAGTTTATTCTACTTCATCTTGGCCTTCATAATGATATATATAAACCCTTCATTTATAGTTCCCCCCTGCTTATGGTTTTCCCTAAGGCCTGACGATGTAAAACCCTATGTGTACCATCAGGTCAAGGTTTAAACCTCTCAGGCCATGGTTCTGTCTTGGTACAAAATTCTAATAGTTTTCTTGCATGACTAATTCAAAACTATGTATTAATTTGAGGGGTGTTTTTTGAATTATGTTTTTCCATTTTCTGCAATACCTTCATACTATGAAATTGTGTTTTCTACTGTGTTGTATTCTTGCAAATATGATTGTCCTTACTATCCTTGCCAGACTTCATTTTTTTTTTTGGAATAACTCGTTATTTTGTTGGGGTTTCATTTCCTCCCCACAACCTTGTTGGTCGGATACACTCTAGACCGATTGGTTCCTAGATTAAAAAAAAAATTATACTCAGCTCTTTCCCATAGACAAGGCCTCGATGGAAAAAAGGTTTGTTTAAGGGTATTCTCTGGTTCACATTATAGACTAATTTTTTTGGGTTAAATGATCTCTATTCATTCACCTTTAATCTACCCATAGTACCATGTCTCTGCCATGATTCTAAAACATGAGAAACAAGTAATGTGCCATTATTTAAAAAACTAAGTTTTTTCTTACATGGTTATCCTCTAACACAAAAACCTTCATATATAATATTTCACAATTCAAAATAGTACTATAGCATCATGTTATGAAACCAACTCCAAAAATAGAAGAAAAGACAAATCAACGCCTTAGAAATCAATCACTTCGAGGGGGAAACCTCCTTTACATTACATAAATGAAAAATTATTGGATTATTCAAATGAAAAAGCCTCCTTTATATATATAGGAGTCCATGGGGTAACAATATAATCCTAGCTGACCTAACAGTAATAATGTAACGGCACAACAATAACAACAGTGGGGTACAACAATAATAATAAGGGGCTAGACTAACAAAAATAAGGGACTAAACTAGTAATATAGACACCTAACATGCCCCTCTCCTTTAAAAAAAAATTTCCTCAATGCTTGGGTAGCTCTGGATGCTTATGTATAAACTTATAATCCTCCCATGTCGAATCTTTAGTGGGTAAGTTCTTCCACTTGATGAGATACTTTGAAATCGATCAATTTCATATTTGTCAATTTCTTGTTTCTACGACTACTTCAGGTTCCAATATGATTTTTTCCTTCCTCATCAAGTTCTGGCAATATTTGTTGAGCTTGAAGTTTTCCACCTATAACCTTTTTTAAGCATGAAATATGGAAAAATGGGTGCACTAGAGAAGAAGCAGGAAGCTCCAATTTGTATGCCACGGTACCAATATTTTTCAACACCTTGTAACGACCATAGTACTTTGGTGATAATTTATTATCCTTCTTAGATTTCTTGAGGGACATTTTTCTGTATGGTTGTAGCCGTAAAAATACCGAGTCTCCTACATCAAAATTTCTCTCACTGCGATATTGATCAACATGTTGTTTCATTCGATTTCATGCCAAATTTAGGTTATCCTTTAAGAGCTAGATAACTTGTTGTTGATGCTTGAAGTGATCTTTGACTGCTTGATCCTTAGAATTTTCTCTTGAATATGATGTGATGGACAGTGGAATATATCCATAAATTTCCATAAATGGGGTCATTTTTACTGCAGTATGGAAGGAAGTTTTATACCACCATTCAACCAGAGGTAACCACTTGATCCATTGTGTTGGTTTATCAAATACAAAAAAATGAACATATCCTCCCAAATATTTGTTCACTATCTCATTTTTCGTATTGGATTATGGATGATAGTAAAAGCTGTGGGCTAGTTCAGTACCCAAACAAGAAAATAATTCTGTCCAAAAATTTCTAATGAAAATGGGATCTCTGTCTCTTACAATAATATATGTGTTTCCATGTAGCTTTTGAATTGTTTCCATAAATTTACCAGCCACTCTACTTCCTTTAAATGGATGAGATAATGCACTAAAATGTGCATACTTGGTAAGTCTATCAATTACCACCATCATGGAACTATTCCCTTCAGAGATAGGTAAAAACCTGTGATAAAATCCAGTAAAACCTCCTCCTAATGTTGACTTTGAATGGGTAAAGGTTGTATTAGACCCTTGGTCTTAATTGTCTCAACTTTTTTTTGCCGGAAAACCAAACATTCTCCCACAAACTTTTGAATTTCAGATTTAAGGCCATCCCAAAAAAGTTCTTTCTTCACCTTGTGGTAAGTCTTTAAAAATCCTGAGTGTCCTCGTATGGGATAGGTATGCAATTACAAAAGAATATTCTATTTTAGTTAGGAATTCTTACAAACATATAAGTGGTATTTGTACCGTAAGGAATGATTTTTTCAACAAAATGTATTAGATGTACTGGGATCTTGCTGCAAGTTTTGAATGAATGTCCACACTTCTTCATCATTCTTCCATTCCTCCCTTGCTTCAGTTATCCAAACTAGGTTGATAATAGAAATTTCACAAAGCAATGCTTCTGCCTCCTCGTCCTTTCTTGAGAGTGCATCTACAACATCATTTAGCTTCCCTTTTTTGTAGATGATTTCAAAGTCATAACCCAACATATTTGTGACTCATTTTTTCTACTCTTCTGAATATAGTCTTTGATCTAAAAATTATTTTGGACTATTATGATCATATTTTACCTTGAAGTGTGTTCCCATTAGGTAAGGTCACCATTTATTTAGGGCATGTAGTATTGACAACATTTCCTTCTCATTAATAACTTTTTATAAATACTTTCCTATGATTTGAAGACTTTCAAAAGCAACAGGTCTTCTTTCTTTAATTAAATAAACATTAATTTAATTTCTCGAGGGATCACATTCCACAATAAAAAAATTTGTGAAGTCTCGAATAGCTATGAGTGGTGCCAGGCACATTGCCTCTTTAAGATGTTCAAAGGCCTTAGATGGTTCAAGAGTCCATGAAAATGCATCCTTCTGAAATAATGTTGTTAGAGGTGTCGTTATTCTCCCGTAATTTTTAAAAAACTTGCGATAATACCATGTTAACCAAAGAAATCCTCATAACTGCTTTATGGTTCTGGGGAATTTCCATTCCTTAATGGTTTTAATTTTTTTAGGTTCTACCTTAATACCCTCCTGAGATACAATATGAACCAGATATTACACCTCTTGTACTCCAAAGAAACATTTGGGGGTTTTTTCATGTAATTTTTTCTCCTCCAATAGTTTGAGCACCATGTCAACATGTTGAACATGATCCTTCCAAGACCTATACTAGATTAGTATATCATCAAAAAATACTAACACAAATTTCTAAGGAAGGGTTTAAAAATGGAATTCATCAACCCTTGAAATGTATAAGGTGCATTGCCAAGGCCAAAATGCATGGCCAAAAATTCATAATGACCCTCATGAGCTCAAAATGATGTTTTCAGAATATCTTTAGTCTTCATTCTAATTTTATGATATCCTAAATAAAGATCCAACTTGGTAAAATAAATTTCTCCACGTAGTTCATCCAATAATTCATCAATCATAGGAATGTGAAATTTATATTTAATAATGATCTTATTGAGCTCCCAATAATTTGGACACATGCGCCATGATCCATCATTCTTATGCACCAATACTACTGGAGTCGAGAAATAAATTTGACTAGGTTGAATTATACTAGCCTCTAACATTTCTGTAATCATACGTTCAATTTACCTCTTTTGGACATAAGGATATCTTTAAGGCCTGATGTTTGGAGGAACACTTCCTGGAATCAAATTAATAGCATGATCATGATCATGAATATGTGGGAGTCCTTTGGGAGTTTCAAACACTCTAGAATGATTGTCCAAGACTTTTTGGATATCTCAAGAAATAGATGATTTTGATGTTGGAACTTCTTGTGAGCATACTTATACAATTACACCTCATTTTTATTTCTTTAGAAGATTTTTCATGGCATTAGAGCTTATTATCTTTCCCAACTTCCCTGGGATACCTCGTAATTCAACTTCCTTTCCTTCCAAAAAAAAAATTAAAGAAAATTTCTTGAAAATTTAAATCTACTGTCCTCAAAGATTGTAACCATTGTACTCCTAGTACAACATAAACACCTCCCATGGGAATGGAAAGCATTGAAATATTCAATACATATTCCCCCAAGGCTATCTTCATATTATGGAATTATCCAAAGAAATTATAGTCCCTCCATTTGCATCCATCAATTTACACTCTAGTGTTTGGTATAGGAAGCAATTCAATTCCTTGTCTGCCGTATATAATGAATAAAATTACGGGTACTACCTGAATCAATCAACACTATTACATTTTTCTTCTTGATGTGTCCTTCTATCTTAAGAGTTTGAAGAGTGTAATTCCTACCAATTCATTACATGATATGGTCAGACTCATTTCTTCTTTCTCTAGGTTTGGCTCCTCATGTATATCCTCTTATTTTGAAGTTTCTTGTTCATTTTCTTCCTCCCCTTCACAATCTATGCGAAATAATCTCTTCTCAACACACTTATGACCTTTAGTGTATTTTCTATCACAACTGTGGCAATTTCCTTCTTCTGTTTTTCTTCAAATTGTTGTGGTGTCAACCTTTAAGGTTGTGGAAGTCTAAGAGTAGCAACACTTCCATATTTATAAATGTGAGTGGTAGGATTCCTTGTCGCCGTAATTTTACTTTCAATTTTTCTTGCGAACCTGGATGCCTTCTCCAATAAATCAAGTTCCCAAAGGCGAACCTCAGGTTGGATGTTATCCTTTAAAGTCCCTATGAGTACATCAATCCAGTGTTCCTCTGGAATATCAGTTACCCTTATATCCAATTTTCTGAATTCCTCAATGTGCTCCACCATTAAACCCTTTTGTTTGAGATTTATGAATTTTCTAAAGAAGGTGTTTCTCTTTGTATCCTTATAATGTGCTATCATTTCCTCCATAATAATTGACCACGTGACAATTTTTTTATGAGAGCAAAGCCATCGATGCCATACAAATGTATTTTATTATAAATGTAAAGTTACAATGTGTACCTTTTGTGTGTTTTTGACATTATGGAGATCAAAATAATGCTCCAGATGTAGTATCCATGTTACAGGATCCTTGCCATCAAACTTCCTCATATCGATATTTGGAATATGGTGGGTCTTGAATCAACCGTTAGATTTTATGAAATCACAATTAACGTTTATTTTTTTATCATCACGAGTTTCATGTAATACCTTTTCGCCACTAGGAATCATTTATTGTATCAACATTTTCAAACCTTCCGTCAAACCTTTCCTATCTAATTTAAGATAATTCTTCATGTATTCCATGTTGTCTTTCATTTTTTCATCTATCTTAGCTTCCATGTCATCCATCTTAGCTTCCATGCCATTCATCAAACAATCCATCTTAGCTTTCACACCTTTCTTCAAACCAACCATATTATCTTCCACACCTTTCTTCAAACCATCCATCTTAGCTTCCACACCTTTCTTTAAAATTTCCATTTCATTTTTTTTTTCTCTTTGCAAGAGCGAAATTTGGTGCACTTGGTCTAGTAATTTCAATATATAATGTTGCACTTCTTCCTCTTCATGAGTCATAGTAGGGCATTCTGAGGGCTTAATGGGTGTTGTATTCTTTTTAGGGGCCATTTTAGAACCCAATACTAATATCTAAACTTCAATATGCGCATGGAATCACTTAAAAATGATTGTTCAAACAAGACCTTTTCAATTTGAAAAAAAAATGCACACATTTTTCTTGCTTTCGAGGAGCTTGACATTATAACTGATGTATCTCTAGAATTTTGGGTTGCCCAGATTTTATCTTTGGTCCTTTAGTAGCCCTCTAAATCTTCTTTTCAGTGGCATAGTTATGACCTAATTTGGATTCTTGAAGGAAAAGTTATGCCTAATCTCCCACAATGACCTAATTATGGATTGGTTCAGTAGAGCGAACTTGTATGATGTGCCACATGTCACTTTTTCCTCCTTAGGCTCTGAAATTGATAAACAATAAACTATAGTCCGTGTACTTTCAGCCACCTTTTATAGAATTCCAATCCAATTCTTAGAGAGAGATTTATGGCAATTTTTCCAAGGTTACCTCTTTGAGAGGAAATTTATGAGCTTGCAAAAACCCTAACTTCCAAAGGTCATATCTCCTAAAATATTGTGATCCAAGATCTGAAATTTTTCCATGACGTTCATTAGGATTTCTTCGCAGCTTATGAACCTTTGTAGAACAAAAATTATAGTGGAAATTCCACGATGACCTATTTGAAGTAGTGAAACCCTATAATCGAAAGCTATGATACCAAATATTATCAAAGAAGGTCCAAAAATAGAAGAAAAGGGTGATCAATGCCTTATAAATCAGCTACATAGAGGCGGAAACCTCCTTTACATGAAAAATGAACAATTATTGTATTATTCAAATGACGAAACCTCCTTCAATATATAGGAGTCACAATATAATCCTATTCGACCTAACAATAACAATTTAAGGGCACAACAATAAAATTAGTGGGGATTTATGGGGCACAATAATAAAAATATGGGAACTACAAGGGTACAAAAATAACAATAAGGGGGATACACTAACAACCATAAGAAACTACACTAGTAATATAGGGACCTAACACATCATAACTTGTCAAAGCTATCACATAATCCAGAAAACCTATCTGAATTTTCATCCCACTGGTTAAGCCATCCAACCATGAGTGAGGCGATCATGTCCTCAACTCCCCTATGCTCCCCACCAAAGTGGCAATTAGAAGCAGTTTTCTAGGAGATAGGCATCAATACCTTTGTCCAACTTCTTCTCCAGTTCAAGTTAGATAGTTCCACTGGTTATTAGTCAGCTTTGGACCACTCTGTTCTTATAGCTATTCTATTTTTCCTTTCTTTTCACTTTTTATAGAACCCATTATCCTCCTTGAGAATCCCTTTTATCCTCAAAGGAGAAGGTAATTGTCTATAACTTCTTCTTTCCAACTACTCTCGATATCTTGGAATTATTTACCAACCAATTATGGAATTTTTGAATGTAATTCTTTATCCATAAATGGTAACTTAGGTTCATTAACTAGTTTAACACATCCTTTAATCTCTTTTTTAATTAAAATTCAAATGTAAATTTTGTAAAAGTTTAAAATAAAAAAGATGAAATTAATCTGGGTGCTACAAAAGGGGTACAAAGTTGTTTGATAATTGGGATTATGTTTTCAAGAGAACTTTTCATGCTACAATCATGGTTAATTGTTTAGCATTAGAGACATTAAATGGTTCTATGGTTCCTTCAGAAGCACTTTTGTTTTTCAATCTTGAGTTTCTAACTTTTGTAGGGGAATCCACAGTTTAGAGTTAAAATATAAAGTTTAATCAGGGAGAAAGGAAAATAATAAAGTTTTGTTGGATAACTAGAATTATATTTATAATAGCACTTTAAAATATCTAAACAGAGTACATTGTTTTCATTATATTTAAAAACTCCACTTACCAACGTTTTTCTTTCTCTTTAAAAACTCCACTTACCAATGTTTTTATTTCTTAATTCGTCACTATTGGACGAACTCTATCATTATATGTTCTATTGTTATTATTTGATTCATAATTGATGAACTCGTGTATAGCATTTTTCTACTACTTATTATACTTTTCTTACTCATCTAATTCATAATTATTTTTCCTTGAAAATTCCATTTGAAGATACTACGTCATTATCTTATTCTATCATAGCTGTAATTATAATATTTACATTAAATTTAGTATAATCCATTTAAATTATACCTTCCATTCTATTTTAACTCTTTTAATGGTCCTTCAACCCATTTATTCTAACTTCTAAACTATATGTATTATAGTACTCTATGTGAAAAGTACCATTCTTAATATAATACATATATCCTCTTACACTACATTCAAAGGTATATCGAATTGATTTAATCCCTTGTTAGCATAATATACAAATATGTTAATAAATCTATTTCAAACATTTGTGATATTGATTTATATGTCAGGCTAATCAATTCAAATTCTCTAATACATATAGGTAGGAAGATATAACATAAAGTTTTGTTTTACCAATGTGGTAGATCCACCATTCATACAAATTGATCCTTCTCCACATTTTATCATTATATAATTATTTTGTTAATTTATAAGGTTTAAAAATATGAGTTGTTAATACCATTCTTGATTTTTGACCTCACATATATATTACATTAATCCCTTCATTCGTTAATATCTCTGTCAATTATTAATTGTAACAATAAACGCGTACCGGTTTGGTGATTTGGAATTTAACATCCACAATTAGTATTTGTCATAGCTTTTATGTGATTGAGAGTTTTTGGGATTTAACCTTTATTACAATAATTTCGCCTTGAATGACTGCACATGGCTAGTTATCATTTGTGGTATTGGATTGAAAACACGTGTATGGCTCGGATCATGTCGTATCCCTAGCGGGATTTTACGACAACGTAACCCTACCCAGACATGTCATTGTTGATTTGGAAATTATGTGCCTTCAGCTTTGGTTTTGAAAACCCTCGTTACTCGACCATGCAACCATGACTTTAGGAACTATTATCTCTATGTTCATGGAGGTAAAAAGTCCTACTGTCCATTCCAAGATTTGCGTGGACAAAAAGATTTAGGTAATATTTACGTTTGATTATTATTGTCCATATGTCTTTCCTCTGAACATTAATTCATTTATTCTCTCCATCATTATATTCTATGCAACTTCTGAATTTTGTTTTTTATTGTTGCGGGCTTGTTGTCTTCTATGAGGTTTTGGAAGTCATTTGAATTCAATGTTTTTTCCTCTGGAGGTAATTTTCCTCATCAAGCAAAAGGTATGGAACTTAACTCTATTTATATACCGCAAGCATATTTGTATTCTTACGAATACTATGTTGGAACCTCAATTACAATACACTGTGATTCTTCCTTCTTATGCATTCCTTAATATTAAAGTATCTCTGTAAGTTTGATTTGTATTTATAATACCTTATAGCTGGTATAATATATGGCTATAGCCATGACTTATTCCAGCGTATCAATTTTTGTAACTCATCTTTGGAATTGTGGTTATAGTTGTCTCTGTAACTCATGCTCATCACAATGAATATTTTCTTCATGCATCGAACATTTATTCCCATATGAGTTATTTAATTTTCGTTTCACTTATTACGTTTCCTCTGTTTATGATTTGGGCTCTATCATTTTCTACATTGGATAAAATATCCATAGAGTCCCTTTCAAATTTACCACCAATAAATTTGGGGATTTCTTTCCCTTTTACAAGTGCAGTTTACCACAGATAATGTATGCCTTACCTATACCACAGTAGATGAAATTCATTTATTAAATGTGTTATGCCATCTATGTTTTTTATTTTATCTTCAAGAAGTTGTGCTAAATCGTTTAAAGTTTCTCTTTCTACAAAATCCTTCCTCGAATTCCTTTATTGCTAATTTATTACTATGAATTTTAACACTTCAGTATATATATTCTATAGCTCTGTTTGAATAATTTGTACTTGAGACTTTGAGGTTTATGAATATTTATTCATAAAGTAACCATCGTTTCATCAAACTCTTCTATAATGAAATTGTTATGTGTATTTTTTATAATTTTGATTTTTGAATTTAATTCAGAACCCTTATTCACACATGTTAATTTTATGTGTTTGATAATATTCCTAACATGCTATTGTTGAGGAATTTTGACCTTTCCCTTGAGGTACTTTTATTTTCTTGTTTTAAAGATTCACTTTCTGTACTAAATTTTCATATTATACCTATAAGCTAGATTTAACACAATATGGATTTAGTTTTAGAATTTAATTCAGTCCCTCAATTAATAAAATTCTCTTTTGTACAAGAATAAATTCATTTATTCGCTAATTTACATAGTTCCTCAGATGCACTCTAGCACTAAGATGAAAGTTATTATTATTTCTATTTTGTCACTTTAATTTCCTTCTCCTCTTCTATTTTCATAAACATCCTTCACTAATTATTTTCCACATTTTTATATGCAAATTTAATACCAAATTCTAATTAAGAATAGTAAGGTACTAATCTCATATTTAATTTATGTTTTCCTTGAGTTATGTATTTTTGTCTTTAATTGTTTTTTCAAGACAATTGTATTTGTTTTAACTAACTTATATTTTTGTATGTACAAGTATTCCATATGATGTCATGTACCCGCTTACAGTTTAATTAATCCTATGTAATTTCATGAGAACCTCAGTAGCTCATTCAGCAACAATAAATTATGGTTTCTTATTTATATGTTGGTCTATATCACTTTGAAGATTCTAGCCTATATAAAGTTGAATTGTATTCAAATTTATAATCATATTTATTTGGGACTATGAATTCTGTCTATAATTTATGACAAAATTAAATTGTAATATGTGTAAAATATAATATCATACCTTAAATGATTGCAATATAATAATGTATACTCATTCTCAAAAATTTAACTCATATTTACTTTCATGTATGTGTTTTATTCAGTTTAGTCTTTTATACCATTTCTAAGATAATGCAATAATTTGTATTTTTACCCAAACTTGTTTTATGATAAAAAGAAATTTTTTGGAGTTAACATATTAATGTTAATATTACTTTATTGATAAATACACTAATTTTACTTCTTTCTAATGTACTTATCTACATTTTATGTCTTTAAAGTAATATTATTTACAACCTAACCTCAGATTTAAACCTATTAATGGGGTTTAGATATTCTAAGAGTTGGTTTACGAATTCTAATTGTCTGTATAACCATACAGATCAACTAATATTTCTATAGTTGTTGTTTGTTAAAGACATCAGACTATCTAACTGAATTTTATAAATAAATTAATCATTCTATACCATATTTAAACATGCATAAAATTAACTTTCTTACACACTTCCATCTAAGTGAATTAAATCATAATTCAATACAAATAGATAGTGTCAAACTTTCTACCATACCAAAATTCATAACATAGAATTGAATTACTTTATGCATACCAATTTTGTTAAGACTATTTTCCACCCAACTTTGAACTTTCTCTCCACAACTCCCCACAAGAAGAAACAAATTCCTCCAAAGTGTAGAAAACCTCTTGTCTACCCAGGAATGGCTTATTTAAGCTTTATTTACCTTAAGTAAGTTTCTATAATGGCGTTGAGTTAATCAGGATTCTGTTTTCTTTTTTTCCTAGGTTTTCCTTTTGTTTTTTCCACAAAAATACTTTAAAAATAGCTTTTTCCACTTTCTAGTTTTATTTGACCTCTTCTCAGTAAATTTCCGCTTTACTGAGGCATATTTTTATATTTTTATCTCCAACCTAATATTCAATTTTTAATTTATTTTCTCCGTGGATTATTCCCCATCATATAGTATTGTATAGTATTATATATATATATATATATATATATATATATATATATATATATATATGGTAAACATACAATACATTTAAACATATATTCCCTATCTTAGTTCTTTAGTAATTCCTAATTTTAATGGATTTGAATACATACATATTCCATGACATTTTTATCCCTATCACCATAGGTTTTAACACCATTCTATGAACACACCCACCTTGCATGTTACAATTGAATTGATAATGGTATTCACAATGTATACGATTTGGTGCAATTACATTAACCCATGTTTTCCCTTATACTTACTCCCACTTATCTATTTGGTTTTTTATACATAACTGTAATACTATGCTAATTGGCATAACCATACTATAATCATTAATCGTATGTGAAATTTTGGACGATGAACATAAGGTATGGTTCATTTTCTTGGATGATATTTTTACACATTAAACTCCATTGTCAACTCATTTAAGTCCAAAGTCATACCAACTATCACTTGATTACTTCTTAGGGTTTCATATTTATCGCTTATTAACTCTTCGTACCTCTTGGAACTGATCATCACACGAGATTCGTTACTCCGGGGATAGTTGTAGGGTAGATGTATTGAACCTCCGATGGTTTATATCTATCCTTATTCCATCCATGTCAACTGGACTATGGTTAGGGTTTCGGTTCTGTTCTATCATTTGTCATTTTTTTAAACGTTAGCAGAGGCTCATTCTCCTCTGGTCTTCATTGTTGTTCGGGTTCTCGATGCATAGAACAACTCAAAGTCAAATACCATTCCCATTTTACCTTATAACTACACCATGTAGATGACTCAGTAGGTTCTAATTCCTTACTGCATTTTCTTTTCGTAGTTGTGATATGTATTTGCTATCCCTACGATTCCAATAACCATTTTTGGATTATTATTTTTTGAAATTGATTTACGCTATAATCTGTTTCTCTAATTTCAATTAGTATTCTTGTTTTCTTGTTATTGTAGGTTTTGACTTTTGTCGACCCTTAGCCACTACTTTTCACAATGAACCACAAAGGTATTTTATTACGAAAAATACAAAGGTAAGCTCTCTTATCTTTACTACTATGTTTATCACTGTGTTTCTGCATTTTGAAACTAGGCAAGCTTTTAGTTCTACGTGTAAGAACTCTCGATTTAGTGCGTTATTATTCTCATAAATGTCCTACCTCTGGTTTCCACTTTTTTCAATAATTTATACACATTTAATTATTTCACTCTCTCTATGGATTTTTTCATTCTGCTCTATGATTATTCTATTAGACTTTTCCCAAAATTCAATTTTGGTTTCTTCTAGTAATAACGAAGGTTTTTATTTTATGTATCAGTTTTCTTGGGAATTTAAAATAGATTCTTCCCCCAAATCTATGTAACCCTTTCTCTGATAATTCCTTATGTCATGGTTGTGATTTTTTTTTAATCTTAATATGAAATTATTATATGAAGATTACAGTGGTGTTTAGTTTGAATCCCTTCAATTTATTATCATTACGTATTTAATTTGCAACGCTTCTCATTTTCGTCGATTGTATATATGAACCAGTTATGGTTAATTTCTCACTGTTATAATTTTTTAATTAACTGTCTGTTGTTTGTCAATTCCTAATACATTTCCACTTCAAACTATCTTGTTGGTACTTTTCATTACTATAGTAGGGTGAATTATGGATATGCAACTTACCTTCCCAATTATTGAACTCATAAGTTATCTATGTATATCCACTCTTTGTTATTTGAATTCTCGTGGAAATAACAAAGAGTTTTCATAGGTTATTTCGATCTCTCTTTGAATTACTTCGAATATGAATATATTTAATTAACTTAACTCGTTATTCTCCATTTTTCACTGAGTGTTTTCCAACTTGAAATTCATTTAGTCGTAGATTAATTTACAAACGTTTCTTGGAGTTCTTTTGAAAACTTATTTAAACACTCCAATTCCACGAAATTCTATTTATTCATGACTACTACAGAGGTATGAATTTTCGTTTTTCTTGGGAATTAATTTTATAAATTTTCCCAAGTCCACTATGATTATCAAATGCGCTAATTTTATATTTTTCCACTTTTGTAAAAATTACAAGATCCTTTTCATTTGAAATATGCGGATCCTAATTTTGTATACAAAGATACTATTTTTATTTGAATTTAATCCGTATTAATTCTCAGCAAAATTTTCTTTTTATCCTTTAATCCTAGGAAAAACATATTTCCCGAGATTTACATTAATTCTGAAATTCTAGTCATACACCCTGTACCTAGTTTCACTCCGCATCATAGGTAATTAATTTTCAATGCTACAATTTAATTAGTGAACTAATTTTGTATTTCAATAAAATTGAGGGTTCACATTTATTTTCTTTCTTTTAAATTTTATAAACTGAATATTATTATCCTATCATGTACACGAGCAATCCCAATCCCTTCACGTTCCTGAAACATGTATAAATTGAACTATAAATTATTGTATGAATTTTGTATCTTTTTCAGGTTATTTTATTATGATTGATATTTATCTAACATAGATGTATGTATTTATGTAGAGGTAATTTATATTTCCCGAACTTCGACAATAGTTACTTCATATTTTCATTCAGTGCATCTGACGGCAATTTTTGTCTTCCTCCAGGTCGATCATCCCAATATACAGATTTCATCCATCTATGTTTAATGATATTTGCCAATATCAACTCTACATTTTATAGTTAATTTTAGTAAAGGGATGAATTTTAGTAAAGATGTAAATGGTTGTTGTAACTGATATTTTTAATTGAAATAATACTATGTTTTTATGTTCACCTTGGTGAGAGGACATTCATATATTCAAAACTATTATATAATCGTTATATATTTTATTTTCAACACATATGCCTCTATATGTATGGATGTTCATAAAATAGGAATTATATAATTTAAATATTAATGCATGAGACTATCATAATTATAACAAAAAGCATAAGATAAAATTTAACAGAGTGTGCATACCAATTCTGGTAAAGACTATTTGCCATTGAACCTTGAACTTAATTCACAGCTCTCCTCGAGCAGAGAGTAATCTTACACGGTGTATAAAACCTATTTTCTAACTTGGAATAACTTATCTAAGATTGATTTCTCTTAGCATTGTTCCATAACTTGGTCGAGTTAATTTGGGATGCTCCTTTCCCTTAGCCTAGGCTTTACTTTTGTTTTTTCCACAAATGTTATTTAAAACTAGCTTTTTCCACTTTCTAGTTTTATTTCACCTCTTCTTAGTAACTTTCCACTTTACTGAGGTATCTCTTAGATTCTTATCTCCCATCTAATATTTTTATTTTATTTTAAGTTTTTCTCCAAGGAATTTTGGAGAATTTTAGGAAAGTCTTAGGATTTTATTCCGTCCTCATGGATTTGAAATCCTGGTCTCCAATTTACTCTAGTGTTCACACAATAATTAAATTCCACAATTATTTAATTCAAAATGATATCTCCACATATATTTTTCCTTTAGGTCCACTTAACCTTTAGGATTCTCAATTGTCAAAATAAAAGTAGAAAAATAGGGATATTACACTATACACCCAAAAGTACGTAAAGTAAAAAAAATGGAAATATTTTCCACAACCGCAAAGAGTATATAAAATGAATATATATATATATATATATATATATAAGAAATCCTAATAGGAGTAATAGCCTAAGGCTCCATGTATATATCTAATTGTGGAATCTCATCAATAGAATCCATACAGGGAGCGATTCCCAAAACTTTTCTAGACTCAATCAAGTCATTGCAGTCGTGAAACGTTCGAGACCAAAATCCATACATATTATGATTAGTTGAAATATCAATATCAGTTGGAAAATAGGCACCCCTCATCATGTCATATAATTGGAAAAGAACTTCATTGCAGTTGCACATAATAACCACACCTCAGACTGTTGAAAATGGGAGTTAACCAAGACATTTGATATTTATATTTGTAGAAATTTCATCCAAAAACTTCCATCTAAAGGCCCAATCATCCTAAATGAATCATCATTTCAACACACGAGTGACCAAATTGGAAATTATCTATTTCTTCAATTGACCATATAGAAGTGGCACCATCATTGACAAGGCATATACCCTGATTCTTGTATATTGCTAATGACATACACCATATGTCAGTGATTGGAACAAATGAAAAAACCCATTCATTTGTTATTACATCAAACCATTATATTGTATACCCATATCAACAATAATCATCATACCCCTTGTCGAGATAGAGGCAAAATAATTTACTTTTATAAAATACTCCATTCTGAGGGGGTGAAGTGGCACCAAATGGAAGATACTCCCTTCGCCAAACCCTATCAAGGGTACTATAAACATAAAATTTGGACTGCATTATATCATAGATATGTTATTTTTTGTTTCTTACATTTTCTAATAACGAAAAGAATCCTTAGTCTCCAATTCATATTGTCCCAATGCTTTCAAAGGACTTTGTAAATGAATTCACTACAAAATAGTTACATGAATGGGAGCATTATGTTGGTAAATATAAAATTACCATTGGCATAACAGTACACTCTATTTTATATCTTGTATCTATGAACCGCAAATGAAAATGAGATATGTGCCCATTGTGATTAAGGTATTCAACAACACAATAATTATCGTCATCATTGTGGTAAGGAGCCATAAATCCAAATTTGTTTTTAGAGATATGCTTGCAACACAATAAGAATGAAGGGTTCTGCAAAATATTCTTCCATTGCTTACAAACAATGTTGAACGTTATCAGAATTGGTAAGGGAGCGAGAGGAAGATAATTTTAAGAATTTCTAATGGAAGGAAACTCCAAATAGCTGGATCCATGATCAAACAAGGAAATCACCTAACATAAAAGAAAACACATGTGATATCAACAAAACAATTTTCAATTCAGATTGGATACATATTGTATAAAATCATATGAGCAATACGAACATTATTACAATAGCGAAAAATAATTCACAATTTTTTAACCTAATGTTTACAATCCAATATTATTAATGTTAATAAATCTATGTTTATGTCTCTATTGATGTCCATGTTTAATATTGATGTTAACTTTTTGATATTCAATATAAATATTAACCAAAAACCATATTTTTGAATATTAAGTAACTTAATGTTATAAACCCCACGCTATAAAATAACATAATGCTATATGGACCAAACGATATAAAATTACCAAAATTTTTAATTCTAATGTCATTGAACCTAAAAAAAACTAAAGTTAAATTCTAATGTAATTGAACCTAAATAAATCTAAAGTTATCAATCTTATTCTTTAATGAAATATTTATATTGATGTTTAGTGAAAATCTTCACATTAATGTATAAATGCAAAATTTAATTTTATATAAATTTCTATGTTTAACATTAAGATCTATATTTATTATTAATATTATTAATATTATTATTAATTAAAATTAATAGATATATTGATATTTAATATTAATATTAATAAGTTCTTGAATAATTTGAAAATTTTATATTTATTATTAAAATTAATATCAATCTATATTATTAAATTTTTAAGGTTAATATCAATAAATATATTTTTTAATAATAATAATAATAATAATAACGAAAATATTTATAATAGCAATAATATTAATATTAATAAAAAACATAAACATTGAACTTAATAACACACATAAATATTCAAATTTATATATATAGAATAATTAATACTAATATCAATAAAAATAATATTAATAATAATCAAAATATTTATAATAGCAATAATATTAATATTAATAATTTCTAAGTCAATTTAAACATTTATCTTGAACAATGTTTATTAATATTGATAAAAAACACAAATACTGAAGTTAACACCATACATAAATATTATAGAGTTGACAACAATATATTAAAAAGACTAAATTGAAATGTTAAAAACTTAAAAATATATAATTTATATAAACAGGCCAAATATATAATTTTTTTACAATCTATATATTAAATTCATGGAATATATATATATAAAGCACATAAAAATTGTAATATTTCATTTACAATTTTAGATTTAAATCCTAAAAATTAAAATTAAAATTAAAATGCTTCAGGAAAATTTGAAATCAAATGTTTTCTACGGTGTGAGATAATTTTTAAAAAAATTACCAAAACAAAAAGGGAACATAATTATAATTGGGCACTCACCCTAGAATTTGACATTCTAGATAAATTATATGAAATAGTTATCGAAATTATTGTATTAACCTAGTTTTATGCACATTATCCTTGTTATTAGTGGAATGAGGACACATGTTGCAAAGATGTATTGAGTTGGGATACCTGGCAAGAACTGGTAAAGGTCTTGTGGGAGAAAGTAAGGGAATACACATTCAGTGTTGCCAATAAGATATGCTGAAGCCAACATTTTAAATCAATTGATTAATATGATTTGGCATGTGGATAGGTGTTAACTTGGTAAAATTTATGCTATGTGCCTCTTTCCTTTCTTTGTTTTTTTTTGGTCCAAGTATCAATATTTAAAGACTATCACGATTACAATTTTAAGATTTTACCAATATCAAATAATTAATTTGACATAAGAATAAATTATTGAATTTAAATATTTTTAATTGAAATTTTTATTTACAATTTAAATGTTTCTTCAAATTTAAATATTTCATTTCCAATTTTAAATTTACAACCTAAGCTAAAAATTAAAACACCTCCTTTTTATGGATTTTTTCACATCAAAGAGGAAAGGAAAATTCGAAATAACATTTTAGAGAGACATATACAAACGCGCAGAGATGTTGGGAGAGAGGGAAAGGAGATAGCATATAGGGTTGAAGCCAAACTCTCCATTAGGGGCTTGTTTTTTAGGGACAACTTGTTAGGGGCTTTTACGCCAATGGAGCATTGGCGATCGATAAATACCGCAAGTCTCAACTAGTCCATAAGGAAGGGTCAATCGGAGAGGGAGGGGATTAGGTGCGAAAAAAATAATAATTGCAACAGTAACCAGCATCGAACTAAAAGTGAGCTGGTTGAAACTAACACTGGGGTTTAAAAGAATAACACCCTAGAAAAACCAATGTAGTCACAACTTTGTTTCAACAAAGGTAAACAATATTACGATATTATGCAAACTAGTCATAAATCTATTTTATAGGAATAATTTCAAAAAATTTACCCAAAAAAATATAATTATAATTGAGCACTCACCCTATCATTTGACATTGTAAACAAATTATATGAAACATTTATCAAAATTATTTTATTAACCTCGTGATATGCACATTATCCTTGTGATTGGTTGAAGGAGTACACATGTTGCAAAGATGTAAACATATGTATCCAATCGAATTGAAATACATAGGAAAACTTACCGAGGTATCTCTTAGATTCTTATCTCCCATCTATTGCAAATATGTATTGAGTTGGGCTACAGGCAAGAACTGCTAAAGGTGCTGTAGGAGAAAGTAAGGGAATACACATTCAGGGTTGCAAATATGATATGTTGAATCCAATTTCTTTAATGAATTGATTGATATGATTTGGCACCTGGATAGCGACTAACTTGGTCAAATTTAAAATAATAAAGAGAAAAAAAAACAGTTATATTCATAAACTATATATATTTTGTCAAATTTAAGTTGAAGGCTCTGGTTCCAATTTTATTACGAGTATGTTATTGTTAAAGGAAATTTTGTAGAACATTTCACTATTTTGCATTCACACAATTTTAAGATTATTATTTAAAATAAAATGTTTTAGTATCTTCTTCAATCATGTTATATATGTCATGGTTCTTTTATTTATGATTAACGCTACAATGCACACTATTTAATACTTATCCACATATAATATTTTTAGATTAGAATATATATATATATATATATAATAAAATAAAATAAAATAAAATAAATAAATTAAAAAAAAATAAATTTAATATATCAATTATTATTATTTACTTGGTTATAGAAATGAAAGATATCTTTTTCAATTCAATAATTTATTATAGGAGTTTCTTTGCACCTCTCACATAGCAGATTAGCACCTTTCATATAGAAATTCTAAAACACCATTGTTTCAATTCAACAATCTTATCTGTTAATTGTGTTTCTTTGTACCTTTGAGAGATAGCAGATTGATGTAATTAGGGCAAATTTTGTGTTTATGTTAAGAAAAACTGAAATTTCAACGTCATAAGAATGAAGTCAAAAACATGAAGATTTGAAAAAAAAATGAGCACAATAATGAGAATAATAATTGACAATAATAATAAATAGTTATATGTTTTAGTGGTTTTAATAATGAGAATAATAATTGACAATAATAATAAATATTTATATGTTTTAGTGGTTTTAGTAATGGAATTTAGGCATTATTTTAGTTTTTAGTTGGCTTATGAGAAAACAGTGAAGATTTTTCGAGTCCCCGTTTCTAGGTTTCTTACTCCTCTTTGGTCCATTTTCTTAGTAATTTTACCTCATATAACCTCTATTGTAATATCTTAGTAAAATAAATGCAACTATCAAACTTCATGTTAAAGGCTATTTTGCGGAACATTTCACTATGCTACTTTCACATAACTTTAATACTATTATTTTAGATCAAATTTTTCAATATCTTATTCAATTATGTTATATATGTCATGGCTCTTGTAATTGTGATTAATACTACAATGCACACTATTTAATATATATAGTAAAATATAATAAATATAGTTAAAATTTATATTTAATATCAACTATTATTATTTACTTACTTGATTATAGAAATGTGTAACAACTGTACTTATCACAATTTTTTTTTCTAATTTTAATATGACTACATACTTTAGGAGCTTTAATTTCTGTCTTCGTCACTAATGTTTAGAAAAATCTTTGGTTCTACTTTTTATAAGATATAATTTCAAAGTCATAATGTTATTTAACCCCTTTTACTTCACTACATTGTATTACCCTTAGTATAATATAAGTAAGGTCTATCTTAACCTCTTTATAACCTCAATGGTGAATAATTCTTGTAATAGAAATTTCTCACTATTATAATTATTCTCTCTTACATATTCTATCGTTTTCCTTTATGTATTCATTTATTGAAACCTTTGGGTTCATGATCCTAGATTTAATTTTATTCTCTTCAAAGGACTCCTTCTCCTTACATTAATAGACTCTACTCTTAAAAATGGATGAATTATACTCTTATTGTATTCGATCGAAATTAATTTAAATTCCTAATACTATAATATGAGATTATAATAAAATGTTAAGGGTCTCCTTTATTGGTTCCATAATACCACATTATTTTAAACAACCATTATATTTAATTATATCCCTATTTGGATAGTATTTTATGATTGGTTTTTCATGTGCTACTGATTTGAAGGTAATAATTCTTTAGACATGAATTTATGAGAGAGGCTTATATGTTTGCAACCCTCATTTAAATCTTACCATAATATATGCCTCAATCACCATAGTTTTTTTGGCTCAATATTCGAGTTAGGTTTCATGATGTGTACTTGGATTTTGTGAACTAACTTTATCGGCCTCCCCATTAACGAATTCTTTGTCATATATTTATGTTTTGACTAATTGTATATACAATTTTTGTTTTGGGATTTACAACAAATACTTTTCAGTCTATTGGCCCATAAATGTACTTGGAAAGTAAATGTCCACCGTTGAATTAAAGCAAGTACACCATCCAACGGTGGGCATTTATTTCCTAGGTGCATTTATGGGCCAATAGACTGAAAAGTATTTGTTGCCGTCAATTTAGAGACCAAGCCAGCTGGCATGGCATTGTTCATGACATCAGAACACAAGGATTACTTTCCCATCAATGACATAAAAGTTCTTAGTTGAGTTTGAGTCACGAGGATTACTTTCCCCAACAATGACATAAAAGTTCTCAGTTGAGTTTGAGTCACGAGGATTACTTTCCCCAACAATGACATAAAAATTCTCAGTTGAGTTTGAGTCGGGTAATGAGATTTTTATAAATATTCTGATTTGATAGGTGTATTATTTATTAATTGTTTTTTATAAATATTTTGATTTGATAGTGTATTATTTATTAATTGTTATTGTATATTATTTATTGGTATATTGTTTTGTTGTTTTTCTTTTTTTCTTTTTTTTTCTAAATAATCTTTTCCCTCGGCATTTTAATTTTAAATTTAGTAAATTTAATTATTTTGTGGAAATAAACCAATTAGAAAATAGTAATTCAAATTTCAAAATTTTCAAATAAATTTTTTTTTTATATTGAAATATTTACTTTATATTTACTTTTCTTAAAAGTTTAATAAAATTAATAGAATCTGTTGAAATTATTGACATGATATTGTGTTGTGAAAAAATTGCAATAAAACCTTAAAGTTAATGATCCAATCAAACGTGTTTGTAACATACTAAGTAACCTCTTAGGAAAATGCATGGAGTTAGGAAATTATTTCAACATTTAATTGTCCTTGTTGTAGTATATTAACTTAAATTTCCAGTTATATCTATGCATCAATTTCATTATCATTTTAACTCAATTAGTAAATCATATAATTGATAATATAAATATTACATCACGATATAAATTAACATCTTGAAAATGACACAATGAATAATCACATCATTAGACACTGATATACCATGGAATCCTCGTAAGGTGAAAACCAAAAAACGTTTAATTTTATCATTAAATGCTCCTGAATGCTTTCGCCCCTCACTCAATGATTATAAGGTAGTCCATCCCTTGACCATTGTCATAAAAATTACATAGAAAAATAATATTAAATGCAACATAACTAGCTATAGGCTATTACAATCATCATGATACCATTTACCCATGGATCCTCAATCTCTGTCTTTATGGTCAAACTATTTCCTTGAGTGGGTCATTATGCAGTTGGAACTCCTAAACTTGCATGGAATAACAACTCTTTATCTTCCACAATGTTAAACTTTAAAAATCATTTTCACAAGTCACCCTCATTCCTTCCATTGTTGTCATCAGCACACTTGATATCATGACTATAGAAAATATTAATAAACCAAAAATCAGTCTTTATTTGTGACACTTCCACAACTATTTGTATGCATGTATAAAAAATAAACAAATTGACATGAAATGCATTCTTTAACATCATTTCAGATGCATTAGTAACTAATAAATCACTATCAAGCATCATATTTCCAGCAAACACTAACAAAATATTGCATGCATTTTCATATTATTTCCAAAGGAAAGTTAACATACTATATAATAATATTGTACATTCAAATGCATAACAAACATTCAAGATAACTATCCCAACAAAAAATTTCCTTTGTGCCTACTCTTATGTTTTATTTTTCAAAGGGATTGACGCAATAAATTCTATACTTATCCATGTGAATGCACGTTCTTTTCCAAAAAACATATTTTCTACGCAAGAGCTATTCACAATGGCTATTATGTATAATAATACCAGCTCTATTTCAAACAAAGTTAACATACTAGTAATAATTGTTTCCATGCAATAACATATCATGTTCTTCTTGCATGTAAAACATATATTTCTTTCCAAAGGAAACTAAATAAATATTTAATGGTAAAATAAACACATTTCTTTTCCAAGGGATCAAACACATACCATTTATTCTTTCACGCATGAAAATGGAAATTTCCCTCTCATACAAAAGATCTAACCTAATAACTATGCATAATATTATCCTCAAAATAAAGCTAATACCATAGCTAATCCCTTTAGGTTTGCAAAATACATATTATTTTTCCCAAAAAAAAGGCTAACACAATCAATATCATGTGATTACATTTTCCTTTTATCTAAAAATCTAATACCCAGAACTATACATTTTCCATGCATGCAAGCGTATATGTTTCTCTAAATAATCTTACATAATAAAGAATCTAATCCAATAATACATACAAGAATATATTTTTATCTTCTATTATTTTTGAAGAGTTCTAACACAATTAATTCTTCATTATATATATATATATATATATATATTCCAAGGAATTTAACACCTTAATTATTATTTTTCCAAAAGATAGCTAACTAACTAGCTATTATGCATGAAATACAAAATATGTTCTTATCATTTCACACATCAGAGAGATTTGTAATATTTCCTCAAAAAATAACATGAATAACAAATCCTTCTCAAATAACACAACCAATTACCTTATATGCAAAGGTTTTATATGAACTACTTCTCACAAAAGTTATTTCTATATTTTTGCATGACTCAAGGTTCTCATGCATGTAAAATCATATAATAAATTCTAGTAGATCAAATATACTAGATAATTATTCATGTGCACCTCAGCACATACTCTTTTAAGGAGTCCAATATTTATCTTTAAACTTTTAATGCCTATGCATTATGAGAACATAATCGGTAATCTCTTAAATGAAATAACTTAATTCATTTTAAATAATCATCAACATAATTATTATGTCTATATGTAAATAAACAATTATTTTTATTTGATTGAAAAAATCAAATTGAAGCATTATATTTTACTTTACTTTTCTTGTTTTAGCCATCCATTTTGGACGCAGCCTGCAAACATATGGAAATGCATTCTAGAAAACCAAAGAATGCTTTTGTTTGGAATAGGCTTATTAAAAATAACGTCTCTAATTTTTTTCACATGTGTCATAGATTTTATGATTTGAATGAATGTTTTCGGCCCATTTTTCCAGATTTAAATATTATATATTTTATTGTTTTTGTCATGAACTTTGGACACGATTTTCAAACAAACGGAAATGAGTTTTGGAAAACTCAAATAGGTTTTGGTTTTTAATGGGTTCATTAAAAATAACCTTTCTTAGCTTTTACAAAGGTGTTAGGGTTTAGAAGATTCGAATGAATCTTTAAAACTCATTTTCTAGATTTAAATCTTAAATAGTTCTATATTTTTGCATCAATTTTGGACATAGTTTTCGAGACATAGGAAACTAATTTTTAAAATCTGAAAGAAATTTTTGGTCATAACATCCTCTTTTACTAAAATCTCTTTCACTTTTTACATATATACCCTGGTTTGGGAGATACAAAGGCATATTTGGACCATATTTTCATATAACTCATGCAATTCACAAAATTATTTAGCAATGAAAATATTTTATGAATTCAAAACGCTTATTCCTCTATCCATGAAATTATATATAGGTTTTCTCATGAAAAAATCTTGATTATTTATCATATGAACTTTTCCTTGCATATAAATTCAATTATTATATCATCATGCCCCATATGGAAACAAAATAATTTTTAAAGAAGATAGTTACTAATATTTTGATGCATTCTTGGAATCCCTTCTTCCTCTTCATTAGCTCCATTCTCCATGTATTATCTCATTTCTTTCTCTATTTTTCTCATAGGCTTACAATTAATAGAATTAAGAAAATGGAATAGTTTTTCTAAATCTTAAAAGCATTCCATAAAGCACCTATAAATCTAATTTTTCCTAAATCACAAAAGCACTCCATAAATATTTCATGCTTTTGTTTTCAATGTAAATTTGTTTTTTCCTTATGAAAAAAAAATCACTTATCCATAGTTTTTCCAAAACTGTTACTCATTATTTCTAAATTCATAAAAGATACCAACTTGGAAATATAATTTATTTTTATAAAAGAATATAAATTCTTCTAAATAAAATAATTAATAAATAATTCTTCCAATATTCTTATAATTAAGAATTACAATAATATTCTTCATGTAATATCAATATAATATTTAATAATATTTAATTATTTAACCCTCATTTTATGAGATTTTTTACAGTGGCTTACACCAGGGATATTACATACCCCCCCCCCCTCCCCCTTAAAAAGAACGTTGTCCTCGATGTTCTTTTCTTGTTGGAACATTAACATTTACTTTTAATTACCAATTATTTAGGAAATGTAAAATAATAATTCAATAATAATTCCTCAAAAACTCAAGGAGTACTAGCCCTTTAATCATCAAAATGATAAGAAAATCTCTATCAAGTACATGTTGTACACTAGTCTTTCTTTCCCACTATTTTTTTTTACAAAATACTATCTTTATCTCCCACAATAATTCCAATCAAATTCAAACTCATGGCATTTATCTCCAGCCATTTCCTTCTAGTCTGTCAGGAATTTATATTTCAATAACTCATTATTGTATCTAACATGAATTATTTCAATTGCATATATATTTCAATTTATTTCCTCGATGCGTGCATATAGATAAGTCATTTATGACACGTTTATTTTCTCATAAAAACCTACAAACACAACCTATTTCATCGAAATTGTTTGTTAGATAAATTAATATATCATGCATGTAAAACTATAACACATGCAACAATTTTGAAACATGAGATTTACAATCCATTGTAACACCCAACATCTTTAGATAATTTTGAAATCAATAACAGAACATAGACATAATTTCATCTAACTATAGTTAATTTCTGGGAATTATTGAGGAACTGAGCATATTTCACCCAACCGTGAACTATATCCAATAGTTCCCCACAGAGCTAAGATCTACTTGCCTCATTGATTGCTTGGTGCTTTCTTCCCAGTAGATTTTTAACAACGTTTTGCTTTAAGGTCTACCAAAATTTTTCCTAGGCCTTTTTGTTTTATATTTTTTTAAAAAGATGCTCTTTTTTTTCTTTAAAGCACGCATTTATCTCCCATTGTTATTTATTTTACTCCAATTAGTATTTATCTTCAACTAAGTGATTAACATAATCTTTCTCTGCCATTATGTTAATATTCTCCTCTTTATCATTTTCTCCTAGGGATTTTTAGGAGACTTTTAGGGAAGATCCATCTTGAACTTAACCACCAATAGCTTTTCATAAGCGAGCAAGAAGTCTTCTAAAATTTTAGAGGTATTTCCTGAATACCCCAACCAATGTATTCATTAAGTCAATAATAAAATATTACATAAGAAAAATGTACAACCAAAATAAAATATATACGAACCAATATGATTCCAAATGATGATGTCAACCATAGGGGATGATTCACCATTTTAGGGGGAAAAAAGTAAAAAGATTGAAAAATAATAAAACTTTTTTTTCATCTTGTGTTTCCAACTTAAATCCCTAAGGTTTTACTCAAATTTCGAGACGAAGTAATCATTGGATGAAACATTTAATTTCTCATCCAAGGAGTACCCATGTTGCATACTTTCGATGGACCCTACTATACTAAAAATGAGAAATACATGAAAAATGTAATTGTAATGACGTTTTTCATGTATTTCTTATTTTTTATGTAGCATGTTTCATCAAAATTATGCAATGCAGGTACTCCTTAGATGAGGAATAAAATTATGCATCCAATCAGTATTCCTGCTTGAAATTTGAGTAAACCCATAAGGAGATGAATCGAAAATCCGAGTTGAAAAGATAGTGTTTTTCTTTTTTTCCCTCTAAAATTTGATGATGTAATCTAATATTATTTTATTATTTGCACTATTATTTTATAATTTGCTTAGGAGGTGCATTTTAGACCTCAAAAATCCCCTAATGTGGGGAATTTTGGGAAAATACTTTGCAATCATGCAATCTACAACCACTGTATATTTTTTATCAAATAGTTTGAAAGCATGCAATCTCCAACCAATTAGGCATTATAACAAACAGTTTGCAAGCATGAAATCTACATCTATTGGGGAATTTTAACAAAAAATTTCAAGCATGCATTCTACAGTCAATGAGACATTCTACTAAATAGTTGGCAAACATTTAATCTACCACCATTGAGGAATTTTAACAACTAGTTGGCGGACATGAAATAAAATTCTATTAATATATTTAAAATATTAAAGAGATAGTAAAACTATAATTTAGAAAATAACATGAATCATATTAATATCATCAATGGTAAAATTTCTACGAAACAACACAACCAAAAATCCCTATAGGAGCGTCTAATGAAACAAATTGACCAAATTATGGATCCAAGTCTAAACATAACTTTTTCTTGAAATAAAAATGGGGGATACATGATCTCAATGCGCGAATACCTCTTGATGTTAAGATGAATCACATCCAAAACTCACACAGATGAAATTATTTAAAACAACAAATCTTGGGATCTCATTTACCACTTATGTCGAACACATGGAATGAAAAATTTCCTCTACAACTCCACATGAAGAAAGAAAACCAAAAATTATGCTACTATGAGTTTTTCATTGAATTTAATTTCACTATGTGAATTACACTTCCCTCATTGCTTATTTTTAACAACTAAAGAGGTACATTCAATTTTTTTTGTTTTTACAACATTCCATTATGAAAACCCCGTAGGATGAAAACCAGCAAACATTAATTTTATTATTAAACACTCGTGAGGGTTTTCACCTGTCACTCAATGGTTATAAGGGATTTCATCCCTTGACCATTTTCATAAAAATTACATAGAAAAATAATCTTAAATGCAACATAACTAGTTATAAGTTACTACAATCACTGTGATACCATTTACCCATGGATCCTCAATCTCTGTCTTTGTGGTCAGATTGTTTTTTTCAATGGGTCATTCTGCAGTTGGAACTCCTAAACCTGCATGGACTAACAACTCTTTATCTTCCACAAAGTTAAACTTGAACAATCATTTTCTCAAGTCACCTTCCTTTCCTGCAATTATTGTCGTCAGCACACTTGATATCATGATTAGATAAAATATTAATAAACCAAAAATGTATCCTTATTTGTGACACTTCCACAACTATTTGTACGCATGTATAAGAAAAATACAAATTGACATGAAATTCCTTCTTTGACATAATTTTGCATGCTTTAGTAGCCAATAAATCACTATTAAGCCTAATTTTTCCAACAAACGCAAACAAAATCTTGCATGCATTTTCACATTATTTCCAAAGGAAAGATAACATACTATATAATAATATTGTGCATGAAAATTCATAACAAAATTCAAGATAACTATCCCAGCAAGAAATTTCTTTTGTGCCTACTCTTATTTTTTATTTTCCAAAGGGATTAATGCAATAGATTCTATACTTATGCATGTGAATGCATGTTCTTTTCCAAAAACATCTTTTCCACACAAGACCTAATCACAATGCCTATTATGTATAACAATGCTAGCTCTATTTTAAATAAAGTTAACATACTAGTTATAATTTTGTGCATGCAATAACATAGATTTTTCTTCTTGCATGTACAACATATATTTCTTTCCAAAGAAAACTAAATAAATATTTCATGGAAAAATAAACACATTTCTTTTCCAAGGGATCAAATGCATACAATTTATTCTTTCATGCATGAAAAGGGACATTTCCCTCTCATCCAAAACATCTATCCCAATAAATATGCATAATATTATCCCCAAAATAAAGCTAATACCATAGCTAAACCCTTCAGGTTTGCAAAGTACATATTATTTTTCCGAAAAGAAGGCTAACACGATCAATATTATGTGATTGCATCTTCATTTTCTCTAGAAATATAATACCAAAAACTATACTTTTCCCATGCATGCAAGTGTATATGTTTATATAAATCATCTTACATAATAAATAATCTAATCCAATAATGCATACAAAGATACATTTTTTTTCTATTCTTTTTGAAGAGTTCTAATAAAATAAATGCTTCCCTGCATATATATATATATATATATATATATATATATATATATATATATATATATATATATATATATTTCAAGGAATTTAACACCTTAATTATTCTTTTTCCAAAAGATAGCTAACTCACTAGCTATTATGCATGAAATACAAAATATTTTCTTATCATTTCCCACATTAGAGAGATTTGTAATATTTCCTCAAGAAATAACATGAATAACAAATCCTTCTCAAAAAACATAGCTAATTACCTTATATGAAAAGGTTTTATGTGAACTACTTTTCAGAAACGTTATTTATATATTTTTGCATAACTCAAGCTCCTCATGCATGTAAAATCATATAATCAATTCTAGTAGATCAAATATATTTGATAATTATTTGTGTGCACCTAAACATATACACCTTTAAAGAGTCCAATATTTCTCTTTAAACTTTTAATCCCTATGCATCATGAGAGAATACTTGGTAATCTCTTAAATGAAATAATTTAATTCATTTAAAATAATTATTATGTCTATATCTACATAAACAATTATTTTTAACTTATTGAACAAATCAAATAGAAGCACTTTGTTTTTTTTGTTTTAGTCATCCAATTTGGAGGTGGCTTGCGAACATATGGAAATGAATCTCAGAAAACCAAAAGACATTTTTGTTTTGAAGGGGAATATAATAAATAAAATATCTCATTTTTTTGACGGATTTCACGGTTTTGAAGATTCAAATGAATATTTGCATGCTAGTTTTTTAGATTTAAATATTAAATAATTTCATGTTTTTGTCGTTAAATTTTGACACAGTTTCCAAAGAAATGGAAATGATTTTTTGAAAACCCAAAGAGGTTTTGGTTTGCAATGGGTTCTTTAAAAATAAACTCTCTCATTTTTTACACAGGTGTTACGGTTTGGAAGATTCGGATGAATATTTGCAGCTCATTTGTTCCAGATTTAACTATTAAATAATTCCCTATTTTTTACATCAATTTTGGATACGATTTTCGAGATATGGGAAATGAATTTTTAAAATATGAAAGATTCTTTTGGTTATAACATCCTCTTTTACAAAAAACTCTTTCACTTTTTACATATCTATCCCGCTTTGGAAGATACAAAGGCATATTTGGACCATATTTTCCAATAACTCATACAATTCACAGAATTATTTAGCCATGAAAATCTTTTATGAATTCAAAACACATGAAATCTTCTAAGAATTCAATGAATAAAACACTTATTTTTAGTGTGAATTATAATCACAAGCTTACGAAAAGAACCCACTTTAGCTGTGCATAAAAAATAACCCTAACATCAAAGATGGTTGCCAATTTTCTTAGATATGGAGTTAGTTGACCAAGATAAATTCTAAAAAATCTAGATCTATGCAGTTAAAGACATTAAACAATAAATAAAATCAAGAGTTGCTCTATGCATCCAATAGATAAGACAAGAATATTTTTAAAGAATTTTGTATTTATGACACCTCGGAAGGGAACATAGAAACATGTTACCAGTCACCCTCAATGCGATGGGTTCTTGTATGTTCTCAACGCTTCAGATCTAAGATCTCTCTCTCTTGATGTTGTAGAAAACCCAGACAAAAAATGGAAATCTGGGGGATTTCACAAGCAAAAAGATGGAAAAATATGACAGTGATGGAGGATCAAAGTCAAAATAAAAGTATAGATCCAGAGTGATCTTTAGGCAACCAAAGGTAGTGAATGAATGGAAAAATCCCTCTATTTATAACAAAATATTGATTTAGTCTAGATATTGGTGCATAATTAAAATATTATTAACCAAATCTAGATCCAACTTTTATGGAATATTTTATTATTTTTGTTGGAGGGAAAAATAATTTGAATTTGATCAAATCCCTTTATTTGTAAATAATAAAAAAATAAATTATTTATTTATTATTTTAAGAATATGGTTGAGTAATAATTAAATAAATAGTGATTTATTCAATTATTTATAAATGATTTAGACAAATTTAACAAGGAATATTACTTAAATAATGTTTTAATAATTATTCCTAGAAAATAATAAAATAAATAATGATTTATCTAATTAATTTTCCTATTTTGGGTTAAATATGACGAGGAATATTAATTAAACTATTGTTTAACTAATTATCCCTTAAGGAAAATAAAAAAAATAAGGATTTATTTAATTATTCCTCAAGGGGTTTCATGTTTGCACCATAAACAACTTAATAAATTAAGGATTACTAAGTTAATTTTCATAGTGAAAGCAATTTTACTTAAGGTAAAATTGGTCTTACATGGTGTACTTAGGTCCATTTAATAGTAACATGTTAGATGACCAAAAATTGGTGTAACATATTTCCCCCTAGCGTGCGAGCATTAGGAGCTAATCGTATGACCGAAGTACGTTGTAAGAAATCAATCACTAGACACCGAAGGGGGAGTCAGAGAGAGAGAAATATAAGGTAGACTAAAGTGCTAGAGGACAAAACTATGAGGATGAGAGACTTACAGGTGTGACAAGTCTCTTTTATGAGTGAGTATCTGCTCTACATTAGGCGGGGGAGGAATACCTATGCCCGCCAAGATAACCAAGTATAAAGAATAATGCATCCAGTAAATAAGGAACTAAACTATATAGTACATGCTGGCATTAGCATGGGCCAGATAAAGACATGATAATGGATCCCACATACATACTATGCCTAGGACAACAACCAAGACTTATACAATAATATCTGAGTACATGAGATATAAGTACAACCAAAGAGGCCCTGTAAAACAGGAAAGGGCTCTAAAAATCTGAACGATACATGCAAACTAAAATATGTTGCAAGTGGCTGAGGCCAGAACCATAAAATCTATGGAGCTGCATCAAAGGTTGTGTTAGAGAGGTCATTCAGGCATGTGGGGGGCTACCTGAAGGGCCACCCCCTCATGAGGTCTGAAACATCTCACACACACTCGGGAAATCACTAGTACAATCTGCTGCATCACTAAACCATCGCGTATACAGATCTCGATCATGCTATAAGGAGATGGAGCTGAGAAACGATCAATTCAAAGGGCAAGAGAGGGTCCCTTTTCCTAAGCCGAGGCATTGAGCAAGAGTGGAAGCTGGAACAAAGGTACACCGCCCTCTAGACCTGTCTTCTAGAATGAGTAAGCTTATGTCGACAGAAGGAGGTCTGCCATAGGTGAGGCAATAAGGGATCCTCAACTAAGGCATGAGAGATAATAGTAGAGTGACTGATAGATTAACACCATGGATAATGGTGGAATGGGAGGTACTGAGTGGTGGGCTAATGACTTCCCTTGTTAGAGCATAAAGGGCATGGATGACCTGGTATCAATTGACACAATACCAGAGGGGATAGAGGATAGTATGACCGAAGGCCAAAATGTTTGACACGAGAAAGGAACAAAGAAATGAAGGATAGAGGACTATAGTGGGATACAAAGGGACTCGAGATAGACTCCATGGATGCGATGATCACTCAACTCAGATGCTCTAAACAAGGGTGACTTGATGATGCTGCCACATAGAATAGGCCCAATGGAGACCATACAAACATGAGTACAAGATGGTAACTCATGAAGAAAATAGACACGAGCATGGAAAAGTATGAAGGAAAAGTGGTGCCCCAAGTACAATTTTTGCAAGTGAAGAAATTAGATTTTTAGGAGTGGTGAAGTGAACCTTCTTGGAAAAATTGTGTTCAGGTGAAGTATCAAATCACAAAAAACTAAACCATACCCATTTCAGAAGTTGGTGAGAGCTTTCCAATGATGTTGACGATTTATCAAATTGAGCTACAATTTGGTTGTAGCTGGTGAAAGAAAAATCCGGGGTTTCTCCTTTAATAAGGCATTTTCCCTCCAATTTGATTCATTTGCAAGTGTAGTTGTGGTGAAGCTATAGAAGAGAAAAGGTCCTAAATCTTGCAGTGATCGTAGCAGATAAACCGACCGTTGGAATTGAGATATGTAAGTTACAAGTAAGAGGCCTAACCCTACTCTTTCATTTCAGTGGATTAAAAGTTCAGTTTAGGCATTGAGAGCTCAAGAATAGACCACTGTGCTTCTTCACGGCCGGGTCACACATTTTGGGGCAATATCTGCGACCTGGGTAGCAGGTTTTAGGTAGAAATCTGCAACCTGTCCCAAAAATTTTCTGAAAAGTACAACCTGTCAGAGAGGGGGATGTTGGTGTTGTTTCATGGCTGAGAGTTGGGTTTTTATGGTGGAATGTAGTCTTTCCTTTATGTACACTGAAAAATATAGTGGTTTTATGCAGATATGGAAAAATTGAGGATCAATTGGAAAGAGAGAGACCTGAACACATTACGGTCGAAGATCCGAGAGGATCATGGTGTCTGTAGTACATTGGTAGGTCTAGTTCCTAAAATTTGTGGAGAACCTTTTGATGAGAGCTGGGGAGCCCTTATTGGCCTGGATTGTTAGCTATTGGGATTCGGATCACAAGATCATTATAGTGCAGGGGCACCAGATCGAGTTGAAAGTCCAGGATATATATTTCTTGACTGGTCTCCCACCACTTGGGATGGTGGAGAATACACATCCAGTGTTACCACGAGGGAGGAACATCATGGAGTTTCTAGAGTGCCATTTCCGACCAGGTCTCCATATGAAGAGGACAAGGATACCGATCGAGGATTTAGAGAGGCTAGAGACTCATGCCGTGGCCACATCGGTGTTGCATATTCTCGACAACCAGGAACTCCACCACATCACTATGGGTCAAATGATTCTTATTGAGAGTGTGTTGAGTGGGACCTACTATGGGTGGGCCAAAATGATTTTTTCATCATTGAAATGAAAATTTTCGCTATGCAAGCGACAAGTGAACCATGACTGTGAATATGGCACAATGAAGTGCTCTTTCGTATTCGAGAAGATCTCGACACTCTGACCTTGCATACAGATCTAGGATGGGCACCTGAGAGAGCCCAGGACATGTCACTGGGGGTGGCTACTGTGCAGAGGGTGAGGTGGGGCAGTTGGACAGGTGTTCTGAACCGAGTTTTTTGCTCATTGGTATTATAAGCCACTGTACATAGACGACTATCCCTATAGTGGGATGGGTTATCGTGGGGACCCAGACTTGCCACTGTCACCTGGTCGAGTATGGGGTGCCGATGGTAAGTGACAAGTTTCTAATCTTTTATGTGCATTTTTAAAGTTTTTAGAAGATTTTATATGGTACTGATTCATTCAATTTCAGTATGCAGTTACCACATCAGTGAAACCGTCTGGGTACATGGGACAGCCTGCAGTAGCAAGAGTTGTAGGACCTAGTGGGTCGAGAGCACCGCAAAATGAGGATACAATGGCCCTCCTCGAGGACATCCATCGTAGATGTAAGAGGATTCTGACCGGTGTTTCAGAGTGCAGCTGGCAAGAATTGGATGACTAGTACATAGAGCCATGTATTGGTCTACCCTCGGAGTGTCAAGGGGTCATGCAACGCATGGCGATGGCCGGAGAGGGGATACACGATCTACGAGCTGCAGGAGCAGAGTCATTGGCCTGAGATCCTCCAGATAGTTATTAGGTGTAGGGGCATGTGGTGCCTTGAGTTTTGAGTTTGCTGTAACACGATACGGGCATGTCAAATGTATCATAGTTGATGGACTCTAAAAAATTTTGAATGACACATATAATGGATATGCATCGTTTTATGGTTTTTTTTTTAATTGTGTTGTGTGAAATGCGTGTGATAAATGCCAATCTAAAATATTGTTTGCAATGCTATCTACATAGTGATTTTGTGCTATAGGTACATGAGTGAATGTAATAATTTCAAATTTACGCATCAAAATCTTCACTCGTAAATATCTTATAAAATGGATAGGATTATGCACACGATAGACACCATTCAATTGCATGACAAGAAGCAGGGAATCTAAATAAACGTGAAGGTGAAGGATGTGATGGAAGATGGCATCGACTAATAAACCTCGCACTACATCATGTTCAGCCTGGTTATTGGTTGCAGTACCAATGCATATGCCATTTGAGAGAATAAGCGAATGTAAAGGGGTAAATATTGCCCAACCTGCCGAGGCTAGATTCCGGGAGTAGTGACTTGCACCATCGGCATAACCAATATATGGTGTGGATGGGGGTTCCATATGAAAGGTGCCACAAGATAATAATGAGAGGATGATGAACAATGCTAGCAACCCGAATGCAAGGTAGAAATCAAACAAACATTGCTAGAGGGAGTGCTCTGGGTAGGATGTCTACCACCCACACACCGATAGGTAGGTTGCGTGTGGGAGCTGCCTTGGGGGCAGCTTGTGCTCAGGTTGAAAAAGTCACCATAGACACGGATGGTGCCATTCCTCTTATGGGCGGGAAAGATGAAGTCAAGGGTGGAGAATGCTTCCATGATGTCATCATCACAGTAAAATATGGGGTGACTGGTGGAAGGATAAGCATATGACATGGCAAATATACCTGACTCATCATCATGAGAAGAAAGGTTCACATGTGCATCGTCATGGGGGGTGACAGAAGAACAAGCAGATAAGGGATCCACTGATGTTGAGCAAATGGTAGTCGCTGAAAAGAGGTCAAGCGAAATAGAAGGGGAAGTCCCACAGTGATATTCCACCGTGGATCTCAAAGATGGTGACAAGTAAAGGATAGTGGCCGTAAACTCCATCATCTCAACATCGAGAGGGGTAATGTCAATGGGACTAGAGGTATCCTCAGGTTTTCCTAAATCATACTGCGCGAGTACGGGTGAGGAGGACTGGTTCTGCTTAGTCTCATACTCCTGAACTACTTCCAAGGAGGCGTGGTAATGCTTGAGGTGAGGACAAAGATGGGTATAATGGCCATGGAAATCACACAAAGCACAAGGGTTATTTGTGTGAACAGTCTTTGGGTTCTTGGCTGCAGTTGAGGAAGAAACAGACGCTTCAGGAACCTTTGACTCCGGAAACGTGACAATAACCATGGGCATGATACGAGGAAGTTCAGCATAATGATGGGTTGCATAACTGACAACATCACACAAAGAACACAGGGGGGGGTACGCTTTGGAGGCTGAGGATGAGTAGTGGTTGTTTGGGCAGCCTTGTCCTTAGGTGCCCTCTTGCAATATTTACCCCCTTTACTCGACGCTTTCACACCAAGAGTAGGTTCCTGTTGAGGTGGATGAGGCACAGAAGCAAAGGGAGGGATCATGGTGACCGGTTGGACCCAGGTCAAAGAAAGATAAGGTTTGGGCTGAACAGGTGGGATGGTGGCTAGGGGATCAATGTACTAGACTGGAATCCCCAGGGTTATGTTAGGAAGAGATAAGGCAACCATTTCACGTACCGAAAAAAATCCAGGAGGGGGAGCCATAAACGATATCTGACCGGAGGGGTAATGGCCAGGTGGGACAACTCTGAGATGGTTAAGGCTAGGAGGAACCATTCCAGGAGTGTAGATAGGCTCATGGATACCAGTTGTAGGTGAGGGGCCTAGAGGAGTTGGTCCTAAAGGCTGATTCGAGGTGATAGGAGCACATTGCAGAGGGCAGGGCCTCTGACCATTCGAACTAGTCCACTTGAGGTCGGACCGAGACAATTACATCATGTAAACGTTTGACAAGATGGGATCAGAGACAAAAGGAGAAGGGCCATGGAATGAACCAAGAAAAGAGGAGTCTTTGTATACTCCAGGTGAGACACTAGTTAGAGGTTCAACTATATGTTTATTATCCACCAAAGAGATGATGGACTCGGGGGAGGTCTGAGACTTCGGTTCATAATATTTCAACTGGTTGACGGTGAAAATATTTCCATTATGAGGAAAGCACATCTTACTGTGAACCACAAATGGAACAGTAGACATCGCATAGGTGTAGCTACGACCCAATAGAATGTTGTAATATAAGGAGGCATAAATGAGTTCTACGTCAACACAAAAAGTCTTTCCTGCAAGAGTAATGGGACAATTGAGGAACAGGCCTATGGGCTGGGAAGAGTGGTCATCCCATGCTCAGAGGGTGATAGTGGAAGGGGCAAACTCAGGAGATTCAATTTTCTTCCAAACCGAAGCAGACATCACATAGGCGGATGCCCCCTTATCAATGATACAACTGGAGATGTTGGCATTCCAGATCTTGACAGGGATTTGGAAGGCGATAGAAGAAGGAAGGAGGGTATGTTCTGACCGATAAACATCGTAGATGATAAGATGATCATCTGAAGGATCCACAGCACCCATGGGAGTTAGTAGATATTTTCGTTGTGAAGAGCACGACTACAGGAGTTCCAGCATTGATATGGAAACACGGGATTGTGCCAAATCATCTACTATACTATACGAATGGGAAGCTATATGAAAAACATTGTTTCAACGTAATGGTCCCTTGGGGATCTTGGTATGAACCTCTCCCTTAGGCTGAGGGATCTGTAAAGGACCATTGGGTGTCGAAAGAGGCTATGTGGGACCTGAAGAAGGGAGCTCATGGGCATATGTAGCTAGGGGCTTGTTGTAGTGATGGGATCAAGTCTGAAGGTTGAGGTCAACGGTAATGGGTTGGTCAGAGTTCATAAAGAGGATCTGGTAATTAGAGGTACCAAATGGAGGAGGTTGAGTGGCCGCCTGACTTTCGAAGGGTTGGGTGGCCACAAATCCTTACTGGGGGAGAGGATTGGTAAACACAACTGGTTGGATAGGTGCAGCGTGGGGAGGAACTGAAGGGGAGGCTTGTTGTCCTTGGGATGCTACTTGATCTACCCACATCTGCTGCATTTGAGGTAAAAATGGAAAATCATGGGTATAGTGATCATAGACACTGCAACAAGAACAAGGTTTGTTCGTGCGAATAGGCCTATCCTGCTTTGGCTGAGTTCCTTGTTGTTGGTTAGAAGTGTTAGGTGTATTCCCTTAGGGATTGGGTCTTGGATTTCCTGGGGAACATTGGTTTTGGTTGCCTTTCCTCTTCTTTCTCGAAGTAGGAGGATTAGTCGCACCCTGCCATGCATACAACTGACCCTGAGGGGGTGGCGGCTACTATTGCAAGGGTTGAGAAGCTAAGGGAGGCTGGGGTTCTAATACTGGAGAAGATAGAGCACTAGGATGTGGATATGGATAATAAGGAGGTTGGGAAACATTGTGGTAAATAGGTTGGGTAAAAGGAGGAGGCATGTCGTATCCTGGATACATGCTACCGAGAGGGAGAAAATTGTTAGAGGATCTGGGCCCTCCCTAGGGAAACCATAACCTATGGGAGGATGAGTGTACAGATGAGAAAGGGCTCCAACGATACCATCGGCAGCATGGGATGTCCCCGGTGCATTAGCTCCACTGGATCTATGGAGATCAGGTAAGACGGTATAAACATAACCAGACTATGCATAGATCAGGTCATATTTCAACGCAATTTGGAGAGCGGCCTCTTCGGTCTGAGGGAAATGAGATGAAAAATCTTTGCCAATAGAAGGAAAAAGGGATCTAAGAAACCAGTCCATGTAGACATGGTCTTAGAAGGTAGGGGCTCGACATAGGCGCTTTCTTCTCTACCATTCCCAAACATGATGATATTAGCAGGTCACAGATGATTGACGAAAAGAGGTCAAAATTTCGATACCAGTTTCATAATGAAGGGGAAGATGGATGTAAGACAGAAAATCTCTGGTAAGAGTCAAAAAAGTAGTATGAGAGGATGAGGCCTAGTCAACATACCACTTGGAAGCTTCTCCGGTAAGTGTATGCTGGAACAACCAAAGACGGATAGAGTCATCGGTGATGGAATTAAACAAACACCACATGTGCAAAGATCGAACATGGTTTGTAGGATCCTCTCCAAAAATACCTTCAAACTTGGGGATGTTGGAAGGGATCTTGGTTGGCATACTAGGCCAACCAAGATCATGGTGTATGGGGTCATTGATCAATTGGTTAAAACCCAGAAGACTGAGACTTTCCATATAAGGGAGTAAGGGAGCAGTTGGGATAGTTTCTGTTGCGGTCCCACTAGTAGTATTCCTAGCATTAGGGTCGAAGCTACCACCAGTGTTAGGTTCTGAACTAGACATGGTGAAGGTGACAAGAGGAGAACCAAGGATAGAACAGAAGGGAAACCTGATGAACCAGAAGCAAAGTCAGAATGGGAACTCAGTGGAGGACGAACTCGAACCCTACGTGGAGGAGTATGTCTTCCTACTGGAAACTGAGGATGAAGGCCAAGAATTCTCCAGGATAAGCTTCTTGGGAGCGCAATGATGGAAAAATAGATATAGATCAGAGAAGGAGGAGAGACCAACAAATGAAAAGAGGTGTAGGATCAAATGATTATAATGTCGAAACAAGGGAGAGGAGGTGTAGGATCAATTGATTACAGTGTTAGAGTCTTGGCCTAGCGGTGTAAACAAGACGCTCTTCACTTAAGGTGTGCATGTATGTGATAATTGTGTTAATTTTAATTAAACCTAGACATGTGTAGAGAAAAAAGAAAAAAGGTGTTGTATAACTGTAAAATAAATCTGGAAATAATAGCAAAGTAAACTAAAATATGACAAAAAATAAACATCTAAAAATGCATCAATTTAAACACAAGGAGGATGACTTCCCAACAACTAGTCTATGGGTGGGTAAAATCTAGTCAAAACACACAAAATGGAAAATGGATATAAAATTTGGAGGGACAAGGATCTAAACGTCAAATATACTATAAATAGGTGCAGAAAATAGCAAAAAGCTAGAGGGAAAAGTGTTGCAAATGAGGTGGAGAAAGGCTACAACCTAAAGGGAAATGGAGGGGACCCTAGAGGAGGACCAAAAATAAAGGAAAAGAGGTGTTTTGGATGGATGAATAACCAATATGAAATGGATTTGAAGGTACATGATCAGATCTGAGAAATGGTTGAACACATTGAAATCTCAGACGACCTGCTTCAGCTAAACTCCTCCTAGAAAGGTGGAAGTGTATTGAAGCCTTAGGGCACTAGGTTCCTACTTCGATGAGTAAAACAAAGAAATTACAAGTCCAAAACGGGTGGAGACAGAGGTCAGATAACCCTGAACAGTAGCCTAGACAAACCTAGAAAAATCACAGAAAAATTCCTGCAAAAAGTTCAGTTCGTAGTTTGTGACCTTTTTTCAGCAGAGGTCATAGGTTTGAGGTTTTTTTCTACGTCCTGAAGGTTGAGGTCTCATTTTTTGGCCCAAAAAGTGCGACCTACACTTCTCGCACTCTCGGGAGAAGATTTCATAAAAAAGTGTCGTCACAGCTGTGGTTGATACCTGTCACCTACGCAATAGGCCCAGAAACACACGGTAGTTAGAATTTTTACTGTTTTAGGGTTTTAAAGGTTAAAAACAATATCAAGGAAATAAAAACAAGAAGCTAAAGAAAAACCGTAGGGGTTGAAGCAGCTGGTCATGTAGGGATCTGAAAAGCGACAATGGTCGTAACTATAAACCCTTGTGGAGTGGCTAGTTGTTAGTGTGAATTCTAATTGCAATCGTACGAAAAAAACCCACTTTAGTTGTGCATAACAAACAACCCTAACATCAAATATGAATGCCAATTTTCTTAGATCTACAGTTATTTGGCCAAGATAAATGCTACGAAATCCAGATCTATGTAGTTAAAGACATTAAACAAAAAATAAAAGCAAGAGTTGCTTCATGCATCCAATAGACAAGATAAGAATATTTTTAAAGAATTTTATATTTATGACACCTGGAAATGGAACATAGAAAGATGTCACCAATCCCCCTCAATGGGATGGGTTCTTGTATTTCCTCAGTGCTTTAGATCTAAGATCTCTCTCTCTTGAATCTGACTTTTCCTGAATCACAAAAGCACTCAATAAATCTCTCATGCTTTTATTTTCGAGGTCGCTTTTTTTTCCTTATGAGAACAATATCAATTATCCATATTTTTTCCAAAACTATTACTCATTATTTCTAAACTCATAAAAGATACCAACTCGGAAATATAATATATTTCTATATAAGAATAAAAATTCTTCTAAATAAAATAATTAAGAAACAATTCTTCCAATATTCTTATAATTAATAATTACAAGAATATTCTTCATGTAATATCAATATAATAATTAATAATATTTAATTATTTAACAACCCTCATTTTATGAGAGTTTTTACGGTGGCTTACACAAGGGATATTACAATTTTAAAAATATATATTTCAATAACATTTTTTTCTTTTTCTTATTTTTTTACAATTAAACATGATAATTTCCATTAGTAATGTGAAAATAATAATAATTGAAAGGCTATTGTATATTCATACTTTAACAAAAACTAATAATTAATGTACACATAAATTAAATATACCAACAAAAATGAAAACACTTATCCCATGAAAAAAAATCATAAAAATTAACTAGATAACAATTTTATTTTAAAATATTAAAATAACTATTATTAAAGGAATTAATATATGAGTTAAAGACATATACATTAAAAAAACATGTAGAATATTTTTTTCCTTCTAAATGAAATAGGTAGGATTTTTTATATTAGAAAAATAATCTTGGTTTTGGGCTAGACCCTTTACAAAAAAAATTTCTCTAGTGCTTCACTATTCATTGACATCCAAAAAGGTTTTCTATACCTCTATGAGATCGTATAACCACTATTTTAAATTGAATGTTTCCATACACTTTCCAAAGAACACCTAAAAACAAGACAAACAAACTCAATTTTTCCATACACTTTCCAAAAAACACCTAAAAACAAGAAACACTTGTAAAACACCTACAAAGTCTAGGGAATTATCTTGATTTTGATGGCCCAACTTCAGAAGCTGTCTTCTATGGTTCTTCAGCAACTATGTATATTTTCATATAAATAATAATAAAAATCATAATAATTAATAATTAGTGATTAGTATTGAAGAGACATATCTCTAAGGAAATGACCATCCATAAAGGGGCACTTGCTTAGGTATATAAGTTTACCATCATCTATAACAATTCCATCATATAATACCAATTCTTATATAAATTAATCATATTGAAGTGTTGTGAAATTATTGAAAATTACAATTATTGTTCATTACATTGGTAACATAAATGTTCGATGTTCTCGCTGCTCAACCGTTGCATAGAGAAAGTTTGAAGTATGATTAGGCCTTTTTCCATCGTTCTTCATTAACTTTGTTGCCATTATAATTTTGGCTTTTAGTTACAAAAGGTTTTTTTTTAGGTTCTCCATCTTTATGTCAATACTATAGCAAGTATCAAATATATATATATATATATATATATATATATATATATATATATATATATATATATATATATATATATAATAAGGGTAGGAAATATACTTGAGCATAAACACAGACTAATTTTTGTCAAGGTCATTTGTAATGAACATAAAATGGATATACTAAGGAAATCCCCAAGTCTAAAAGGAACAAGAGTTTTTATAAATGAATATCTCATTTGAGAAGACCAAGATGAGCTTAGGAAAGAAGTCGAAAAGGTCAAGGAGTCAAGAAAGGCAGGGAAATGGGAAATTATTAGGAATAGGAAAGTTATTATTAGAGATAAAGTCCCAAGAACGAGTGATAAATAAGGACTTGCATCATTTTGGATCCTCTTTTGGAACTCCCGTGGTTTTCCATGGTGTAAAGGTCCTATGTTAAGTTGGATCTCGAGTGATATTTACCTTATTACTTTAGTTGAAACTTGGGAGCATGATGAATCTAGGGTCCCTCACCTTGACAGTTTCACTCTTTGGTCAGTTTGGAATAAGAAATCCTCTCAGAGGGGTTTTGGTGGTGTAGTGTCAAATACTTGAAAAAAAATATTTTTTTCCTTTTTTACTTGGATCGTTTTCATCATTAGTTATATTTAAACAGGCCTTCAGGCTCCTCTTTTGTCAAGGTATATTTTCGTTATCGACACCCTACAAATTTATTCACCCTTATGAGCATAATATTTCTCTTCTAGGTGTATTTATTATGATTTTTTCAACTCCTTCATAACCCTTAAAAGGTCTGAAAGTATTATAAATTCATGATTCCCCCCTTGGTTACAATATAGCCTCACTATAGGCTCTAAGTGTAAATGATTAATTGGGGTTATGTAATATAGTTTGTAAACCCTCCCCTTAATATATTAGTGCTTATCATGTAGGGGTAAATGTGTTGGGTGGTAAATTATTATGGTGCTCCCACTTTGACTATAATCCTTAATTTAATTGATTGTTGGGCATACCTTACACTCTTGCCCTAGAGTTATGGTATCCTTCCACCTGTAAACACATCCCACCCACACATTGACAGTTGTACATAGCCCGTGTGCCATCCTGTGTCTTCAAGTGATTTCTACGGTCTTGTGGTGAGTCGTGGTAGATGGTTGAGATTGATCTGTGGTTGATCGATGGCCCTAATGTTATGTTCCAAACCCTAAGGTATTTAAATTTGGTTGATTTATCATTTGGTCTATTTGAAATGCTAAGGTTTTGGATGGACATTTCGGAGGGCTTCTAGACTCGTTTAGAGTCTGAGCAACAATCCTCTTGCTACCTTGCTGAATATACATTATCCTTTCAGCCATACACCAAGGGTTCATGCATTGCTTTCATGACAGCCAGATCAACTGAGATTCATAGGTAAACATTTTTCCATCCAACGTTCCTCTTTCATCTCGGCGTTTTGTGTTTTATTGAGTGCAGAATGTTATTTTTCCAATAAAGGTATGTGTTATTTTATAGGTATACTCACAAAAGGAAGGGAACACCGTACTCAATGTTAAATGACACCTACAACATAACAAACTGTTAGAAAAAAATGTACTTCCTATGGAGCTTTATAACACAACTCGTTGCAATATTTACGATGATCAACATGTTGAAAACATGACAACATACCGCATATTATAGATTTATGACATATCTCATTACAATATTTACAATAATATACACATATACACATTTTCTCAAACAATAAATAAAAGGATATGATATCTGTATCAGTGACAAGGGAATCCAAAGGCTCACGCCTCCACCCTCAAAGTAATACCAGGATTCACCTCCTTCCCAAGAAGTCCAAAATCCGTTGTCAAGTCAAAGGTTCATCCAATGCCCCGTGCTACAATACTCTGCCAGTTTTCCTCTCAGTGAATAGTTATCGGCTCATTATTATAGGGCACACTCCCAATGTACATTTGATTCCATTTTCAAATGCTAATGACCAAAAAAAATCCATCCTCGACCTTGCCTTCTCTTCTACATAGTTACTCAGGAAATCCAATAATCCCCTTCTGTTTGGTCACTCACCTTCCAAGTTCCTTGCTATCCCCTATCCTTAAAGATTCATCCCTTGGCAAGGATTCCTCGCATTAGAAGATACAAAAAACCAAGGCATATACTTGCCTCAAAACCACCATACCAGTCATAGCATGCTTATGGAAATCAATGGAAGCTATTGGGTACCATTTTCTGACAATGGCCCTGCTCCTAGAATGCTTTATCAATATACAGTTGCATGTTTCAATCCCTTTTGTCGTTGCTTCTAACGTTTTCAATGAGTTTCAACCACTTAACCAGGCATTTCATGATTCCCTGTACCAATCTTTTTATTAGATTCAAAATAAATTGAAATAACTTCAAACCATACCTCAGTGGTATCTCATCAGTAAGGTACACTTGCAATCTTGTTTACTTCCTCTCACAACAAGTCAAACTAATTTTTTTATCAAATCATCATGTATAAACATATCACATTTGGTTATCTCAAAATGAAATCATCATAAACCATAATCATAAATCACATGTAACCATCATAAACCATAATCATAAATCACATTTAACCATCATAAGTCAAAATTGTAGATCACATACATAATAAAATTGAAATAAAATATTGATACTTATCCTTCATCAGTCCTTGCTTCTGACTTTTTTATTTCTGTACACATGCAAGATCGATTGCCACAACTAGGAGGCACCCAATTCCTTTGGTTCTCTTCAAATAATTACACATACACATAGTGTATTACACGTACATCCTCAAAAGGCATACAAAACCACAAAATACATACACCCACACTAGCATATGACACATACACCTACACCTAGTGTAAAATACAACACAATACATATGCCTACAATGGCATACAATACATGCACCTTCACTCGGTGTAAAATACATCACAACACATACCCCTACATTCGGTGTACAACACAAACAACACATATGCATATATAGAGTACAACACAACAAATACACATGTCACCCTACCACGACTACACCATGTACATACATAGTACCGCATGCTCGTAGCACAGAATGTATGACATGCACACAATAAGACATGTATACCAGTACCATATGCACAACATATACACAGTACCACCTCTACACAACACTAATTGCACAATGTGTGCACAACATCATGACACCACTTGCACATTGTGTACACAATTCCAAATGTAACTGCACCACCTCTAGAATGTGTACACAATATCACATGTACACATCACCACATGCACAACATGTACATGACACCAAATTCATGACATTTCCACATGCAGGACATGTACACAACACCTCCTACACACGACACCACATGTACAAGATGTACACAACACCGCATGCACACAGTGTCGAATGTACAACCATGCACACAACGCCATATCTACATAGCACCATATGTACAACACACACACAACACCATATCTACAACATGCACACAACACCATATGTACGTAGCACTACAATACAACATGCACATAGAGTCATACATACACAACACCATATCTACATAGCACCATATGTACAACACACACACAACACCATATCTACAACATGCATACAAGACCATATGTACATAACACTACATATAAAACATGCACATAGAGTCATACATACACAACACTGCATATCCAACATGTGCACAGTACCATATGTACACAAATCCACATATCCAACATGCGCACAGTATAGTAGGTACACAACACTCCATATACAACATGTACGTAGCACCATCTATACCTAGCACCACATATGCAATATACACTCAAAACCATATATACAACATCCATACACCATCATATGTACACAATACTACATATGTTACGTGTACACATCACCATATTAGGTACAGTCACTAAATATAAAAAATGCACAAAATATACACAACAATAGTATTGCACATCCATAGACCACACATTGACCCCACAAGCAACCTTTCTTCTATTGTCTTTCCCCTATCCATTCTTATCATGAGATGTCGCAAATCACAGTAGTTTCACTTTTTTGATGTACCCCTCAACATTACCTATCCATAACATAAACATAGGCGTAATACAAGAATATAATATCAGTTCATGTCCACATGATACTTACCTCATATATATGTCAGGGTTACTCTTCCCACTTTATTCCTCATAAGACCAAGAACCTCTTCAAGCCATTCACTTGCATATAAAATCATTCCTCCACAAGAATGATCCTTGAAAACCCTATCATACAGTGACATACAGACATACATACATACATATATAATATTTAGCATAAAATATCATCATCTTGTCAAACAACGGCAAACATACACACATAAATACATATAAAAATTTATCATTAAACAATGAGGATCCGTGATGTCCCTATCAAACATGAGATACATACGTTCATACATGTATAATTATGTAAACATCAACATAATCATGATCAGAACACAAGTGCTAGATATCATAAGTTCTAGGTTAATATAACTTCCTTTTTTCATGCACACCATGCAAAATGCTGATAACAATAGTTCCCAACATAGCCAATACATATAACACCTCAAATACGTTCACTTTACCTTTATGGTTACCTTTCTCGCGACTGTATTTCCACTGTCGATTTACACCAATGGACCCAACTTGTCCAATCGATTGTCATATTATTACCTTTGGCTGCCCTTATGCATGCACTGAGCTTCATCTAAGTCTTACATCACCTGCTAGGTTTCATTCAACTCTTCCAGAGATCCATCAACTTCCTCTTTTCAAAACCAAATCCCAAGACTCCAAAAACATAAAATGAAATAACAAGAACAAAGAAGAAGACCATGACAACCAAGCCAATAAGAAACCACAACAAAGTTACATGATCATGCTCTAGACACAATCAAGACCACAAATCAAGTGTAAACAAATTAAAAACAACTGAAATTATGAGACTTAGAAACCAACATCGTGACTCAATCCCCAAGGTTCTTAGTGATTTCAAATGAAAAATCAACTTCATCCTTCTCCAATATTTCATCACAGTCTCTTGCCATGCAATACCCTGCATCATACTGCCATAACCACATAATTGTGAGTGCATAAATAAATATAACAATATACCATTTATCTTACTTTGTTGTGCCAAATGCGTTACCTTGTATTTGAACACATACATATATCATCTATCAAGGGACTCCAATCCCTTGAAGAATTCATCCATGACTAGAAATCAACTGATATACATGTTAGATACATGTTTAGGAATATAAAACATATCCACATTATGTCAAAAAATATTATGTTTAACAATACTTCCTATATGCAAAGCACTCATTTGTTTTGATTTAGGGTTTCCAAACATAGCCAAAGGAATTCTTACCTAATTCCTTTCTTTTACAATTTATCTTGTTGTAATGAAGTTCTACTATGCACTGTCAGATCATCCATCCATCAGTTATATAAACACATAAACTATTAATTTCTCATTTTAATACCAAGCATGCTCCCTGAAACTATTCACACATGTCAATCACATGCTCCAAATATCAATACATCATATCTATTCACTAAAATTAGTCTCTATGAAGACTAATAACCATGTCATAATAAACTAATAGTCAAGATCATAATACTACAACTATCGCCTACTTTCACTCAAGTAAACATCAACTCTCTCAACACATGTGTGTTGTTACGAATATCTCAAAGAAATATCATTTAGGCACATACTCATATCGTGCAAGTAATAAAACATTCAGACAACATAAAAGACCCCAGACACTCAAACACCAAATAGATGAAATAATCAAACATTCAAACACCAAATAAAAGGCATATGAAAACTCATGCCTTAATGTATCTCAGGGGGGGCTATCTTGTCTGCACAGTCAATCTAATTATCATAATATAACCTCACAACATATCCACTCAAAAATAAATAAGGTCATTATATCCATAATAGTAACTAGCTAACATGTTCACATCATAAACTCACAAACAATTTTCATTCATACATAAAAATCACATGTGCACAGTAGTCTACATTAGTACAACACACTATCATAATTAGCGTGAATCATACCTGAATGTCATAATGCTAACCAAATCCATAGGCCAATCCAATTTAGCACGATACATATAACATCAAGATCTTAATGAAATAACCCTAATAATAAAGTTAACTAACATATAACAACAACATGTTAACATATAACATACTCATCAACAACATATAACATAATCATCAAGTTAAGTAACATAAAAAAACAACAACAAAAATCCATATAATAACATGCTACTGTCATTCATGACCATTCGACACATGTGCATATGAAGACACTGATTCACTAACATCTATCGTACATGTAACCGCAACAACATTAGACTAACCAACATGTAAATAATCCTAATGCTCATAACAACCATTAACCAACATACCTCCATGCCAAACATAAAATACATGTATGACGATATGCTCTTACCTCGAATTCTTGTAGCACAACCTCACTTAATGATCTTCATCTCCTACTCTATCTCAGCTAGCACATTAGCATCATAACATACCAAAAACATCGTGATTAATTAAAATGCATACAATGACCTCATGGACAATAGTATTAACAATGAAAATTCATGCATAACAACATATATACATTGGAATGCGTAAAAAATGCATATACAACTGATATACACCCATGATGACCACATCCAATCAACAACACCATCAACTTCCACATGGAGACACAACTGCAACAATGACCACCACCACGCATACACAACAAACACATATTCCACTAATATACATAACACATATGCAACTGGCATGTACTCACGAAAAACACATCGCAATGCATAACCAATAATACACTCATGATGACGCACTTCACAAAAACAACATCCTCATTCACATGGTGACATCACTACAACCATTTTCGACACCATGCATATGCAACAAGAACACATAGACCGCAAGCATACTAAACACATATGAAACCAACATAAATGCAAGGTTAAAAAACTACCCATCTAGTGTTAGGGTTGAACCATGCTTTGATACCACTCTATAACAGCCTCTTCCAACTTCTACCCAAGTAATTGACAACCGAGCTAAAAATGCGAGGAGAGGTTTCTATAATGAGATTCAACCTCCGAAGTGACCCTAAGGAAGTGGAACCAACAGAAACATAATATACAGACCTTGGATAGCAACAACAACACCCCCAGGAACTAACCCAACCTTTCAGGCCTCTTACCCATGGTTCCATTGAGGCTTTGACCTCTTTGAGACATAGACGTATGCACAGGCTTGCAAGCCAGTGTCTAGGAGGCTACAGCCACAGGCATAACACTACATTCCACCATCCAAAGCCCCAACTACTCGATTATCTGTTATTTTCCTTGTGATTTAAGGCACTTGTTTGTCAATTTAATTGTCTTAAATTTATTACATAAATTATCGACCGAAGTTGGTAAACTCATGAAGTGAAAGTGAAATATATTTGCAAGAAGCCTATTTTAATTTAGTTTATTAGTGTGATGATTGAATTTGTAGATATTTCTTCTAAGGATGTTTTTATTCTTATGTTCCTAATGAAGTAAATTTAAATTACAACTAAGTTCTAAAAATAAACATGATTTCTATTCTGCAAAAACTAATGAAAAACTTCTCTATCTTATGAAGAAATATTAACTAATTTGTTAATTTCGAAAAAATCTAAAATTCTAGTATACAAAGATAAAATCAAATTCTAGAAAAGGGAATTTATGTATACATTTTTATGTTTTTGGAATGAAATGTTATGGCAATGAAACTTGTAAGTAAATAAACAAATCATTGTTACTCTGAAAAGAAATCACTCTTGAACTGAAAAATAGCTCACTCATATATTGAAAGGAAATCACTCAATCACTACTGCTTGTAAAGAAATCACTCTTGCTCATGAAATAACTAATTCAAAAACTGGAAAAGAAATCACTCAATGGTTTTTTGAAGTAAACTGCACATGAACTTTTGAAACTATTTTAAAATAAAAAATTATTGTTATTGAAAGTAAAAATATGAATCACTCTGCAATTTGATAATTTGAAAAGGAAGATTAATGAAACTATGATAAAGAACAAATAAAGAAGCATCTACTTTGAATGGAAAAATGGAATTATGGAAACAACTACAACAAATAAAAAATTGGAATTATGAAAATAGCTACATCAAATGATAAAATGAAAACATGAAAACAACTACATTAAAAAAATAAAATGCAGAACCTTCACTCTTTGTACGGGCCCTCCACAAACATGTGGTCTCAAAGCTACACACGAACGGTCATCTACACATCAAATATTCAAGGTGCTTCTTCATTAAAAAGGATTTAAAACGGAGTTTTAACAATTTTAAATGGAGTGTTTATATAGGGGTTACAATGTAACTTCATGGAGATTCATATGGCTAATGATCAAAACTGAGTGGACACCTAGTTTCAACGAATTTGATGAAGCACATTCCATTCCAAACTCTGTTTTCTTGACTAGGTGTTTATTGACACATGGGTGTAATTTTTTCTCACGCAACTAAAAACTAGGCTCCAAAGAACCTGAAACATCTCTCAAATGGTAAAAAATTTAGGGAAACTACTCCAAGAACCTAATTGGGCCAGTGATGAAAAAAACCTATGTTTTTGTTTTGCAAGATTCAATTTTGTTTTCTCATAAAATGCGTTTGAATTTGAATGGTCAAAACTACTGTGATTTTCCCTTGATATTTTCCTGGAGGTTTACATGTGTGAGCGGGGTGGAATTTTAACAACAACAATCCATATTGGAGCTTCTAGAAACAGTTTCCATCTATTGGATTTCATTATAGAGTGGTTCTACTACCTCAACCATGGAGACAACTGCGAAAACTTGGCTAACTATAGAAACTTTCACTGGAAAAACAATCATTAGTAAAACCATGCATAATTCTCTTTAATTCATTAAAAATAATAGAAATTTTAATAATAAACCATGTAAACATGTATGTGGGAATTTGGTACGTTTATGAAGAAATTGGTTAAAAATGATGACAATGGGTGAATGGAATGATGTGAAAATGGATGGTTTCAACAACAAAATTATGACAAATTGAAGGCACAACATTCCCCCACACTAGATATTTTGCATGTCCTCATGTAAACAAAGCATTGCAAATTTTCATAATCCAACCAGTTCCTTATGTTCCTTTATTCTATCATTTCAAATAAATCCTTGACCAAAGATCCAAGAGAGCAATATTGACCCTATATCTCAATAAGATGTACTTTTGTCTCTTTTTTTTTCAAGGTTACTAATCTGGTAGCATAACTCTTTTCTTCTACACTTTCTTTTTGTGTCATTAGAGTAAGAAAGAAGAGTTACCCATCCTCTTTTGAAAGTCAAACAACTTGAATTCTTCACATACGAGGTTGTTCATGGATGCTATAGAGGTAGAAGTGATACCTGTTGATTTGTTCTTTTATTAATAAAAACAACCCTTCATTATTTATTATATGCAACTTGTGTGAAAAGAAATTATGCTTGCATAGTAGCATATCCAAGTACTTGTCACTATTTTAATTGTGCTCAAATTGTTCAAGCCATGGTATAATACCATATTCTGAAGAACACATCAAGGCTTTAACTCCATCTATAGAATGTGATTTCTATTCTTGTGAAGTTCATCCCATTAGTATGGCTAGAAATTATCATAGATTGCAGCCCCTAATGATTGTATTATTATCAACCATGCATAGCAACCAATCATATTTCAATAATGTTATCAAATAGTTTCTTCATGAAGTCACAAACTAATGAATGAAGAAGAATTCCCAATGTGAATATTTTGACAAGATGAGCTACACATAACACAAAATAATAGTTTTTTTAGGGTTATACAACTTATCAAAGACTAAAATATGATTCCAAGTGGTTTCAAGAGTGTGTGAAAAAAACCTTGTTGTGGTCTTCTTCTTGTGGCGTTGTACTCATCATTTCTTGGCTTCCCTTAAAAATATAAAGATGAGCAATATGACACGTAAATTAAGTGCTCCATGTAATTTTTTATCATGTGCTACAAAAATGTACCATGAAATCAAGTTTTCCTATTTGTAAAATAATTATTTTTCTCAAGAACATCATGTTGATAGACCATTAAGTAAATCATGGATTAACAAGAAGAGAAAGTTTAAACAAGAGAGAAGTGAAAGCATAGAAGAACATCATTATGACCATGGAAAAAAATGAGATGATTGCATGGGTGGCAGGAATTTTTTTATAATGAATCAATCATAACTTATGGGATTGGTTGTTAAAAGGTATGACAAAACATAATGGGAGAAAAATTAGAACTACATGTTTACAATAGATTTTCCTCAAAATTTCTAGAATTTTTAACAAATTAAAAATTTTAAGGCTAGTTTTATCTCAACTTTAAATTTTGGAATCGAATAAGAGAACATGATATGATGGCTTATTTGGTTTTGATTTGGCTCAGGTACTCTGCTCCATGATGCGTTGACCTCCACTTTGACCTTACTCCACAAAATGTATCGTTTTCATGTAGCAAATTTGTTTTTTCCAATTTCTCTCAAATGGTAAATCAGATTCTCCTAATTTTTTTTAGGTTGTTACTATTAATATTATGCATCTTCCCCCAAAACATCTCAGTCAATGGGTTCATGAACCTCAAGAAAAATGAGAAATGGTTGTAGGTGAAAGTGGTCAATTTCTTGAAAACTACACACTGGAATTTTATGAAATTTTGTGTGTTCATTTACCCTACCTCAATGCATTTACCATAAAAATTTATGGCCCAAAAGATGCACGGTTTGTAAGTTATGATCAAATCAATTTCTGACATGTTTCACCCTTCACGCTACCCAATGTTGCAACAAAAGCATATGCCATGAACTCATTTTAAGGCCAAATTGAGTGATTAAAAAGGGAAACCATGTATTTTTACCTTTTCTATCACCACATGCCTTTCAAAACCTATTTCAATGAAGAAAATATTTTTTTGTGTAAAAATATTGAAATCTGGCCTAATCTTTCCACAGTGGTGAAAAATGAAAATCCACCTTAAAAACCTGCTGAAAAGTCCTAGAAAATTTCACTTTATTTTTTATTTATTTTGCTCGTGTCTTACTCAATTTACTATTTTCTGAGAAAACCCAGAAGCTCAAAAAATTTTATTTTTGCTCCAATCTCTTTCAATACTTGTGCCAAAACTGCCTCTGGAAAAGGCTGCTTTAGCAAAAACATCTTGTTACAACAATAGCTGCAGAAAATGCAACTTTCTGCAGTTGTTGCAAAATAGCAATTTTTGCATAAAATTGTTTTCTCCGAGTTTGAATTGTTGATTTGGATTGTGTACTAGACGCTGAGGTAGAAACCATGAAACATAATGCATATTTACTAAAATAAGCCCAAATTATTATTTTTCTTGAAAATGAAATGAATGAAAAAAGTGTAATGGTGCCATCATGTTGTTGTTGAATAACAAAAAGATGAACATGCTACTACAAGAAACCAATAAAATGTATTTTTGAAAGTTGTTATTGATTCCATAAAACCATTAGTCTTCCTTCATGGTACAATTTCTTCCATGCGAATAAATGTCTCGAAGTCGAGCATGGGAAGAAATCATTGGATTACCAATCAATGATGAAAATCGTTAACCAATGTGAGACAACTCACCGATAATGTAAATGAGTGTTAAGCTACCTGAGTGAATCTCGACAAGGATGAATGAATGTGTTGAAGTCGAGTCGCCTGCAATATATGACAATCAAGAGAAATTTTTGTATTCTCATTTTTGTCAACGTGAAGGCTTGCCATTGATATATGTAAGTTCCAAGGCACTCCAAATAGTCTCTGGTCTTGATCCCATATAAGGTGTTGAGGTTTATGGGACAATATCTTTTGGAAGATGGGCCTTAAGGAAACCCACATCAACCAACTCGAGCATAGAACCAAAATTTATTTGAAGAACCATAAGAAAATATTTAAATCATCATAAAATTGTAGAGCTTATTGTGAACTTTTCTCGCTAGTTTCCTAGTTTTCTAGCAATGCTCATGTCCAATTGCGCCAGCAAGCTTGTTTTCACAATAGAACATTTTTTTCTGTCCTATTTACTTGGAAAAGAAATCTCCTTGAAGTCTATGAATACTTCCAATGGATCCATATGTGTAACAATATGATAGATAAATGCATATGCAGGTTTGAAATATACTCTTTGATATTTACCATTATATGAGAGACGAACTTCCTTGATTGAGATGATGTCATAAAATACTAAAGAATTGAGCATTGAGATCCAATGACTGTATTGAACCAAGATTCAATGTAATCTTGTCTTCCTTGGATTACTACTATCATTCCATGCAATTATTCATAGATTTTATCTCCATTCATATAATATGGTGATGTGCATGATAGAAACTTTCAATCTCACGTTCCAACAACTGCTCTTTATCAACAGGAATCCCTAATTTTTGGACCCTATATAAATCTTCTTCTTCTAGTTGTTGTTCTTCAATGGAATATGGAGAATTATTTTTCAATACCTCAATATTTTCAATGGATTAATTTTTTTTATTGTCGGGGATATCAAATGGTTGTGCAGGTAGTCGAGTGGGAATGGATCTTTTGTGTGCTTGTGTAGGTGGTAGTGGGAAAGGTTGTATTGAGGTCAACTGAGGGTGATATAGATGTTGTAGTGGAGGTGAATGGTATGGATAACACTGCTGATAGTATTGAGGATAGTGAGGAAAATATTGAGGATAAAATGGATTTCTTATGTAAGGCCATTTCCAACCTTGTTTCCAAGGTTGGTTTTGAGGTTGGGATTGAGATGGATAAGGTTGCCAAGGCAAGGTTGTTTTCAAATTACTTTGAGATTGTTGTGCATAACCCTGAAATTGAGAATTAATATATTGCACAATACAAGGTTGATGAGGCTTCCACGATCTTCTTGGAACTACATAACATGATTGTTCCAGTGTTTGATTTTATCCTTGGTAAACTACCTTTAACCCTGGTAAATATGGGAAATATTTAGTAGTATGTGATCCTGCACATATTTCACAAATTTTAATGTTATCAAGTGGACATTCATGCAAATCATGTTTTTGTCTACATTTATGGAAAAATATAAACAAAGAAGCATTCTCAACATTTTTTTGGTTTTGCATTCCTAGCATATAAATTTGTCCATTTAAATTACCAAGAATGTCTAGTAAATTGTTAAGTTCTATTTGACTTACCAATCCTAGTGTCGACTTACTTACTCTTCCCATAACTGGATCTTGAGGGGATCTTCCATACTTTTCTTTCCCTCTTGATAAGTTCTTGCACAGTTCACAAATCTCTTGAAATCATAATTCATAGACATATCCTTTTCCTACCAGTTTAAGAAGATCAATCCATTCATCCCTTCTAGCTTTTAGTAGGAGAGTTTTTAATGTGTTTGATCGTAAATTATGCAATTTAGATCTTTTGGCATTATAAGTAAATCTCTCCACTAATTATTCTAGGATTTAATCCTCTTTTTGTTTCATCTTGAATACTTAATGTCTAATGTCATGGTGTATGCAATAATCTTTATATTTTTCCAAAAATACTCTTTTCATATCATCCCATGTCATTATAGAATTTGTTCCTAAATTCATGAACCATCTAAGTGATCTATCCTTCAATTTTGTTGGAAACAAATTCAATTTTTAATGTGTAATGAGTAACCATAATATCTACAAATTATTTCAAATTCAAAAAGAAAACTTTACAGGTCTTTTAATCTCATACCTTTGAAGTTATGTTACACTTATAGATGGAGGGGTGCTACTCATATGACCATTGACATCATTTCCTTGAATGGGAAATCCAAAAGGATATTACTCATTTTTCTCATCTTCATCCATTTGTTCAACATCTTTTGTCACCTATTATTCTAGCTGCAAAAATAAGAATTCATGTTGTGGATGTCTGGCTCTTACTGCACCACGTGATATAGTGGGTGTGGTAGGTGATTGAAGTTTTTTTTGTTAATAAAAATTAAAAGGCTCATATTTCCACTTTCCTAAGAACGGACCAACATGTTTTTTAAATTTAATTTTCTTAAATTGATTACATAAATTATCAACCGGAGTTGTTAAACTTGTGAAGTGAAAATGCACTATATCTGCTAGAAGCCTCTTTTCATTCATTTTATTGGTGTGATGATTAAATTTGTAGAGATTGCTTCTAAGGAGGTTTTTATTCTTATTTTCCTAATGAAGTAAATTTAAATACAACTAAGTTCTGAAAATCAACATGCTTTCTATTCTGCAAAAATTGAATCAAACCTTCTCTATATTATGAATAAATCTTAACTAATTTGATTTGTTAGTTTATAAAAATTACAACATTCTAGTGTACGAAGATAAAATCAAATTCTATAAAAGGGAATTTATACATTTTTATGTTTTTGAAATGAAATGTTATTGTTACACTAAAAACTATCACCTTGACATTCTGCTAACTGTATGAGCTCATTAACACTCATACATACTTCCTCTGCAAGTCTTACAACCTTTACTCCTCATGTCAAGCCCTGAAACAAGAATAAAAACCCTAAAAACCTCTGAAAGAATGGGTACGCATGTAACATGAAGCCTGTCTGCGTTCCTGGCTTGGGTACGCAGGTAATGCATGGCTTACCCGTGTTCTAGAACGCATTTTTTCTTAATCATGCCTGCGTACCCCCTCCAAACTCAAAAAGGAGAGAAATTAAAGTTAAAAAGTTGGTTTGAGGTCAATTCTAGAAGGTTCTAGATGAGAATTTTTGGGGATGAGTACGCTTTGATAAGGTGCATGTATCCCTCGCCTTAAGGAACTAATCCCTTGATGTGAGGAGCCTATCTCTTTGAAGGAGGATTTTATCCCTTAAAAAGTGGAATCCTAACCTCCTCATCTGCTCTATAAAAGGAGGCATTGGGTAGCCTCAAATGGTTAGATTTTGGAGATTGAGATTTTGGAGTTTAGCTTTATGTGTGATTGATTTGAAGTGTTGTTGAGATTTTGTATTCTTTCTACTGAGATTTTGAGATGAAAGATCACATAACTCTTTGTGCTCCTGGAGGAAGAGTGCAAGACTTATCAAAGTAGAGGAGACTCCTGCTTCGGACCCCGGGAAGGCCTTTCAAACATCAAGGCTGAGTTTGTAAGGTTCTTCTGTATATTTTAAGATTAATACAATCAAGTTTTGTTTTTCTCAATAAATTGTCGTTCGATTGTTTATTTCAATAAATTTTCGTTTGATCGTTTATTTCATATATTCCTTGATCACTATGGTAAGTATGTTTTACGATTATTTGTTATACAGGTGCTATTTAATATTTTCTTGCTTGTGATTGCAGGTCAACAAAAGAACTCTTGTTGCGACGGAAAGATTATTGTTGTGACGAAAGAACTCTTGTTGCGACGGAAGGATTCTTGTTGCGACGAAAGAACTCTTGTTGCGACGGAAGAACTACGGCCGCAAATAAGCATTTGGATCTAAGGTAGGATCGACACCTTCATAGCATTTATTTGTAAAACGAATATATTTAGAGAAAGACAAACTTAGTTGTTCGTTTGTTTCTGGATTGTCTTCTGACACTAGGGAGATCGATCTTGTCCACAAGAATGATTTATCCGGCCAACAAATTGGCGACTCCACTGGGGAAACAACTTGTTGTTTTTGGTTCTCTTTTATTTTGGTTTGAGAAAATGGTTTTTTCTAATTTTTGATTGATTTTTACGGGCTTGGGTAACTTAGATTTACTTTGATTTCAAATTTTTGAAGTATTTTTTGTTTTTTTTGAACTTTCCTAGGGACCGCACATTGTTGCAGACCCTGTTTAAAGTCTTGAAAAACTTAGATTTCTTCTTTCAGTTTAGTTTAGATTTGATTTAGGATTCTTAGTGTCTGCCCAAATCTGTATGTGTTTTCTATCGAAAATCTCTTGTTAATGAATTTCTTTCAGCAAATTTTTCATCTCATCAATCTCCATTAAGCTATTGGGTGTTTTGAGTCTCTTTTTTGAGAAATTCTTAATTTGATTTCTTTTGGTCATTACTTGGAGGTTTGTCTCAGTCTTTTCACAATTTTGCATCTTTTTGCTTTTGTTTTTGCTAAATTGTGTATGAGTGTTAATCGCCTTTGAGTGTTTTTATTTTTTGGTCTTTGGAACTCTCACCGGATTTTCTTGACTTGCACTTGATTGGTTCTTAGATCACATTAGAATCATCTTGTGTTTGAGAATTCTCTTGCATAGATCACATTTTCATAATTAGAATTCTCATTTTCAGAATATGAATGAAAAATGTGCATATATTACATTTGCATACTTTTCATGTGAATTGTGCATAGATTACAACTGCATAATTTACATTCTGAAAAATCAATCGTAGATTTAGATCATTTTCTCCTATTTGAATTTAGATGTTTTTATGCTTGTTTTAAAAACATAAAAATAATTTTTTTTTTTGGAATTGATTTGCATTAGTTTTGCTTGATGAAATTAGTGCATTAGAGAATTTGTTATATTTTCTCATAGTTATCAATCTTTGCATTGTTGAAAGTGAATGGAAACTCTCTCCTTACTTTAGTTAGGATTCATCGAATTGAAAATATTACATTATCATATTCGATTGCATTCAGTTTTGGTTCAGGTCATAACACCATTGGTTTCATGTCCATTTACCCTTTGAGTAATAACAGCCTAAATAACACAACGCTTAATTAAAATTCATCTAGTAATTTTTACATTTTTAGGGCTCTTTCCACCAACATAACTTAGGCTAGTATCTTGGAGTAGGGAGTAATTAACTCTCCAAGATAGTAAAAACAAATAAGTAGATAAATTGTGCAGTAGGAAATAAATCCAATTGTAATTGGTACAATCTGGGACGCTTCTCTTAAATAAATCAATCACGAGATCATGTCCGAACCTTTGAGACAATCAATTTTGTTTCATTGGGAAAGATAGAACATTTTGCGTGCATTACAAACGGTAAACCTCGGATTAACCATTGTCGAGGAGCCTGGGGTCACTTGTTGGTAAACCTCGGATTGACCATGTCGAGGAGCCTTCAAGGGGATTGAGCTTTGTTACTCTTCCCTTGCACATGGAATTGGATCGTAGACTGTTCCCCCAGTTGTATTTGTTACTGTTGGTAACCTTAGTGTCCATAAGCTTAAGATTATTTCCTAAGGTGACGGTGAAGGAAAGATCTCACTGTACCTGGAGCAGACATCGACTAGACTCACTTGGACTCTCTGGGGGGTTTTCTTCACGCGATATGGTTTTGCGAAGAAAATTGTGCCAGTCTGTTTCATTAAGTAGGTTTTCGGGGTAACTGTTCCAACCGCCCTTTCTGTATTAAATTCTACGATGTTGGATTTCATCACTAACTAGTGTTTTTAGTACGGGAAGTTACTGTTTGTGTGTGGTTTGACTCCTAGATTTGATAGCGTGTGTTAATTTTTTTGTTTTTACTTTTAGATACCATAGGTGTGAATTGTGAATTTTAATTATTAGGTGTGAATTGTGAATTGTTAATGTTAGTTTTAAATTGTTAATAAAATTCACTGAAGTTGAATATAATGGCAACTGTTCCGGAATTTACCAACCAAGGAACCCCTCTTAACGAGAATCCTATTACTTTTCCTTGCTTTGGAAATGTTGGTCCTCCTTATATGGCTACGTTGTCATTTCCTGGATTTACAATAGGTTTACCGATATGGTTATTTTCAACTTTGTTCGCCTTGAATACTCCAATTGTTCCACCTCAACCAGATGCTTCACTTCAACAGAGTTCACCATCTCAACATCACCAACCTTCTCTTGACCCTTTACCTTCTTCACCTAATATTTCTTCCTCCATTTCTTCCTCTTCGCTTGGTAAAAGCCTTGACGCTAGTAACTAGGTAACTAAGAAGAAGAAGAAAGGGAAGAAGAAGAAGAAGAAGAAGCAAGATAAGAAAGAACTCAACCAACCAACCATGGCTGTAAGTGTTAGTTGTGTTGAGGAAACCTCCAACATGCATCGTAAACCCAAATACCCTTGCAGGCTTTGTAAGGGTGACCACTTCCTTATCAATTGTCCTGGTATTCCAAAGGTCTTGGAAGTATGGTCAGAAAAATCTCATCAACTTTCCATTGATCCATCAACCAGTGATAGTCAGGTTCCTGGGAAAAAGGGTAAAGTTAGGTTTCCTTGTAAGTTATGCAAAGGGATTCATCAAACTCACATTTTCCCTCACATGGATGAAGCCTCAAAATTGTTGGAAAACCTTACTGTTCCACAGCAAGAATTTCCAACTGGTTACTGTAAACTTTCTCCCAACCTACCGTCAACTGACAAAGTGATTAATCTAATTTCAAGTATAGTCGATCCCACTCTTCCATTGGAGATTGAAACTCATATCACTCAGGTTTATGATCCATTAGTTGATCAAGTGGTCGATTCGATTTCACATTCGGTCGATCACATTCTCTCTGTAGAGAGTGAACTTCATACTACTCAGGTTCTTCTTGTTACATTAGATTCTTCTACGCCGGGGGGCATTTCACCTGTTTCTACAGAACCCCCTCCAAGTACTGAGGTATTTTCCTTTGATTGGAATAGACTGACGGAACCTCATCTTCCTTCCTCCATCCCTTTCCAAATCATTGTGAATTTTGGTGGTAGGGACATACACCGCACACAGGTAGATGAAGGTGCTTATCTTAGTATTTTATCCTCAACTGTTTGGAAAGCTTTGGGTTCCCCTCAGCTTGTGCCTATTACGCAGAATTTGAAAGCTTTTAACAGAACCATTAGTGAACCTTTAGGGATCCTTCCTAAGTTCTCTATTACTTTGGAAGGTAAAACTTTCTGTATTGATCTTATGGTAGTTCAAGGTCCCTTGGATTTCAATTTACTCCTTGGGCGAGACTATGTCTATGCAATGAAAGCTGTCGTATCGACAGTCTTTTGCGTGGTGTCTTTCCCTCACAATGGCAATATTGTGACTGTAGAGCGGCTTTCGTTCCCTAGTCTTGATTCAACTACCAATGAATCGACACCCCTAAATGTTCTTGATTCTAAAGCGGTATCTACCCCGCCACGGGTTAATTATGTGGCAACTATCCCATGTTTTCAGTTACCGATGTAAGCGAGCCTCTCACTGTTTGCTCGTCTTCCTTTGACTTAGATCTGGTAATTGACATGGAAAACTCTATGGGATTATTTGAACGTGATGTTCTTATCCCTTTTGAGTCCCTTGACATGTGTTCCTTCCAGAGAATTGTTCTTCCTTCTGATGAAGACCTCTTGGAATCCATGATCAAGGTGTGTCCATTGACATGTGTTTCTTCCAGTTGGAAGCCATGATCAAGAGTCCAAGGATAGTTCCTTTTACTATGTCAACCTCGTTAAAAAATGAATCATTGAGTTCGAGGATAGTTCCTTTTACTGTGTCAACCTCATTAAAAAATGAATCATTTGGTCAGAGGATAGTTCCTGTTACTGAGTCAACCTCATTAAAACATGAATCATGTCTGAGGACAGTTCTTTTCCTGTGTCAACCTCGTTAAAAAATGAGTCAGTTGGTCAGAGGATAGTTCCTGTTACTGTGTCAACCTCGTTAAAAAATGAATCAGGTATGAGGACAGTTCTTTTCTTGTGTCAACCTCATTAAAAAATGAATCATTTGGTCTGAGGATGGTTCCTGTTACTGAGTCAACCTCGTAAAAAAATGAATCAGGTCCGAGGACAGTTCCTTTTACTGTGTCAACCTCGCTAAAAAATGAATCAGTGGGTCTGAAGATAGTTCCTTTTACTGTGTCAACCTCGTTAAAAAATGAACCAGTGGGGCCGAGGATAGTTCCTTTTACTGTGTTAACCTCGTTAAAAACTGAATCAGTGGGTCCGAGGATAGTTCCTTTTACTGTGTCAACCTCGTTAAAAAATGAATCAGTGGGTCCGAGGATAGTTCCTTTTACTGTGTCAACCTCGTTAAAAAATGAACCAGTGGGGCCAAGGATAGTTCCTTTTACTGTGTCAACCTCGTTAAAAAATGAATCAGTGAGTCCAAGGATAGTTCCTTTTACTGTGTCACCCTCATTAAAAAATGAATCAGTGAGTCTGAGGAGAGTTCCTTTTACTGTGTCAACCCCGTTAAAAAATGAATCAGTGAGTCCGAGGATAGTTCCTTTTACTGTATCAACCTCATTAAAAAATGAATCAGTTAGTCGAGAGCATAGTTCCTTTTCTTGTGTCAAGCTCGTTTAAAAAATGAAACAAGCTTTCGAGGAAAGTTCCTTTTACTGTGTCAACCTCGTTAAAAAATGAATCAGTGAGTGTGAGGATAGTTCCTTTTACTGTGTCAACCTCGTTAAAAATGAATCAGTTGGTTGAGAGCATAGTTCTTTTTCTTGTGTCAAGCTCGTTTAAAAAATGAAACAAGCTTCTATGAGGACAGTTATTTTCCTGTGTCAACCTCATTAAAAAATGAATCAGTAGATAGATTGTAAGAGTAGGTTAATAGATTAGAAATAAGTAGTTTTTTAGCATAGTTCCTATTACTGCGTCAACCTCGTTAAAAAATGAATCAGGCATGAGGAGAGTTTCTTTTCTTGTGTCAACCTCGTTAAAAAATGAATCAGTTGGTCAGAGGATAGTTCCTGTTACTTAGTCAAACTCATTAAAAAATGAATCAAGTATGAGGACAGTTCTTTTCTTGTGTCAACCTCGTTAAAAAATGAATCAGTTGGTCAGAGGACAATTCCTGTTACTGAGTCAAACTCATTAAAAAATGAATCAGGTATGAGGACAGTTCTTTTCCTATGTCAACCTCATTAAAAAAAGAATCAGTAGGTTATATAGGTAGATTGTAGAAAGTAGATGAGAGGAAAGTTCCTTATACTGTGTTAACCTCGTTAAAAAATGAAACACGTTGCCATGAGCATCGTTATTTTCCTGTGTCATGCTCATTAAAAAATGAAACAAATCCTTCCCTAATTGAGTCGAGTCTTTGACTAGATCTCATAAATGTTAAGTCATATATTTCGGTTAGTTATTTCAGTTTTTTCATAATTTTCTTACAGTTTTAGGTCGGTTCTTTCATATGATCTCGTAAATGAACCTTCATTCCATCCAACTATTAATTACCAATAGTCTGCTTAGTTGAATTAAATGAAGCTAGGGGGGCATGCGCTCTAGCAGTTACGCTTAGGGGGCATCAAGCACAGTTTTCTCTCTGTTTCAAGATTGTGTAAAAATGAAACCAGTCTGAAGCATATTTTTTCTCTGTTACAAGCTTTTGTAAAAATGAAACCTATCTTGAGTCAATTTTGGTTATTTTCAAGACTTGTTAAACTCATGAAAATCTCGAGATTATTTTACTATATTTCATTCTCATAAAACAAATGAAAATGCCGAGTTCTTTCCATCTTTTCCTTCTCGTTAATTAAATTGAAAGTCGGCCACATGAGTACATTTTTATCCCTTTTTAGAACTCGTTAAAACTTTCGAAAAAGTGAAAACCATGAGTACATTTTTATCCGTTTTTCGAACTCATTAAAATTTACAGAAAAAGCGAAACTAATGAGTACATTTTTATCCCTTTTTCGAACTCGTTAAAATTTACGAAAAAGTGAAATTTGGAGTTCTCCTTTAAGCCCTTTTCAGACTCTCTAAAAATGAAAAGATTGCTGAGCACTTGATTATTCGAACTCGTTAAAGTAAATGAATGATCGCCCCTTCATTATAAGTTTACCCCTTTACGGACTGAAATGGACTATTTACGAAAAAGGTATACATTGACTAATTACGGTCAATAGAGTTCTCTCCCACATTATTTTATCCTTTTTCGGGCCTGAGAGACTAAATTTAAGAAAACGTACCCCCATGGAGTCTTCTTAAGTTTTTTCTTCTGACTCTCTAAAATTTAAAAAACACCGAGTTTCTCCTATACTGGACTCGTTAAAATTTAACAGTAAAGGACCTGTTCAATTTTAAACAGGAACGAACCACTCCTTCTTAGGGTTCAAATTTTAAACTAAGTTGGACTCATCCAAAGCGTGAGCTTATAAACAAGCCAATTTTATCCTCCTCAATCTTGTCAAAAATAAAGAGGTACTTGCCAGAAATGGTGGGGGAAAAGAGAGAAAAACGAACTTTTTTGTTACATTTTGATTATTGTGAAAACTATTAACCACTCTTGAACACGACACTTTTTGATCACCTGGGTTGGGAAATCCTTTTCCTAATAGTTAATCAAACCATATTGAAAGTTTTCAGCCGGTTTATGGTTATTAGTTTTGGGTCAATTCTCACCAAGCCATCTGCATTGTCGTTATGTGTTCAAGAGGACAGTTCAAATAAACCATTCATCTACAAAATATCTGTCATCCATTTTGACCATCCCTGAGTCAGTCCTTTCCAATATATTTCTTCAAAACTTGATCTATGATTTCGTGTTGTGGGCTTTCCTACGATGGATCACTTTCTATCGACGACAGCTCATTATCTAGGAAGTTGATCCAGAAATCGTCAGTACCTTGAAATCTGCATGCCTCAATGGCAGGTTTCTCGCCTTCGACGACAGGTTGCATCATTGACCTTCGATCAAATGATTCCATGACATGTTCGACTTCAGCTCATTCATTCACATTTCATGGATTGTACTGATTACTTTGAGAGCCATTGACATTACTGGTGGTTACTCTCACACTTGTTAACATTTTACATTATTGACTGGTAATCAAGTGGTTTCTACCATGTTCGACTTCGACACATTCGTTCACATGGATAGAATCGTACTGGTTCGAGAAGCAGAAATCAAGACCCTGGATCTAGTTTCTACCATCCAGGCTGTGAGGAATTTCTTTTATTCATTTATACAGTAGACTATTCATAAACAGATGGCTACTTCCATGCTGTGTCTACATATGTCTATACTGTTAATGTATTGAAAATAATTCTTGTATCAGAAAAGTTTAAATAATTTTTCTAGTTAGTTTTGATCTGAGTATGGGAATTCCTACCTCAACGATGATTTGATTACATATATATATTTTGCATTGAATTTTTTTATAGGTTCCGACCGGGGTGTCCACAGGATGATCCTTGAAATGATAAATTACTTCACTCTTCATATATGACAGACTTCATCTTCATATTATTTAGACTTCGCACTTTAGGGGGCAATCTATTACACTAAAAACTATCACCTTGAGATTCTGCTAACTGTATGAGCTCATTAACACTCATACATACCTCCTATGCAAGTCTTACAACCTTTACTCCTCATGTCAAGCCCTGAAACAAGAAGAAAAACCCTAAAAACCTCTCAAATAATGGGTACGCATGTAACATGAAGCCTACCTGCGTTCTTGGCTTGGGTACGCAGGTAATGCATGGCTTACTTGCGTTCTAGAATGCATTTTTCCTTAAGAATGCCTGCGTAACCCCTCCAAACTCAAAAAGACGAGAAAGTAAAGTTAAAAAGTTGGTTTGAGGTCAATTCTATAAGGTTCTAGATGAGAATTTTTGGGGATGAGTACGCTTTGATAAGGTGCATGTATCCCTCACCTTAAGTAACTAATCCCTTGATGTGAGGAGCCTATCCCTTTGAAGGAGGATTCTATCCCTTAAAAAGTGGAATCATAACCTCCTCATCTGTTCTATAAAAGGAGGCATTGGGTAGCCTCAAATGGTTATATTTTGGAGATTGAGATTTTGGAGTTCAGCTTTATGTGTGATTGAGTTGAAGTGCTGTTGAGATTTAGTATTCTTTCTGCTAAGCTTTTGAGAGGAAAGATCACATACCTCTTTGTGCTCCTAGAGGAAGAGTGCAAGACTTATCAAAGTAGAGGAGACTCCTGCTTCGGACCCCGGGAAGGCCTTTCAAACATCAAGGCTAAGGTTGTAAGGTTCTTCTGTATATTTTAAGATTAATACAATCAAGTTTTGTTTTTCTCAATAAATTATCGTTCGATTATTTACTTCAATAAATTGTTGTTTGATTGTTTATTTCATAGATTTCTTGATCACTATGGTAGGTATGTTTTACGATTATTTGTTATACAGGTGCTATTTAATATTTTCTTGCTTGTGATTGTAGGTTGATAAAAGAACTCTTGTTGCGACAGAAGGATTATTGTTGTGACGAAAGAACTCTTGTTGCGATGGAAGGATTCTTGTTGCGACGAAAGAACTCTTGTTGCGACGGAAGAACTATTGTTGCGACGGAAGCACTACGACCACAAATAAGCATTTAGATCTAAGGTAGGATCGACACCTTCATAGCATTTATTTTTAAAACGAATATATTTAGAGAAAGACAAACTTAGTTGTTCGTTTGTTGCTAGATTGTCTTCTGACACTAGGGAGATCGATATTGTCCGCAAGAACGATTTATCCGGCCAACAGTTATGGAAATGAAACTTGTAAATAAATAAAAAAATCACCATTACTCTGAAAATAAATCACTCTTGAACTAAAAAACCACTCACTCATATATTGAAAGGAAATTTCTCAATCACCACTGCTTGTAAATAAATCACTCATGTTCATGAAAAGAACTCATTCAAAAACTGTGAAAGAAATCACTCAATTATTTTTGAAGTAAATCGCACATGTACTTGTGAAACTATTTTAAAATAAATAATTGTTGTTCTTGAAATTAAAACTATGAATCACTCTGCAATTTGATAATTTGAAAAGGAAGATTAATGAAACTATGATAAATGAAAACTATGGAAAAATGTACTTTGAATGGAAAAATTGAATTTTGGAAACAATGTCAACAAATGAAAAATTGGAATTCTGAAAATAACTACATAAAATGATAAAATGAAAACATGAAAACAACTACATTAAAAACATAAAATGCAGAACCTTCATTGTTTGCAGGTGTTAGCCACCTATAAAATTTGTTATAGCAAAAAGTGGCTAAGATTTTTTGAGCCTTCAAAGAAAAAATTTTATTGCTAAAAAATGTTGGCTCTTGAAGACTCTTGAAGGCCTCATGCCTTTGTCTCAAAATATTCATTGCTGTTCCCATTTTATACTCAGAAATTCTGTTGATTTCATGAGAAGAAACTGCTGAAAAAACCATCATTTTCCCCCTTCTACCACTCAAAACTAACCTTCATTTTGCTCCCTTTTTCTCCATAAAAACTCATTTGCTTTCATGATTCCTCTTATTCCATTCATCAAAATCACTTTTACAAAGTTAAAGACTCACTCTTTAACCTTACCAAAACCCCCAAATCCATTGAAAACTCTGAAAAAAGTCATAAAAAATAAATTTTTTATTACTAAGGACTCAAGCCCCCTTAGGCTGAGTTTCAAACCACTTCCCCCACATGGCCACACCCTGGAACCAAGCGCTAATCCTGTTCGTCACTTATCGCATCGGAAAGATTGAAGCGCGCAAGTCTTTTCCATGTTCCGAAAGTTCTTATGCGATCAGCCTTTGCATTTTAAAAACCCCGGTCATATTATTTTTATATATAAATATCCCGTGGGCCTGCCTCCGGCGCTTAAAACCTTGTAATATTTTTTCCTCGGTGGTCTTTTCCTTTGTAAAACCAAAAAACCCTCTTTTCCAAAGTTTTGGTCTAAAGAGTTTGAGTCACGTGTTAAATACAAATGGGTAGATTGAAAACACCCGATCGTGCAATCGCATCGGAGAATTACAAATGGGTAGATTGAAAGACTGGGCCCGAAGTTCCAATTGCGATTAGGCCCTTTGTTTTATATACGCCCCGGGCATATTACATTTCATAAAGACCAAAGGCTCCGTAGATGGGAGCCATCCATATTACATATAAACCCGCCCAATTGCATATTAAACCTTTGCATTTTATTTTAATTTTTCAAACTTTTATACATAATAAAAGGGTTTTTCTTTCAGTTCATTCTAAAAATCCCCACCATTGATCGTAAGCTGATCAAACGGCCAAAGCTCCATCGCATCGGAGTTTTAAATCGCATTGCATTTTTCCATCGCATACACTTGTTTGCTCCTGCCGATCGGCCATCTCCTGATTCATCTTCCACCATTGATCTGATCCTCAGATCAACGGTCCACACTACATCGCATCGCATGTCTCAATTGTTGTGTTTTGTTTCCTCCCCTGATTTGTTCTCTGTCGTTGGTCTAATCATTAGATCGATGACCTTCGCTACATCGCATCGCAACTTTCAAATCGGTGCTTTTGCTCGCCACCCCCGATCACGATCCTCCGATTGCGATCCTCAGATTGGATCCGGACCATCCACGTGTCCAGTTCGGACGGTCCAAAATCACTCCGACTTGTTCATTTCCCCGCTCTTCTTCAACTTCCTCTTAAATAAATCTCCACCGTTGGATGCTTTCATCCAACGGCTACACTCCTTCTCCGCCTTCTAAAGCAGTTAAAACCTAAAAACGCAGGATTTTTTAATATTTTGTGTATTTTTGCAGGGATTAAAGGTTTTTCCATTTTTTCAAAAGAAATGTCGAAGGCCGGGAAAGATGTTTCTCGTGCCTTTGAATTATCAATGGAGACTAGTCGCAAGGTTTGGATCCAATGTTTTATCAATGTTCCATGGGCATTGATTCCTTTTAAAGCCCAGCGTGGCCCTGCACATCGACAAGACACTTTTTTATTGAAGACATAATTAAAAGAGTATCAGTGTTGAAGAACAGAGCGCAGCAAAACAGAGGATTGAAGACAGATTTGGGAATTATGGCTAAGGATGATTCTCAAAAGCCTAATCCCATATTTAAAACACAATTAAAGAAATCATGAGATTTTAAGAGACAGAAACGCCTCCACCTCCGCATTTGAGGCGAATTGATTCCTCAGCTACCATAAATGCCACCTGTGCCTTAAGACATTCAAAACAGAGGCCAAAGTTATTGATCGAGATCTGATATTTCGCCTTAGTGTAGCCAAGGAGTTACTTCTGCAAGGAAATAAATGCAGAAATATCGGCAGAGTTACTCCAAACATTACGCAGTGCCTCAAAGTCAATAAAATCTCCCACCGAGCTTAAACTCATAAATGATAAAATAGTTAATGCAGACAGACCACCTGTAAACTTCTCCATCGAGCCCCTCAAATGCCGAGAAGTCTTGAATCTATATTAATTGTCCTGAGAGATATTTTATCAGATCTCACCTCCTCATCCTTCTATAAATTCTCCTGTAGAAGATGAGAAACTGTTGGTTGCAGAACTTTGAAATACATTTGAGCTTAAAATTCTGATTGTAAATAGTGTTCACTGGCCCTTGGAGCTTTGCTTGTGATAGATTAGTTAGGTTGAATAGTGAAGATGATTGCTGAACTGAAACATTGGACCTAAAGACTGTAACTAGTTTGACATCAATAACAAGTTGTTTCTTGGGATCCTGGTCTATATCACCGGTGAAGTGCCCCTTTCTTTGTTATTGTTTTTCCTTCTATGTATGTCATATTGTTCACTATTCTCTGATAAAGGACAACATTTATAGAGTTAGGATTTACTGTTTACCAGTACCCTTCTCTAAATGATAAGCTTTATTTATTTAAGAATGATTCAATACAGTTTAAGCAATTAGGAATGTTGACATTCCCTCGTCCTAATTTTTGCTTTAAACATTGTTCTTAAAAGTTATTTTCATCATTTTCACATTAAAGTTAGACTAGAAAAGTGATGGTTTGCCCTGTTTCTAGTTTCTATTCTCCAGAGGCAGATTCTAAAGGTTTCCCTTGGTGTTGACTAAAATCAAACCAGGTTTAAAAGTACCTCATCTGATCTTAGGTTACACTTTGTTTTCTCTTATGTGTTTCATACTTTCTGAAGGTAATTATGTGGATTACTGGATTGTTTGTCAATTAAGCTGCTTTAATAAAAACTAGCCCAAGAAGTCTATGGTTAGCCCTGTCCTTGGTTGGTTTTAAACAGTTACTTAAAATTCTTTTATTGTTTGGACTGACTATAAATCCCTTGTGAAATTATTATTATTTTCCACCCATCCAACACTTTATTGTTTCCATTCCATCATTTTAATCTCAATAATCTTGTGATATAGATGACTTGCCCCTTGGATCACTCTTGATGTTGTTTCTCAATTAAAGCCCTGTTATGACTCCATAGCCCAATGGACTAAAAACCAGCATTATATCTATCTTTTAGCCAAAGCTGTTCTATTTTCTTGCAACTTCTCACCTTTGAAACTCTTTGCATTCAAAACTTTCCACCTCAAATAGTAATCATGCTCAACCATCCAAAAAAAAAACAAACCATTGGCCTTCATAACTAGCCTAATATCATTACCCCAAAATTCAAAGACAAATCCATCTTTGCACTTGTTGGAGAGATCCCTCTCCGGATTCAGGAGGGCTAAATCCTAGAATCCCAAAGTTGGTTGAAATGATGTTGTTTCTGTGATCGGACTTTGCCAATCTTGATGATTACAGATCCCTAACATTTCTGGCGACTCCGTTGGGGACACTTCCCTTAAAATAAATAAAACTTTGAGAGTAAAAATCAACCTTTTCATGCACTACCAAAGAATGGTAATCATGATAGAACTTGTTGAATCAGTGACAAACTAGGTAGACTCTAGGATTCTCTTAAGTCTTTATCTAAACCTTGAAAAATCAGCTGGTTTAGCCATAAGAGTAGACTATCTTTTTTTCGTAACCGTAGCTAAGTTTTTAAACAGAGTTAAGACATTCTTAGAAACCACACAACTGAAAAATACCTCAGGAAAACCTAAAAATATTTCAGATTGGTATTCAATAAACATGGTGGTGGACCATGAAACCTTTTACTAATGAAAAGAGCTAAAAATTTCCACTTGGAGACTCCCCAATCCTTAACAAACCTTAAGACTCCACTGGGAAGAACCTTTGTCATCATAATATCTTTCAAACTCAATTAGAGGACTGTAGGATTTAAATTTGTAAAACAGACTAGTTAACCTCTTAAAGATTGTCATATCTGGTTGAACTTTTCTTGCTTATTTTGGGTTTGAAAAACACAGCATAGTGGCTTCTAGAAAGATTCACACTAGAGCCCATCCTAACCCTGATCCACCTGAGATAGTTGATAACCCAAAAAGTATCCTTTGGAAGTCTCCTAAGATTAAATTTTCAACTGTTTTCAGATCACCCTTGAGAGCTAGTTCAGTTCCCGAAAATATTACAGCTCTACAACAATCACAAGCTGACTTAATAAATCCATTTAGAACTAGGTAATTTGATGATATAATCCATCTAGACTCTGAGTCTTCACTTTCACCCCCAGAGACAAGTGAACATCCTGGTAGTAGAGAAACAACACCTCCTGACTTACATTTCCTTCACAACCTAGGTGTCTCTCACCCAAGATCATCTCAGCAATCTACTCGTGGTCCATCCACTTCTGCTCATCCTACATCCATTGTTCAAACCACTCCACTTCAGCCCACTTTCCCTCTTTTCAATCCACCTCTTTTGAATCCACCCCCACCACATATCATGGCAGCATGGTATGCTCCCTTAGTCCTTCCTATACCACTAGTCAATATTCCACAGGACTATCAGTCCAAAATTCCATTATATGATGCCAGCAATGCTACAACTGCATCACAACATGCGGATAAGATGAATGACTATTTTGACATAAATGAAATTGATAATGATTCTATCAAGTGTAGATTATTTACTCAGAGCTTAGGGGGAGAAGAAAGAAAATGGTTCAAAGGCCTAGCCCCCCATAGTATTAATGATCTCCAAGCCTTCCATCAAACATTATTAAACAAATGGGAAGTAAAGAAAAACCCTCTCCAAGTCCTTTCTAACTACAAGAACCTCCATAGAAACACTGGGGAAAGTGTGCAAGATTATTGCACTAGATTCAATAGTGTGTATAATGCACTTTCCCCAGAACTAAAACCTCCACAAGGCTTAGCTTTAAACAAGTTTCCTAAAGGGTTTGACTCTAACATGACCTATTAGCTGAGAGAGAGAGATTTTGCAATGCTTGAATATATGCAAAAAGGTGCTCTTTCTGTGGAAGTCAACTGAATGGAGAAGAGAGCTAGAATGAAAACTGAAAAGAGGGTATCTTTTAGAGAGCAATCCACACCTTCTACTTCAAACTCAAAGATGGAGAGAATGATGGAGGAGATGATGAAAGAGATGAGCATAATTAAGAGAGCACAAGCAAGTCAAAACCAAACTGCTCCTCAAAATAGAAACCAGAACCAAAACTAGAATTTTAGAAGAAACCAACCTCCAAACAGGCCTAGGGAAGATGATCAGATGATCACTCCTCCCTTTCATCAAAACTATGTAAGTGAGGTTGAGGAAACATATGAGATAACAGAGGAAGAATATATCAACATGCTGGGGGTAGATAATGATGACTTTGAGATTCATTATGATAGAAAACAAGGCCTATACACACCTTATGATGACAAAAGAGATGATGATGAAAATTATTATCAAGACATGGAAAATGTCATCATAGAGTCTCAAAGAGAATATGACCTTAGAAGAAAAACCAATCCGAAAACCCCCAACACCAAAACCTTTGACAAATATTCACAAAACAGCACTACAACCAAGCCTAAATTTTTCAAACAAAAGGACAAAGCAGTGGCTGTAAATTCTGATAATGATAAAGAGAAAGGCACTCAAAGCAATGAAAAACAAAGTGCAGAAATTAGTAGTAATAACATCTCAGCTAGTACTCCTATTAAAAATATTTTGTCAAGTGTAAATAGAACAAATCAGCAAGTTGATATTGCTGATAGAATGACAGCTAATAAGGCTGAAACCAGCACTTTAAAGAGTCAGATTCCTTTCAGCCTGGAGCAGGAAATTTCAAAGATCAAAATCTCTGCTCCCTTGACCAAGTTAGCTGCCCAACATGTATATAGAACCCAAATTTTGAAGGCTTTAAATATAGAAGAGAACAATGATACAGTCAATCTTAATGATGACCAGCCAGAGCTTATTTTCGGTCCAAATATTGAAGGTAGATATCAAGAGGGACCTGTTCCTCCCTTTTATGTGAGTTTAAACGTTCATGACAAAATTTTGCACAACGCTATGCATGATTCCAGGGCTTCTCATAATTTAATGCCAAAAGCTGTAATGGAGAGCCTTGGTTTAGAAATCACCAGACCATATAAAGACCTGTACTCCTTTGATTCCAGCAGAGTAAAATGTTTAGGATTAATAAAATACCTTTGTGTTAACTTAGCCCAAATTCCAGCCAAATGCTTAGTCATGGATATTGTTGTGGCTGATGTTCCCCCCAAATATGGAATGTTGTTATCAAGATCATGGGGGGCTAAGTTACAAGGGACTATGCAAATGGACATGACCTACGTGACTATCCCTATTTTCAATCAGAATAGAAGACTCTACAGGGAGTTTCATATGCAATACACAGTTAAAAGCCAAGACAGGCCGCAAAACTCCCCTTTATACTCTGTAAACATAGGCCTTAATTCATTTATCCTTTTTAATAATGAAACACTTGATGAACAAGTCACTTTAACAGGATTAACGGCCGACAAGGAGGAAGATGAGCACAACGCAGAAATGATAAAACAGTTTGCTGCATTTGATGACATTATCAAACTAAATAAAGGTCTTGAAATACAGGTCATGCGTCCTTTGCTTTTAAACTTGGACACTAAAGAAAACGACCCTCAAATGAATGAAAATATTGGGGAATCAAAACAAATACAACTAAGTGTTGAGTTTCCATGACAACCCTTAGGCATGTTAGTTGAAGAGGACAGTAACCAGGATGAAACTAAGAATAGTCCTCTATGGAGTATGTATTTTGATGGATCCTACACTAGAACTAACGCTGGTGCAGGTGTCTGGATTTCTAACACTGAAAATGACCACACAGAATGTATTTCCTGTAGATTAAACTTTCAGTGTTCCAATAACATAGCGGAGTATGAATCCCTTCTCCTAGGCTTACGTTTGTTGAAAAAGATAGGAGCCAAAAGAATTAAAGTTCGTGGGGATTCAGAGTTAGTTATTAGGCAAGTAAATGGGGAGTATAACGCAAATCATCCCAGACTTAGGGCCTACCAAAATGATGTCATGGACCTTTTGAAAACATTCGAGGAGTCCAAACTGGCTTTTGTCCCAAGAAAAAGAAATATTGCGGCCCACAATTTAGCCTTTGCAGCTAGAACATGCTTAACGCCATATAACACCAAAGACTGCACAACTCAGATAAAATTTAGACCAGTTGTGCTTGATAATGAGAAGTATTGGTAGGTTTTTGACAATGACAAAGGAATAGAAGGCTTCATGCAATTCAAAAATGAATTCAAACTAAACGGTTCGGAATCAGACTATGAAACAGACTGCAAGGAAGGAAATTTTCTTGATGAAGAAGAACCGTCTCCTGAACTTGCTAATATAATCCTATTATCTATAAAACTTGTAAGTGAAACAGAAATGAATGCAGAGTTTGAAACAAAGGAGTTAGAAACTCTGCACTCTAAAGATGAAAGTTTGCCTAAGGGTCTGACCCCTTTAGAAGAGTTGTTCAATTTTAACGATGTGGCAAATAAACCAAAACTGGAACCTGTAGAGACGGAAGTGGAAGAGTGTAATATTGGCAGTGAACTTAAGCCGAAAATGATTAAACTGTCCAAGAATTTACCAGCTCACATTAAACTCAAATACATTGAGCTATTTAAATATTTTTATGATGTTTTTGCGTGGAGTTACGAAGATCTCAAATCCTATGACACTGAAATTATACAACACAAAATTCCCCTCAAAGAAAACAAAAAACCTTTCAAACAGAAACTACGCAGAATAAACCCTGTTCAGTTGCCTTTGGTTCAGAAGGAGATCATGAAAATGTATGATGCTGGTATTATTGTCCCTATTAGATATTCTGAATGGGTATCTAATCTAGTGTCTGTTAGGAAGAAAAATGGAGAGATCAGGATTTGTATAGACTTTAGATACTTGAACAAAGCTTCATTGAAAGACAACTACCCTTTACCTAAGATGGATCATATTTTACAAAGGGTGGTAGGGTCTAGAATAATTTCTTTGCTTGATGGCTACTTAGGGTACAATCAGATCTTAGTTCACCCTGCGTATCAATTAAAGACAACCTTTACTACACCATGGGGCACTTTCATGTATGTGAAAATGCCTTTCGGTCTAATGAATGCCGGAGCAACTTTTCAAAGAGCCATGGAAATAGCCTTCTTTGAAGAACTGCGCTACTTCATCATTATATACCTGGATGATGTTACTTTGTTTTCAAAAACAAATGAAGAGCACTTAGAACATTTAAGAAAGGTTTTCGAGAAATGCAGAAATTTTGGGATATCTTTAAACCCTAAGAAGACACTATTTGGTCTCCAAGAAGGTAAACTTCTTGGGCGCATTATTTCTGAAGAGGGTATAAAGATAGATCCAAAGAGGATTGAGGCCATATTGCAAATCTCTCATCCTCAGAACATCAAGGAGTTACAGTCTTTCATCAGGAAGATTAACTTTTTGAGAAGGTTCATCCCCAACTTGGCTGAGCTCCTTCGGAATATCACAAACATGTTAAAAAAGGAGCAAGGGGTAAAATGGACCTTGGAAGCAAAGAAGTCTTTTGAACTGGTAAAACAAGCATTAACCAAAACATCGGTTCTAATAAGTCGTGATTTTTCAAAATATTTTTATATTTTTTCGTTTGCATCAGAACATACCATAGTTGCAGTCCTTTTACAGAAAAATCTGCAAGGACAAGAGCATCCTATTGCATTCTTTAGCAAGGCATTGAGGGATGCCCCTCTGAAGTATAACATTATGTAAAAGAAAGCTTTTGCTTTGGTTAAAGCTTTGAAAGACTTCAGAGTGTGCATCCTTCACTCGCACATCATTGGCTTTGTCCCAAATTTAGTTGTTAAAGACATTCTAACACAGGACCCAGATGGTAAGAGAGGTAAGTGGATTGTTGTTATCCTTGAATACGATTTAGAGATAAAACCGACTAAGATGATCAAAGGCCAAGGTCTGGCTAGATTAATGGCTGAATCAAATTTTGAAGTTCTTGATATTAATATGATTAATGCTTTAGATGATCAAGAGGAAATCTCAACTCCCAATGTTGAAGACCATTTTATCAATTCCTCTTGGTATGCTGATATTATTTATGTTTTTCTTAATTTAAATACACCTCCAGGTTTGACCAAAACAAAGGCAAGGTTCCTCAAATTGAAAGTTGTAAACTATTGCATTGTTAATAGATGTATTTATTGGAAAAATGCAAGTGGTGTATTGCTTAAATGTTTGCCTGAGTTTGATGCAGAAAAGGTTAAATACCAGTTCCATGAAGGAGAGTGTGGAGGTCATTTGTACTGGAAGACAACAGCCAACAAAATATTGAGGGCTGGTTTCTATTGGCCTACTCTTTTCCATGATGTGCACAATATGATCATAGCCTATCACAAATGTCAACTTTTTTAAGGCAAAAGAAAACTGCTACCCCTGCATCTGCATCCAATCACTGTTGAAACCCCTTTTCAACAGTGGGGACTTGACTTCATAGAGGAAATCCATCCCCCATCTTCTGCCCAGCATAGATGGATTCTCACTACCACAGACTATTTCACTAAGTGGATAGAAGCCATACCTTGTAGGCAGGCCAATGATTTAGTTATTATAAAATTCATGGAGATTAACATTCTCTCCATATTTGGCTGTCCTACCAAGATCATCACTGATAATGCAGCAGCATTTGGATCAAAGAAGATGGTTGAATTCTGTCACAGATATCAGATAACATTGGGGCATTCCACAGCCTATTACCCTCAAGGTAATGGACTTGCAAAATCCTCAAACAAGAGTTTAGTGAACATGATCAAGAAACTGTTGGAGGACAACAAAAAGTCTTGGCACACAAAGCTAGTTCATGCACTTTGGGCTGACAGATTGACTTTGAAGAAATCTATTGGTATGTAACCTTTCCAGCTTATGTATGGTATTGATGCAATTTTTCCAAACAGCCTTGGTGTACCAGTAATGAAGTTGATTCAAGAGTTACAAACTGAAGATAATGACATGATCAGAAGATTAAACCAAACCATTCATCTTTAGCAAACCAGAGAGGAGGTGTATAACAAAGCATTGCAGAAATAGGACAGCATTAAAAATCTTTTTGACAAAAGAACAAAGGCCAACAATTTCAAAATTGGGGACAAAGTTTTAAAATGGGATTCAAGAAGGGAAGACAAGGGCAAGCATGGAAAATTTGACAACTTATGGCTTGGCCCTTACTCTATTCATTCAGCTGCTGGTAACAATGCATTTTTCTTACAAGAGTTGAGTGGAGCAGAATTGTTTGGAGATCCTGTCAATGGTAGGATGCTTAAAAATTACTTCTCTTGACCCTTGACATGTTCTGAAAGCCTTTTTTATCTTTTTTCCATTATAAATATCTCATACACCATTGCATTCAAAGTTAGGAAAATAAAAAATACAAAAAAATAGAAAAGAGAAAAGAGGGCAGATTGTGAAAACAAGAAAGGTGTAGCCCCATACCAAAAAAGAGAAACAAATCTGAAAGTGTGCAAGCTTAAATGCCACTCCTATAAAACACACTTCTAGTTAGTCAAACAGCCTAATCTTGACTAATTAGTTTTAAATTTTCTGCTGATAGGATAGTGAATTCGATTTTCCAAACTGTTTAATCTTGGCCTATCAGTAGATAGATTAGGATAGAAATTAAAGGTTCAAACATGTTCAAAATCTTAACCTGAGTTTCCAAAAGAGAGATGACTCAAATCTGTTTTATTTTTTTGAGTCAAAAAAGAAGTAAATCTGGTTTCAATTAGCTCAAAATATGAACCAGAAAACAAGGAAGAAACAGTTCAAACAAGAGCCAAAACAGAGTTGTAAAAAGAGAAGGCCATAATGAGATCTTAAGGCTTCCATTTTGATTTAATTTTTTGCAAAATAAATGTCTGTGTGCAGCTTTTTTTTTATGCCATATACCAGCATCAAGTTAGACTGTTTAATCCTGACTTGAATGCTTTTCAATTTTCTGTTGTAGAAATTAGAGAATAAAGTCTGTTGGATAGTTTAATCCCAATAGATAATAGATTAGGTAGAGAATCATATGGACTCAACTTTTTAATCTGAGTCCATGGAGAAATAAGGAGTAGAAATAGATTAGATTTCCTACTTTTAAAAGAATAAAATGTTGTGAAAAGAGTTTTCCAATCCAAGTGCACTCTAATGAATAAAAAATGTTAGATATGTGGGATTGGATAGGTAGAAAGCTTGTAGATGAAAGATCCACTGTTTTCATGGCTGCTAATATGTTTTCAGAGAATATCATCCTAGCAAAGGAAGGACAGCCCAATGGATCAGGCACAAGTCAGCCTCCCAGAGAACATAATGGATGTGGCACAGGTCAGCCTCCCAGAGAATGCAAGTCTGAAGTTCTTGATGCCTTCAAGAAGGCACCATCCCCAAATGGAGCCACTGTTAGCCACCTATAAAATTTGTTATAGCAAAAGGTGGCTAAGACTTTTTGAGCCTTCAAAGAACAAATTTTATTTTTAAAAAATGTTGGCTCTTGAAGACTCTTGAAGGCCTCATGCCTTTGTCTCAAAATCTTCATTGTTGTTCCCATTTTATACTCAGAAATTCTACTGATTTCATGAGAAGAAACTGCTGAAAAAACCATCATTTTCCCCTTCCCCCACTCAAAAATAATCTTCATTTTGCTGCCTTTTTCTCCATAAAAACTCCTTTGTTTTCATGATTCCTCTTCTTCCATTCATGAAAATCACTTTTACAAAGTTAAAGACTCACTCTTTAACCTTACCAAAACCCCCAAATCCATTGAAAACTCTGAAAAAAGTCATAAAAAACAATTTTTTTATTACTAAGGACTCAAGCCCCCTTAGGCTGAGTTTCAAACCAATTCCCCCACATGCCCACACCCTGGAACCAAGCGCTAATCCTGTTCAGTGCTTATCGCATCGGAAAGATTGAAGCGCGCAAGTCTTTGCCATGTTCCGAAAGTTCCGATGCGATCAGCCTTTGTATTATAAAAACCCCGATCATATTATTTTTATATATAAATATCCCATGGGCCCGCCTCCGGCACTTAAAACCTTGTAATATTTTTTCCCCAGTGGCATTTTCCTTTGTAAAACCAAAAAACCCTATTTTCCAAAGTTTTGGTCTAAAGAGTTAGAGTCACGTGTTAAATACAAATGGGTAGATTGAAAACACCCGATCGCGCAATCGCATCGGAGAATTACAAATGGGTAGATTGAAAGACCAGGCCCGAAGTTCCGATTGCGATTAGGCCCTTTGTTTTATATACGCCCCAAGCATATTACATTTCATAAAGACCACAGGCCCCGCAAACGGGCGCCATCCATATTACATATAAACCTGCCCGATTGTATATTAAACCTTTGCATTTTATTTTAATTTTTCAAACTTTTATACATAATAAAAGGGTTTTTCTGCCAGTTCATTCTAAAAATCCCCACCATTGATCATAAGCCGATCAAATGGCCAGCGCTCCATCGCATCGGAGTTTTAAATCGCATTGCATTTTTCCATCGCATACACTTGTTTGCTCCTGCCGATCGGCCATCTCCCAATTCATTTTCCACCGTTGATCTGATCCTCAAATCAACGGTCCACACTACATCGCATCGCATGTCTCAATTTTTGTGTTGTGTTTCCTCCCCTGATTGGCCTTTCCCTCGATTTGTTCTCCACCGTTGATCTAATCATTAGATCGACGGCCTTCGCTACATCGCATCGCAACTTTCAAATCGGTGTTTTTCCTCGCCACCCCCGATCGCGATCCCCCGATTGCGATCCTCTGATTGGATCCGGACCGTCCACGTGTCTAGATCGGACGGTCCAAAATACTCTGACTTGTTCATTTCCTCGATATTCATTAACCTCCTCTTAAATAAATCTCCACCGTTGGATGCTTTCATCCAACGGCTACGCTCCTTCCCTGCCTTCTGAAGCAGTTAAACCTAAAAACGCGGGATTTTTTAATATTTTGTGTATTTTTGCAAGGATTAAAGGTTTTTCCATTTGTTCAAAATAAATGTCGAAGGCCGAGAAAGACGTTTCTCGTGCCTTTGAATTATCAATGGACACTATTCGCAAGGTTTAGATCCAACGTTTTATCAATGTTTCATGGGCATTGATGCCTTTTAAAGCCCAGCGCGGCCCTGCACATCGACAAGAAATTTTTTTATTGAAGACATAGTTAAAAGAGTATCAGTGTTGAAGAACAGAGCACAGCAGAACAAAGGATTGAAGACAGATTTTGGAATTACGGCTAAGGATGATTCTCAAAAGCCTAATCCCAGATTTAAAACACAATTAAAGAAATCATGAGTGTTTAACAGACAGAAACACCTACACCTCCACATTTGAGGTGAATTGATTCCTAAGCTACCATAAATGCCACTTGTGCCTTAAGACATTCAAAACAGAGGCCAAAGTTATTGATCGAAATCTGATATTTCGCCTCAGCACAGCCAGGGAGTTACTTCTGCAAGGAAATAAATGCAGAAATATCTGCAGAGTTACTCCAAACATTACGCAGAGCCTCAAAGTCAATAAAAGTTCCCACCAAGCTTAAACTCATAAATGATAAAACAGTTAATGCAGACAGGCCACCTGTAAACTTCTCCATCGAGCCCCTCAAAGGCTTAGAAGTCTTGAATCTGTACTAATTGTCCTGAGATATCTTTTATCAGATCTCACCTCCTCATCCTTCTATAAATTCTCCTGTAGAAGATGAGAAATTGTTGGTTGCAGAACTTTGAAATACATTTGAGCTTAAAATTCTAATTGTAAATAGTGTTCACTGGCCCTTGGAGCTTTGCTTGTGATAGATTAGTTAGGCTGAATAGTGAAGATGATTGCTGAACTGAAACATTGGACCTAAAGACTATAACTGGTTTGACATCAATAACAAGTTGTTTCTTGGGATCTTGGTCTATATCACTGGTGAAGTGCCCCTTTATTTTTTATTGTTTTTCCTTCTATGTATGTCATATTGTTCACTATTCTCTGATAAAGGAAAACATTTATAGAGTTAGGATTTATTGTTTACCAGTACCCTTCTCTAAATGATAAGCTTTATCTCAATGTTTTCCTCCAATTTGTTTATTTAAGAATGAGTCAATACAGTTTAAGCAGTTAGGAATGTTGGTGTTCCCTCGTCCTACTGTTTGCTTTAAACATCGTTCTTAAAAGTTATTTTCATCATTTGCTCATTAAAGTTAGACTAGAAAAGTGATGATTTGCCCTGTTTCTAGTTTCTATTCTCCAAAGGAAGATTCTGAAGGTTTCCCTTGGTGTTGACTGAAAGAAAACCAGGTTTAAAAGTACCTCATATGATCTTAGGTTACACTTTGTTTTATCTTATGTGTTTCATACTTTCTGAAGGTAATTATGTGGATTACTAGATTGTTTTTCAATTAAGATACTTTAATACAAACTTGCCCAAGAATTCTATGGTTAGCCTTGTCCTTGGTTGGTTTTAAACAGTTACTTAAAAGGATTTTCTTGTTTGGACTGACTATAAATCCCTTGTGAAATTATTATCAATTTCCACCCATCCAACACTTTATTGTTTCCATTCCATCATTTTAATCTCAATAATCTTGTGATATAGATGGCTTTCCCCTTGGATCACTCTTGATGTTGTTGCTAAATTAAAGCCCTGTTATGACTCCATAGCCCAATGGACTAAAAACCAGTGTTATATCTATCTTTTAGCCAAAGTTGTTCTATTTGCTTGCAACTTCTCACCTTTGAAACTTTTTGCACTTAGAACTTTCCCCTCAAGTAATATTCATGCTCAACCATCCAAAAACAAAACAAACCCTTGGCCTTCATAACTAGCCTAATATCATTACCCCAAACTTCAAAGACAAATCCATCTTTGCACTTGTTGGAGAGATCCCTCTCCGGATTCAGGAGGGCTAGATCCTAGAATCCCAAAGTTGGTTGAAACGATGTTGTTTCTGTCATCGGACTTTTCCAATCTTGCTGATTACAGATCCCTAACAGCAGGGTCCCTCCACAAACTTGTGGTCTCAAAGCTTCACATGAATAGTTAGCTATGCATCAAATATTCAAGGCACTTAATCATTAAAAAGGATGTAAAACAAAGTTTTAGCAATTCACTGTAACGTTCATAAAATTAATCTCCCTTCTTTGTTTCAATTGAGTGTTTATATAGGGGTTACAATCTAACTTCACGGAGATTCATATAGCTAAAGAGCATAATTTAGTGGAAACCTAGTTTCCATGAATTTGATGAAGTGTATTCCATTCCAACCTCTATTTTCTTGACTGGGCATTTATTGACACATAGGCGCAATGTTTGCTCACACAACTACTAAATATGGCTCCAAAGAACCTGAAATATATCCCAAATGGTAACGAGTTTGGGAAAACTGCGCATAAAGAACTTAATTGGGCCCATGATGAACAAAACCCATGTTTTGTGTTGTGAGATTCACTTTCCTTTACTCAGAAAATGCATTTGAAGTTGACTAGTCAAAACTACTATGGTTTTCCCTTCATCTTTTCCTGGAGTTCCACATCTGTGAGTTGGGTGGAATTTGACCAACAAAAATCCATATTGGAGCTTATATAAACTATTTCCATGTATCGAATTTCATTCTAGAGTGGCATTACTACCTCAACCATGGAGACAGTTGCCGAAACTTCGCTAACTGTAGAAACTTGCACTGGAAAAACTATCATTAGTAAAACCATGAATAATTCTCTTTAATCATTAAAAAAAATAGAAATAATAATAATAAACCATGTAAACATGTATGCGGAAATATGGTGTTTTTATGAAGAAATTTGGTTAAAAATGATGACAATGGGTGAATGGAATGATGCAAAAATGGATGGTTTCATCAACAAAATTATGACAAATTGAAGGCCCAACACCACCTTTTCAAGCCCAGAACCCAGTTCTCTACCCAAAACTTCATGAAAATTTCAAATATGATAAATAAAAAAATAACAATAATACGGAAGAAATCACATCAACAAGAATTCATCTCGACCCCTCCTATACATGAGATCCATTTTTCCAAACATGTCGCAAACATGAAAGCTACAGGTATAAAAAACAGAATAGAACAAAGGGTCTCATACTTATTTAAGAATCGCTAAGAATAATTTCTCCCTTACATCATTAGTTTCCATACAATATATTTCACCATAGATACATTGTGCATTCATTTACAAGTAAAAACATGGAGAGAGACATATATCATTACTTTAAACATACATGTTTATAACCAACATAATAAAAACATAAATATAGTGGATACAGCAACAATAGATTCCACATAATAACCAATACATTTATACATCAAATATTATGAATATAAATACCAACTAGATATGGGACTTCCATGTTCCACCCGACCATAGATTAGCTGATCCAAATCTATCTTCAGCCAATCATCCCATGTGACATGTTCCAAGCATGAATGTGGGACTCCTAACCAGCCAAAAATAATGAAATAAGCATGAATGAAACCAGAGTCCTTCGCCTACACTGTGAGGAATTTTGATGTCTCCTAGTTTGTCAGGCTTTACCATAATCCACAATCTGAATTAGGGATAACTAGGGCCTAAACCGAGACATACTCTATCGGCTTTATCGTACATCGGATCTCAGGAATACCAGGCCAAAACCAAGAGTACCCACCTCTTAGGATTTACCTCAATCACTCTAGATCACTTGGCCCTAAATTGAGGCAAACCACGTCTAGGATTTACCAATTATCCTGCCATTCACAGGTCGAGGACTCCTAGTACCACTGAGGCAACACACTATCTGTCTTTACCGCAACCCATAGTTTGGTTCAGGGGTTGATAGGCCATGTGTTATATCAATTTGGAGATCAACCTAACTCAGCTTCGAATCCAATTCAACAATCCAGCTCAACTGAAGTATGAGAACCCATCTCATCAAAACTATTCGAAAATGGAAAGGTTATGCGAAAAAAATTGTCACGCCTAGAAAAAACCCATGCCAAGAAAAAAAAGAACCACATTCAATACCATTCATGCTAGATCTAGCAAGGAAATCACACATTCAAATCAATACTCTCAAAGAATCATGTTGTAGCTACTTGATCATGCTCTTCCTTGCTTTATCTTTCCTTATTCTTGTTTCTTTTCCTTTCTTGCTCCAATGCCAAAGTGATCCAAGAAAAATATAAGTTTCCAAGAGTGCGAGAGAGAGATAATAATGATAAATATCCAAAAATTCATTGGAAAAGGTATTATTTGATCCTCGGAAATTATTTTATACAAGATTCCTCTACTTTCTTCATTTTCGATTATTTTCCTTCATCTTCTTCCACACGTGAAACCTATGACCTTTCATCTACATTTTCTCCTAATTTCCATTATTTTCATAGATAAATGTACCAAAAATGCCATTTTACCTTTCCAAATCCTTTGCATATTTCCTTAGCCATAATAAACCTAATTAACACCCACCAGGATGTTTTGCCCAACATTCAACATGGAATAAGTGCCCCATCAACTGTCGTTGTTATTTTAACTTTATTACATGGAATTTTAACAAGGGATGTTACAAAATAAGAACCAAGAGGTACCAGAAAAGATGGAAGATGAGAGGATTATATATAACCTAATCATATAAATCGGTAGCATGGGATCGAAAGAACCATTCGTTCTGGGAAAACTAAAAATGTGTAAACTTTAGTGCCACTTAATTGATATGACATAGAACGTTCGATAATATAAATAAAGCTAGATGGGGTTCGATTAATTTATCAAATCCAATTATAGGGGAAGGTTCCATTTGGAAACAAAAATTATCATAAGTAATTCCACACATAAAAAATAAAATATGACTTGCAAACAATTATAATAGATACAACCATCTACATATGTGTAATTACAAATATATGACAAACAACGTAATGAGTTAGAATGGTCATGATACAACGAAAATAATCAATAGTTTGATCTCCATAGATTGGAATTTAGGTGCAAACATCATAACATCATGAATTAATTCTTATATTATTAAGGAGCTTCATTCCATATGTATAAACATGGATAAATATATGAAGAACACTAGAGATATAATTATACCCTAACATCCAAATAGGCAAAGGATAATTTCCTAGAAAAAGGCCATGTTTCTTAATGTTGTCATAATACATACAAGATTTTACTTCCTCTAGGAAAAAAAAATGAGTTACTCGATTTACAGAACTCCAAAAGGGCCTCTACATGGCAAGAAAGCCCAGTAGAAAAATGTCATAGTAAAGAGATCGCTTCTAATAGACTTAATACAAACCAAAAAAGAAAAACGATAGCTGAGAATAATATAAGCTAATATAGAAGCTATAAGAAAGGTGAAAAATGAGTACAAAGGGATTCTAAAATCTAATAAAATTAATCATGTGAATTTTCCCATGAAACAAGGAAAGGCAAGGGCGCATTCCAAGAATTTATCGCATAGAAACCCCAAATGATCTATCGAATAGTCAAACCACAATGAGAGGAAATGGGGCCAACATGGTAGAAAAAGGAGATATCGTATTCATCAACCATACATATTCATTTGAAAAAATATATATTAGTTGAAGTGGAGGAGCTACACACCTACAAGGTATGTGAACATGACATTATTATTGTTTGAAGTAAGGAAAAATATTTCAGAAAAAAACTGAAAAAAATTATACATACATACATAGATATATATATATATATATAACCTATTTATGAACACTATGCCATAAAAGAGGATGAGTAACCATATAATCACGTTCTTCTAGAGAAAAAATCCAAAGAGTGAACACCAGGGTTAGCCATATGGAGGGAAAAAAAATTATAGGGATTATCAAGAGCTTGAAATTCAAGTTATATGTACTAAAAAATATTGAAATTTCATGGTTTAGGGTAATTATAATTTTTCTTCACGTGTTGTAACGTGGTAACTCTCTTTCAGAGGTTGAGGCCATGAAGAGGTGCTCCTCCAGGATTATTTGTGCCAGAATGAGGAAAACCTAAATTCAAATAAAAAATGAGTAAATTTAGGAAAGAAAACCGAGAATTTGTAGCAGAATATAGTAGAACAAGTACTGAAAGACATTGAGAGCAAAGGAAAATATCAGAACACCATAGGGGTTCCACACTTGGTAATAGGTGTATTGTCCACAACAAGAATCTAGACTACGAATAAATATGGGGAGTTACATGGATTAGGGAAAAAGACATTCCATTCGAGATATGACCATATTCTCAGTGAATTTCGCTTGCGACATATGACCATAAATTAATCCCACTGGCTGCAGAATGAGGAGCGCTCATTGCAACAGAACAGGGTCATGCTCAAATTAACTTAATAGTACTGGAAGAACAACAGAGAAAGTAAAGAGATAGTGGCATTGAGAAATAGAATATAATATGAAATTAAATCCCAATCATTTCCTTGGATAATTACAGAATACTCAGAAATTCATCTCTCGTCGAGAAGCCTCAAACAAAAATTGTAACATATGTGTCTTTATAGCATAGGTCTGTAATTTTAAAGGAAAATAACCTCAATAAAATTACACTAAGCCTTATTTCCTAAAACACACATGATATATACTTATCGAGTAACATAATAAAATATAGAAATAAACATAAACACAAAGAAGCGGCAAGAATAACACTTCATTTCATTAATATCAAATACTGAAAAATTCTTACAGACATAATGGAAAATAAACTACCTCGAGAAATGGTAGCTTTTCTCTTAGAATATATGTGGTGGCTAAATTCCTCTGAACTATGTTATAATGAGGCTCAATGTCCTTTTTATCATTGAACAACATGGGAAAACCATAAACAACAAAAACCATAACCCTAGGAGATGAAACACCAAGAGTGTGTCGCCCCGTTGTGGTTAGTTGGGCGTCCAAATTCCTAGGGTCATAACTTGGTAATATTATCGGAATTTTTTGTGTACGATATATCATCAAAAATATATCTCCAATTAATAAAGGTTTCAATGTAGGCCTCTACCTATGGCTATGGTATTGTTGTGGACCTAAAAAAATTGTCGTTTATGGGGTCAAAATTGCTCCAGAAGTTTAGGACTTAAAAAATTGCTAAAAGTAGTAAATTTTGCAATAAATAAGGAAACTGATGAAACTGACTGGAGGTATAGGTGGAATAAGTGTGTGGCCACCAATATCCACTTGGATCATTCCTCGCCCCTTCGGAAGAAATGGCCCCCATTGCATGCAGACCCTCCATGAGGTGGGGTAATTTCTATTGAATTTGGTCCCTAGTGAACCGCTTTCCCTCGTAAAGGAGTTGGCCTACTTTGACAACTCGATATATCTAGATCCCTTGATGGTGGGTGATTTTAATATTTTCCCATGATCTAATAATCTGTGGCTTGTTCCATGTAGTATGGGTTTAACTTTCTTGGTGTGAGTTGTTCTACAATGTCAAACGTGTCCAGAAATGGTGGAAAGTATGGTCGAAGGTGGCCACATTGAAAAATAGGACTAGACCAAGGAATGGTGGAATACTGAGCTGAAATTAATTTTCCCCTAATTCCTTAGTGATGGTGTATGGCCCATATCTTAGTGGGTGAAGCATGCGGTGGGGCCCAGCAAGGCGCTCCTTCTACAAATGCAGCCAAACTTTGTCTCCCACGTGGAACTTGTGTGGCACCTGATGTTGATCATGTCATTGCTTGTACTTAGCATTGGCTCTGTCCAATATTTCAGGGACCTTTTGGTGAATGTGTTGAATTCTCTCAATGAAGTTGTTCGCCTTGTTAACTTTGGACTGGACATTAGCCGAATCTGCTTGAGTAGTTACAAATGGTATGGCCACATCAATGGGACATAGTGGCTAGAATCCCAAGCCCATCTCACATGGTTTGTGTCCAGTTGAGATGTGGAGATCCTAGTTATAAATGTGTTCAACATAGGGGAGGCTTCCATCCCATGTGCATGGATGCTTGAAGTTCTACATGTGCAGAATGTATACGATCATCTTATTGATGGCCTTGGTTTGGCCATTAGTTTGGGGGTGGAAAGTTGTGGACTTAGTGAGCTTGGTATCCAGCATCGACCAAAGACTTGACCAAAATGTAATGAGGAACCTACTATCTTGATCTGAGATAATGTATTGTGGGATAAAAAAGTGTACCCACACTCATTCAAAAAAGACTTTAGCAATGGATTCTATTGTGATATTCTTCTTGCATGTCGCCATAATGGAAATTTTAGAGAATTTGTCAACGAACACAAAAAAGTATTCATTTCCATTCTTGGTAAGCCTTTTATATTTTCTTTTTCTTGTATATTTATGTTTCTAAGCTCTGGTCTTCTTGAATTCATTTCTTGGGATTTTATCAACATTTATAATTTCATCTTTCAGAATAGGATTAGCAATGATTTTTTTGTTTAGTATTAGCTTTATTGCCAAAAAATCTTCATTATTAGAATCTTCTTGATCAGATTTTCTAATCTTATAATAGTCAAATTGAGCCAAAATAAGGCAATTTAAAAGCACACAAACTGCAGGATCCACAAGCCATGGTATATTTGCATTTAGTTTTCTCCATTCAAAAGTCCTTACAACAATTCTTGTCACATAGGTTGTATTACCAACTATATGAATTAGGAACATCAATGGATTTAGACCCCCAACAGTTCCTCGTTGTTCATTTATAAAGATTTTTGGAAGTCGTCCACCCATATAGATAACAGTCATAAGCCATCGCAAACATGTCCCTACTGGACTCCTTGACTATTCATGTATCATTAAGCTCCTTGTTGTTGGTGAACTGAGTCACTGTCAAAACTTTTAGCGAATGCCTATGAAACCGCTACATTTTCCCTTGAGAATTTTTGTGGAAACCTGTACCAGCCTGTTTCTTCAAATTTTGGCTTTGCTCTGGCATCAAAAAACCTGGTATTTGTTGGCTTAGAGTGGTTAACCTTTCCACCTTTACCCATTTTTCTCAACACCTAAGCTTCTTCTATGCACAATTGTTCAAACTGGAGGTAAAAATCCTACACCTAACCCTAATTTCGTGCTTTGGGATTATAAGTTGGTTGATGGAAAATGTAACTCTGTTAGTTGTAACCTTCATGGAGAACTAGGTCATGAAAACAACGAACCTAATCCTATGGAGTCTGTGCCTTTAATCACAGTATGGTTTTAATTGACACGCTTTGAAATAATTCAAATTTGAGCGCGAAGTCACCCCATACAATACAACACTCCTCTGCATCATTAAAAAATTGATACCTTGTCCCTTCTTTTTTGATTCAGCCTTAATGGGAAGCTATATGTTAAATCCACCAATAATATAACCATTTTCTAATAATATTCTTTCTAAGTTAGAAATAATTACCCTTTTAAAAATAATAATATCTCATAACATAGAATATCTTCAATTAATTTCAAAGGAGAATGATCCCTTCTTTGAAAAAATCTCCTTGCACGAATTTTCCAGGTAATAGCTACTTACTCGGTTTGCTTGTAAGACCAGATTTTCTATAAAAAAATTATGCCTTACTTGGGTTGCTAACTCCTTTTAATAAATCCTCTAGTAGACACCTTTCTCAAGGTAATACCTCATGTTTTAGCAGACCTTCAACATTCAAAGAGCAGTATATTTTTCACCTGATAAAGGAGAATGATGTTTTCTCTAAAAAATACTCCTTGCAGCTCCTTCTACAGTTTCGAAGAAATAGTTGCCTTTATCTCTGTGTTCCAATGTAGCCAAACTTCAGAGAAATAGTTTCCCTTTTCTTTGTGTCACCAATGAAAATAGGTTCCTGAAGAAATAGCTGCCCTTTTCTCTATGTCACTAATGTAACCTTACTTCAGAGAAAAAGCCGTTAACCCAAAAAGAGCAGTTATTTTTTTATTACTAAAATGACCAATAACTTTTGACACTAACCTAAGTTAAAACAGTAGTTTTAAATTCTTTTATGAACCTGAGACACAATACCACATATAAAACTTAAAAATATTTTTGGTTTTAAGACTATTTTTGGCTTTTATTGAAGATGACTAGAACTTTGGCATAGGCTAGGGAACAAGAAAAATTTGAAAACAGTATACAATGGCAGTCAGAAAATTAACACTTATTGTGCTAATAGTTTCCATAACGGCATCCCGTTATTCTCGATTTTTGTCTTCCATAGCTTAGGATTTTATTTTGTTTTTCTTCAAAAAAAAATTATTTTTCTTCCCTAAAGCTCGCTTTCTCCACAACATTGTTTTTCCTACCGCTTCCCAATGCACTTTCCTCCTCACTGGGGTGTTATTAGATAATTTTCTCCAATCTAATTTTAATTTTAAGCATTTTCTTTCTCCCCAAAGTTTTTTTCCGGGATATTTGGGAAAGTGTAAAAATTCCATCCTATCCACATGGATTATAAGTTTTGATCTCTTTGTACTCTGCCTTTTCCAAATTAGTATGTACGTTTCTCAATAGTATTAAAATCAAATAATTCTTACAACATTATGAATGTTTCTTAGGTCCACATAGTATTTGTCCTTTCTATGATAATTAAAATTTAAAACATAATGAACTGAAAATATGGGATATTACATATATCCTACTATATAAGGAACATTGTTTCCTCTCACTTCTGACTTCATAAAATTTACCCCTTCAATCAATACATTTGGATCAAAATTGATTATTCTACCACCAATAAGATCTTCCTTGCAATAAGATATTTCGCTCCTATCAACTCCACGTCCTATAAGAAAAACAACTTGGATAATATTCGTCCTTTCAATAACTTATTAAAATACATCTTCAACCTTAGGAATGAAGGTAATATCCTTTTTCTTGGAGACTTTAATGCTATAACTACTACTAACCAAGCCATTACGTTAAGTAACAGATCTAATCCCAACCCGTTGTGGCTTGACGAATATAGTAACTTAGCTAATAGATTCAAGAGAAATTATGAAGACATAATCAAGAACTTATTTGGCAGCGAGCTCCTCAAGCTTTGTAGTTCACAGGACCTAATCATCTGTAATGGTATTAACAAGTGGCCCCTCTCCAATAAAATGACCTGCTTCCATGGGCTTGGTATAAGTGTCATGGATTATGAGATTTCTGACACACTCATCCTCAACCATATTACATAATTTTAGCTACTTAACAGATTCAAGCCTGACTCTAACCACAAACCTCTGTCTTTATCCCTAAAACTTGTTATTCATACCACCCACATGCAGGAGACCAGTAAAAGAAAAATATGCACTCACTTCAATAGAAGGTAGACCTATTCTTAAGGGATTTAGGAAGAGATTTAGGCTCCATGACTTATAATCCTAACATTGATCAAATTTATTACCATTTTACTACCACCCTTTCCAATACCATTATAAATTTCTATAATGAGACTTCATTTAAGTAGAATAATAGAACTTCCAATCCATGGTATGACAAATTTTGTAAAATTTCCAGGAAAGAGATCAGAGACGCTCCTAATGAAATAATTAATATCTAGAATATAAATATATACAAATATCTCATGAAAAGGAAGAAGAGTTCCTATATTAATAAAAGACAAAAACCTCTTCTCCACCTTTCTAAAGCCGCACCCAGAAAATTTTGACGGAATTTTCTTGTTTCTAAGATCAAATATAATCATTTTATCCCCTTAGAAAATTCGGACAAATATATTAATAATTTTTATGACTCTTCGGACACTATGGGCACGAACTTAAACACTACTATTAAGGATGATTGATTCTTTCTAGAAGACGTTGAGTCTGGGATTAATAAGGTCGCTAATGGGAAATCTAAATATATTTAAGGATACCAAGCTGAAATCATTAAAATGGAAAGATCTATACTCATTCCCCATATCCACAAGCTTCTCAATTTTTCTATAAAGCATGTCTTCCCTCAGCTTTGGACACAAAGCCTTATTGTTCCTATTTTTAAAAATGGGGAAAAAAGTGTTCCTTCTAACTATAGGACCATTATTATTAGTCACATCATAGAAAAGCTTTATGGGCTCATTTTGGAATAGAAGCTTAGCCTTTGGCTTGAAGCCATGGCAAGAGAGCTAAAGGACAAGCTATTTTTAGGAGACATCACTTGACTATGGACCATCTTGTCACTCTTAGAATCATTCTTGAGGAATGTCACAATAGTAAAACCAATCTCTTTTGTTGTTTTTTGAATTTAGAAAATATTTCGTCATTATTACTTGACCTAAGAATTGTTTGGGTATGCCTCTATAATACTATCACTACCAAGCTTTAGACCAATAAATGGTGGTCTAAATACATTAAATGTAATATATGATTTAAGGAAGGGTGTCCCTTGTCCCCTATCCTTTTTGGAATATACATCGATAAGATAGAGGGATGTCTGGAAACTGTGGGATGCAAGGGCACCGAGATTACTGGTGTAATCATTACTCTTCTCCTTTATGCCGATGATATCATTCTTCTTGATATAATCCATGATGACCTAGACAAGAATTTTAAGACTCTTCATGTCCACTACTCCAAGATGGGTATGACAGTTAATAGGGACAAGACTAAATTCATGATCATTCAATCCAAAAATGATCACCCATGGTAGTTTTTGTATAATAACTGTGCTTAGAGAAGGTTTCTTCTTATAAATATTTGGGTATTAACTTTCCTCATCAGCTCAACTACAATTATAGCATCGAGAAAAGGATTATTGGAGGTTGTAAATATTATTATGAGCTAAACACAATTGTAAGTCAGTCGATATTTTCATTTGGAGTAAAAATAGGTTCCTCTTTGAGACCCTCATCACCCCTGTTATATTACATGGATATTAAAGTTTGGTGTTGCAGTATATCTAGAGAATCATGGAGAAATATTGAGATGATTCAAAAGAAATTCATAACATAAAACCATAAGATCATGGGAAATACACCCTATTATATCCTCTTGATCGAAACTAGTATGTCCCCCATTGAAAGTGTGACTATGTCTAGATATCATATGTATAAGAAGAAGCTTTACAACATGGAATCCACAAGGCTCCCAAAATTTGGTTCTAACTTTAGTGAAAACCCCCACCTTTACCTTAAGTGTGGATGGAATAAGGATGCCCATTCTTGGCTCAACCATTGGGTTATTAACTAGGAGATCAGTATGGGAAGAAAATATAGTATCAAAGATACTATTACCTCCAAGTTTAAGGACAAGATGTGGGAGGATAAGGATTTGGAGGGTAAAATGAAGCTAAAATATTATATGGAGGTGATCAACCCCACCACTGATACCCAAAATTATCTCTATGTGTTCACCAGCACTAAGAAAAAAATGAACATCGCTAGGATAAGAAAAAATTATCATGAGATTCGAAGTGAGACCCAGCAGTGGTCTATTCCCAAGACTCCCTAGAACAAAGGAATCTCATAGATTTGTGATACTAAGAAGGTGGAAGATGAAACAAACTTCCTCTTGGATTTCCCAACTCTTTCTCACATCTACTCTCAATTCCCTAACATCTACCACACTTTCAATCTTATTGACTTATTAAGCCAACCCATTTATAGATATCTTGAAGCACTTCTTTCCATTCTCTTTGATCAAATAAACAATATTTTGAAGAATCATGTAATATCCTTGGTGTAAGCTACTGTAAAAACTCTCGTAAAATGAGGTTTGTTGAATAATTAAATATTATTAATTATTATATTAATATTACATGAAGAATATTCTTGTAATTCTCAATGAGAAGAATATTACAAGAATTAATTCTTAATTCTCTTATTTAGAAGAATTTATATTCTTCTATATAAATAAATTATATTTCAAATTTGGTATATTTTATGAGTTTTAGAAATAATGAGTAATAGTTTTAGAAAAAATATGGGTAAGTGATATTTTTTCCATAAGGAAAAAAAATCTACGTTGGAAAAACATGACTAATTTATGGATGATTTGAGTGATTTTAGAAATTATGAAAAATCATATTTATCGAGTGATTTATGGAATACTTTTAAGATTTAGAAAAGCTATTAAATTTTCTTAGTTTTATTTATTGTAAGCCTATGGTGAAAATAAGGGAACTAATGACAACATACATGGAGAATGGAGCCAAGAGAGAGGAAGAAGGGATTCCAAGCATGCATCAAGAGATAAGTAACTATGCTCTTTGAAAATTAGTGTGTTTGCATATGGTGCAGGAAGAAATAAGAATCAAAATTATTTGCTTGAAAATTTGCATATGATGAAGAGTTGAGGTTATTTTCTTGGGAAAATATCCCTGGACTTTTGTGCATAGAGGAATAAGTGTTTTTTTCACTGAATTTTTAAAATATTTCTTATGCATTGAAATCTTAAAATATTTTCATGGCTAATTAATTGTGTGAATTGCATGAGTTATTAGAAAATAGGGTCAAAATATGTCTTTGTATATACCAAACTGTGATAGATGTGTAAAACATGAAAGTGGTTTTTATAAATGTGCATGTTCTCACGAATAGCCTCTTTCATATTTAAAAAATTAGTTTTCAACTTCTCGAAACCCGTATTCAAATTTGATAACAAAAAAAAGAGAATTATTTAGTATTTAAATCAGGAAAAATGGAATGCAAATATTCACTCTAATCTTCCAAATCATGACACCTGTGTAAAATCCGAAAGATTTTTTTTTTAATGAACTGATTACAAAAAAAAATCTATTTTGGTTTTCAAAAACTCGTTTCCATATGTTCGGAAATTGTGTTCAAAGTTGATGATAGAAAGAGGGAATTATTTCATATTTAAATATTAAAAAATAGGTTGCAAATTTTCATTCGAATCTTTCGAACCATGACACTTGTGTAAAAATGGAGAGAGGTTTGTTTTAATGAACCTGTTAAAAAAAAAAACATATTTTTGTTTTTAAAAAACCGTTTCCAAATTTTCAGAAACTGTGTCCAAATTTGATGACTAAAATAGGAAAAACAAAGTGCTTCCATTTGATTTTTTTGCAAGATAAGAATAGTTATTTATGTACATATAGAGATAACTATTTTTTTTAATATTATTGAAAGGAAATAAATTAAATGCATTCAAAAAAAATAGAACAATTATGTTCATATTTATTGAAACGAAATACGTTATTTGCATGCACAAAATAAAACAATTATGTTGATAATCCTTGGAAATAAATTAAGTTATTTTATTTAAAATATTACCAAGGATGTTCTTAGCATGCATATGAATTAAAGTTTTAAAGATAGATATTTTACTCTTGAATATAATATTTCCTTAGGTGCATAGGTAAAATATCGAGTATATTTTATCTACTAGAATTGAATATGTGATTTTACATGCATAGGGAGCTTGAGTCATGAAAAAAGACATAAATAATTTTTTTGAGAAAGAGTTCACATAAAAACTTTAAATAAAGGACATTTGGTTGTGTTATTTGAGAAGTACTTTTTATTCATGTTATGTCTTGAGGACATTATATAAATTTTTGTGATGTCTAAAATGATTAGAAAATATTTTTTATTGCATGCATAATAGGTAGTGAGTTAGCTAACTTTTGGAAAAATAATCATTAGTGTGTTAAATTCCTTGGAAAATAAATAAATAAATATATATATATATATGCAAGGAAGAAATTATTATGTTAGAACAAATAAAAAATAATATAAGTGAAAAACATGTTCTTGCATGCATTATTGAATTAGATTCTTGGAGAGGAAAATTAGTAATCACATGCTTTAATATGTTAAGATTCTTTAGAGAAATGTATAAAGTTGCATGCATGGAAAAGTATAGTTTTGGTACTATATTTATAGAGAAAAGGAAGGTGCAATCACATGATATTGATTGTGTTAGCCTTATTTTGGGAAAAATAATTTGAATTTTCACACCTAAAGGAATTAAATATGGTATTAGCTTTCTTTCAGGAGAAGATTATGTATTGTTATTGGGATAGATCTTTTGGTAGTATGAATATGTTCCTTTGCGTGTAAGAATAAAAATTATGTGTATGATCCATTGGAAAATAAATGTTCTTATTTTTCCATGCATGATTTAGTTAGTTTCATTTGGAAAAGAAAACATAATAGTAGGCACAAATAAAATTGTTTGTTGGGATTGTTATCTCAAAAGTTTAGTATGAATTTGCATGCACAATAATATTATCTAGTATGTTAGTTTTAATTTGGAAAGAATATGAAAGTGCATGCAAGATTTTCTTAGTGTTGTTGGAAATATGATGCTTGATAGTGATTTATCTGTTACTAATGCATGTGAAATGATGTGAAAGAAAAAATTTCATGACAGTTTGTTTATGTTTTATATGTTCATACAAATAGTTGTTGAAGTGTCACAAATAAAGATTGATTATTGGTGTATTAATGTTTTATATAATCATGATATCAATTGTGTTGATGACAACAATGGCAGGAAAGGATAGTAACTTGAGCAAAGAATTGTCATGTTTAACATTCTGGCAGATAAATATTTGTTAGTCCATGTAGGTTTAGGAGTTCCAACTACAGGATCACCCACTGATGGAAACAGTCTGACCACAAAGAAAAATATTGAATATTCATGGGTAAATGATATCATGATGATTGTAATAGCTTATAGCTAGTTATGTTGCATTTATGATTATTTTCCTATGTAATATTTTATGACAATGGTCAAGGGATGGACTCCCTTATAACCATTGATTGAGGGGTGAACACCCTCATGAGCATTTAAAAATAAAATTAAACGTTTGTTGGTTTTCACCCTACGAGATTTCCAGGGCATATCAGTGTCTAATGATGTGATGGTTCATTGAATCATTTTAATGATGCCAATTCCTTTCATCATGTGATGTTTATATTCTCTAGTATGTGATTTACTAATTGATTTAAAATGATCATGGAATCTATTGTAACTTAAGAGACAATCCCTTAGCTGTGATAAGGAATCAGTGCTTAAGACATCTATCTGATTATGTCACGAATGTTTATATTTGTCTCTGTCTTATCAACCCTAAAATATTAAAGATCAAACCCTTAAATATCAAATATATAAAAATTTTATAATGCTATCTTTAGCCAATGTTGAAAGAAAGAATCAGAAGAAACAGAAGGGAGAACTTCAAACTGATATCTTGTTTTATACAGAAAATCCCATTTCAAAATCCAGAAGAAGTATATAAAGAAATAGTTAAAATAGAGGACCGCAAATTAAGGTTTTTTAACTCTAAAATACATAAGTATAAAGAGGTCGGCTTCTCATAACTCTGTTTCATTCATAGATGGAAAAACATAACGTAAACTGAGAATACATTTCAACATTAACAAAATTATAGAAACTTGCATACTCATTCATTAACTTGTCCTTCTCTGAGTACAAAAATTAGGCTTTGAAGGTCCAAAACTCGGAACCTTCCTTCCTCTTGGAAATTACATTAAATACAATAAAAAGTAGTTTGGAACTGTTGTAACCAATTCTAACTACCAAAAATACTTCATGACTTCGAAGGCTATCTATCACATGCCTTGAAAATGTCTTTTTACAATTTCATTGACTTCAGAAAATAATATAAAGTAAATATCCTAATCTATAGGAATTGCTCATGAAGTAGCTTCTTTTCATTGATCAACTGATTTTTCTTTCTTTTTTGTTGATCCCTTTGGCAAGTCAATAGTCCAAGCTCTGCACTTTTTCCATATTTCTACCTTCGTCTTGGATGAATGTGTCAGATTGTGATACTCCAATCTGAATGCAGTAATTCGGTCATAAGATGTCCTTTCGGAAAAGAGAGTTTTTACCATCCACAAGAGTTGAAAATGTCTTTTCAAGAAGTTTACCATTGTCTCTCCTTTAAGTACCTGAGTCTTCTCATGCCTATTGTCAAACTTGATTTTTGTCATCACCAGTAAATTCTCATAAGAGCTCCATGGAAAAAGATTCCCCTCAGCTCCCCAACATGCTGGCAGGCCTACCCTTGTCATTTTATCAAAATATTTATCAAATTCACTTACTGCTTCTTTGATTTCTATTAATTTATTTTCTACAGCCTTTCTAAGATCATTCCTGATAATCATTTTATTAATTTCCACTGCATACAACATTCTATCCTGCATATCATTCTCCTCTAATTCCTAATCTGATTTGGAATTGATATAATCTATAAATCTTCTAGCCCAAATTGCTCTGTTAATCCCTTTCTGCTTATCAGATATAATCAGTTCTTCACACTCCACAATAAGGCTTTTTTATTTTGTAGTAATAATCAGGAAGCACCAATTAGACTTCATTTCTGAGATGATATCAGTCCAAATGATATCCTTAGCTTGTATTAATGACACATTACCTTTCATTCTTTCTTTGAGATTCTTGATCTCAGCTTCAACATTTCTAAAATCCATTTTGTACTTATCTGCTTCATTCTCTAAGACCTTCATCAATTTTGTAGCAGTCTCCAAATCTATTTGAGCCTTTTTTCTATCTCTTTCAGCCATCTGAAACTCAGTATTTAATTGAATAATTTGTGCTTGAGGATCTGCATCACCTGTAGGAAAAATAAAAGTACAGCTATGATTGTCAATGTGATTTTGTAAATAAATTGCAGTCTTCTTCACTTTGGAAAGTTCTTCATCCTTCTACATAAGTTTCTACAACAAATTCTCTTTTTCCTTCTCTACCTCTGCAACCTCTGCAGCCATTGAGTGTTCACCAATAGGTAACCTCAATTTTTTCCTTAATGTAGATATCTCTACTTCAACACTTTGCAAGAATTTCTGCACAGCAGTCTTGTCACTAGGGTCTACACCAATCTTAACAATAATCTTCTTCAACTCTTCATTTTGGACTGTTAAGGCTCTTGAATTGGCCTTTTCAAGTTTCAATTGTTTGATAACTTTCTCTAACATGTTTCCAGCTTTAACTGCCATTGCATTTGTCTTTGTGAGATTATTAACAATCAATTTCCCGGTCTGCAGATGCAAATTCATTTTTTCCATTAGTGGAATATTTTTAACATCCATAGTCACATTTACAATATTAAAACTATTTGAGTACCCAATTGAAATTCCTATGGGATGTGACAAAGCAATCCTAAATTTATCTTTTTCAAGATCCATTATAGTCAACAGCCTTGTCTAATCAGTAGTAACCTGATGTTCTACTTGGGCCTCCATGCTGGCCGTCATTCTTTGATTTCTCTCCTCAATTTGCAAAAAAACCTGTTTGATTAAGGGTACTTGTTATGAGAGGATTCATGACCTCCAGGGGAAGAGGGAGCATTCTTCTCTTCACCCAAATGCAAGGAAAAACCAGGTGAATTAGAGGAATGATCCTCAGCAAATTTTGTCGTCTTCTCACCTCTTAGTGCCTCATCATCCAAGTCAACAACAACTTCTTTACCTCTTTTGTTTGTTTTCTCAGTTATAACAGGAGTTTGAATGCTTGTATTTACTGAACTTATTTCACCTTTGTTTGCCACCTTTTCCTGCTCAGGTCTACTTTCATGAATGAAAGCTGAATATCTGTTCTAAATTCTTCTCTGTGAAATTATACCATGGGGATCATAAGCCCATTTTTCTCCTAGTAGCATATGTGTTTCCTCCAACAATTTTGTTACTTCCTCAAACGCCTGCCTCATATTAACTATGAAAGGTCCCACACTCATAGGCAATTTATACATATGACTCTTATTCATAGGGACAAATTTCACATGATCAATATTCAGGCTCTGTCTGATAAATTCTAAGGTGAAAAGCCTCATTGGTACAAACGTTGGGAGCCTGTAAGGTTCAAAATTTGCTCCATACAACCTTATTTCTGAATATTATTTAAATACAAACCAATCCCCAAATTTACAGCTAGTTCCTAAATGTAGAAACTCCTGGGCTTTGGCTAAAAAACAAGGGGTATGAACTCCATTCAATATTTTATATGCAATGGGCATACACTGACTAGCAAAATCAAATAACCCCTCTTCATTTTGCTCCCTTCTAATTATATTTGTCAAGAATACAATTGACTATCTTTGCTTGTATACATCCATTATATTTAGACCTAACTGCATGAATTCTTCAACATTTTGGTATAAAAATAAGTACACAATTAGTGAGGGAAATTTAAAAGAACCTGTCAGTGAAAGACTCATCAACTATGACTTGACTACTTCTTGCCAAAAGGATGGAATATCCAGGACCATTCCTAGCTTCATCATCATGGCGAACATTCCCAAGACTGACCTGTCCACTGTAACATTGTCTTCTTTGCCCAATATTTTAGCAATACTACTTAATACGGGTCGAGTGTCTTCATTAAAAACTCCCATAGCAAATTCTCCACATTCTGGCTGAAACTGCTTCATATTGGGCTTCAAATGGAACATAAACTTATTGAACTCTTCTCCTGCAAGGCTTTCATAGTAAGTAACCAGTGACTCTTCTGAAAATTGAACTAATGATTCGGCTTCAAAAAAACACAAGGCTTGGCGGATTAATTGGGTAGACACCTGCAAAACATTTTCCCCTTGGAAATTCATCACGAAAAATTTTCCGGGATACAATGCGGAAATCAACCAATAAATAAACTCTGGGAATAAATGTGTCTTCAGGATGCATGCAGAAAGGACCTCGGATTTTTTCATGGTAGAATAGATAGGGGAATTATCATTATTCAATACAACTTGTTGATAGAATGGAAGATGAATTACTGAAGATGCAGTATCTTGAATGTCTCTCTCATTATCCATGAGAGGAATGTGGCTCGATGAACTAGACAAAGAAGATCTTTTAGCCATGATTAGAAAAGGTGTTGAAGGAATACTCTTGAAAGGTGACTAAAACAGAAAGGTGAAGGGAGAACACAACTGGTCAAAATGCAACAAGCTGCAAAGTATTTTGAAAATGAAATGAAAAACACCCCTAAATAGATGGCATGGCTTTTGTGTTAAATTCCTACGCAACGTGTCACTTAACCATTGGACTGATTTGACATGAAAAATAGATGTTCTCCATTTAGCATATGACGTCACTGGGGGGGGTCTTTGGGTATGGCTGAAAACTCCGGCTGGTGACCCCATAGTCGATATCCACCGTTGATCTTCATCACCTCCACAGCCAACCCATTCAACTACGGAGGCAACCATTTCGTTAACTATCGTGCTGGTAGTTCTTGCGGGTTGGGTCATCCGATTCAAACTTTGAATATCAACACTCTCCGCCGATTGAATTGATCGGCCTTTAATATTTTGATACAAAACCCACTTGTACAAAGTTTAAAACAATTAAACTTTAATACATAAAACTAAAAACATTTTCTTTTTATGCCAAAGTATAAAAATATAATACTTTAACATATTTGATTTTCCTTCAATTTCAATTTTTTTGTATTTTTAATATAAAATTAAAAGGATATGCAGATGATCCACTACAAAATCGATGCATAGTTATAGAAGTAAATTTAATTTAACATGCTCCAACAATGGAAGTTAATGGTTGTGTAACTCGCTATGATTTTACTAAATATTTCTCTAGGTAATGAGGATGGTTATTCTAATGGTCAATGAGGGAATATATAAATTAATTTAGAAAGTTACACATTAGTAAATGATGAAAATTTTTCCTAACTCCATGCATTTACGTGCGAGATTACCGAGGTATGTTACAAATGGTATCAGAGCAAAAGGCTGCAATACTAGTGACTTTTGGGAATCATTACGAAAAAATGAAGTATAGGTATGATGCGAGTGGGAATCATCTCAAGTATTATTTTAATTGAACTTGTAGTAGACTATAATTAACATGAGATACGTGATACATGATTAATGACCACATTAAAGAGTAGAAGGTGATCATTTTTCTTTAAAATTTGTGCTCATGAAATTTGAATATGGATGCGGATAAAATACAATAAAACCTTTACTTCACCTATGAAAAATCCTGAGAACTCACCGGTTATAGTGCGAATTAATTACCAAGATTTGCATGCATACTATTACAACAATTATTATGGTGCATAAGAAAAATAAAGGAAAAACATTAATAGATTTATAATGCACTACTTATAAATAATGAATGCATGTATGGTTTGTGTGATAAACACATAATTTAGAATTTGGGGTTGACCTCGAAGAGGACAATGGAATGTTGTAAAAATATATATATATTTGAAAGAACCTCTTTAGGTGTTAAAAATAAGCAATGATTCAAGTGTAAGTCATATACTGAACTTTAATTCTATGAAAAACTCATAGTAACATAATTGTGGGTTGGATTTCTTCATGTAGAGTTGTAGATGAAATTTTTCATTCCATGTGTTTGAAAATAGTGGTAAATGAGATCCAAAGTTTTTTTGTTTGAAATAATTGCATCTGTGGGATTTTTGGATGTGATTCATATTAATATAAAGGGCTATTCATGCCTTAAGGTAATGTAACCCCCATATTGATTGCAAGAAAAATTTATGTTCAGTCTTGGATTCATAATCTGGTCGACTTTCTGATTTGACACTCCTATATGGATTGTTCGTTGTGTTGTTTTGTAGAAATTTTACCATTGATAATATTAATATGATTATGATATTTTGTAAAATCTAGGTTTACTATATCTTTGATATTTTAAACATATTTATGGAAATTTATTTCATGTCTGCTAACTAGTTGTTAGAATTACTCAATGATGGTAGATTGCATGCCTGCAAACTATTTGTTAGAATGTCTCATTGACTATAGATTTCATGCTTGCAAACTGTTGTTAAAATTTCTCAATGAATGTAGATTGAATGTTTGCAAAGTATTTTTTGGAATTCATCATTGGTTTTATATTGCATGATTGCAAATTTTTTTCCCAAAATTACCCAATGGCTCTCACTTAGATGGTTGCAAGCTAATTGTAAAGGAAAAAAAAATCTCATTTTGTGTCCTATTGTTTAATGGGACTGTTTTTTCTCTATAATATTAATGGCTGGTGGGGCAATATCTTACATAAATTATAATGATATGGTATAAAATATATGTTAAGGTTTTCTTTTCAAAGTTTCATGATATTACATGCGATGAATTGTTGTCCATGTACTTTGATAAATTGTGGGACTCATGTTGAGGGTCACGTATAGATGTGTGGTGTACATAAATATTCATTTTCTTCAATGATAATATGAAAATGGACAATTATGTAAATTACAATGGATTTTTAGACATTGAATTATTATTGGAATCAGTGGCTATGGAAACCATGATGGGGTTGATGTGATGATGTAATATTTTATTTTATTATTGAGGTAATGAATACATTGGTTGGGATATTTAGAAAATAACTCTATAGTTTTAGAATACTTGTTGCGAGCTTATGAAAAGATGTGGTGGTTAAGTCCAAGATGGACCTTCCCTAAAATTATCCTAAAAATACTTAGGAGAAAATAATAAAGAGGAAAATATTGACATAATGGGAGAGAAATATTTTGTTAATCACTTAGTTGGAGATAAATACTAAGTGGGGTCAAATAAAGAACAATGAGAGAGAAAGATGTGATTTAAAGAAAAATAAAGTATCTTTTTCCAAAAATATAAAACAAAAAGGCCTAGGCAAAAGGTTGACAGACCTTAAAGTAGGATGCTGCTAAAAATATGTTGGGAAGAAATTTATAAAATAAACCAGCAAGGAATCAATGAGTTTGTTGATTCCAATGGCAAGTAGATCTTAGCTAGGTGGGGAAATATTGAAGATAGTTCATAGTTGGGTGGAATATGCTTGATTCCAGATTAATTCTTGGACATTAACTACGGTTCGATGAAATTATGTCTATATTTTCCTATTGATTTCGAAAGTGTCTAAATATGTTAGATGTATAATATACCATAAGTTTCATGTCTCTAAGTTTTTATATTTGTTATAGTTTTTCATGCATGATCTATTAATTTATCTTAAAGGCACTTTCGATGAAAAAGGTTGTGTTTTTAGATTTTTATGAGCAAATGAACATGTCAGGAAAGAATTATCTATATGCATGCGTAGAGGAAATAAATTACTAATTTATATACTGCTGATTAAACTTGTGATGGAGATGGAAACAGTGAAACCAAAGGAAAAATGGCTAGAGATAAATTCCATGAGTTTGATTTTTATTTAAATTACGATAGGAGAGAAAGACAGTAATTTTCAAACAACACCAGTGGGAAAAAAATGCTGGCATAAGCACTAAATAAAATACAACATGCACTTGATGCATGTTTTTTTATCGTTTTGATGATTGGCAGGTTGGTGCTCTCTGAGTAATTGTGTAAGTATTATGATTAAAGTATTATTTGACATTACAGAAATAGTTGGTAATGAAAAGTGAAAGTTAGCGTTCCAACAATAGAAGAAAACTGAGGATGGTGTTCTCTTTAAGGGGGGGAGTATGTAATATCCTTGGCGTAAGCTACTGTAAAAATTCTCGTAAAATGAGGGTTGTTGAATAATTAAATATTATTAATTATTATATTGATATTACATGAAGAATATTCTTGTAATTCTCAATGATAAGAGTATTAAAAGAATTAAGTCTTAATTCTTTTATTTAGAAGAATTTATATTCTTGTATATAAATAAACTATATTTCCAAGTTGGTATATTTTATGGGTTTTACAAATAATGAGTACTAGTTTTAGAAAAACAATGGGTAAGTGATATTTTGTCCATAAGGAAAAAAAATATACCTTGTAAAAGCATGAGTGATTTATGGATGATTTATGGAGTGATTTATGAAATTATGAAAAATTATGGTGTGATTTATGGGTGATTTGTGGAATGCTTTTAATATTTAGAACATCTATTCCATTTTCTTAATTCTATTTATTGTAAGCCTATGGGAAAAATAGGGGAACTAATGAGATAATACATGGAGAACTGAGCCAAGAGAGAGAACTAAGGGATTCCACACATGCATTAAGATATAAGTAACTATTCTTTTTGAAAAGTATTTTGTTTTCATATCGTGTGGGAAGAAATATGGATCGAATTTATTTGCTTGAAAATTTGCATATGAAGAAGATTCGAGTTTATTTTTTGGGGAAAATATCCCTGGACTTTCATGCATAGAGGAATAAGTGTTTTTTCACTTATTTTTAAAATATTTATTGTGCATTGAATTCTTAAAATATTTTCATAGCTAAATAATTGTGTGAATTGCAAGAGTTCTTAGAAAATAGGGTCAAAATTTGTCTTCGTATCTCCCAAACCATGACAAATGTGTAAAAAGTGAAAATTGTTTTTGTAAATGTGTCTGTTATCACCAAAATCCTCTTTCATATTTGAAAAAATAGTTTTCAAATTTTAGAAACCCGTGTTCAAAGTTGATAACAAAAACAAAGAATTATTCAATATTTAAATCTGGAAATGGGTTACAAAGATTCATTCTAATATTTCAAACCGTGAGATACATGTAAAAACCAAGAGATATTTTTTTTTATGAACCAATTCCAAACAAAAAACCTCTTTTGGTTTTCAAAAACTTGTTTCCATATGTTTGGAAACTATGTTCAAACTTGATGACAAAAACAGGGAATTATTTAATATTTAAATCTAGAAAAATGTGTTGCAAAGATTCATTTGAATCTTCTAAAACATGACACATGTAAAAATTGAGAGAATTTTTTTTTAAGAAAATGTTATAAATAAAAACCTCTTTTGTTTTTTTTTTTTAATTTTTCAGTTATTTATGTACATATAGAGATAGTTATTATGTTAATATTATTGAAAATAAATAAATTAATGTATGCAAAAAAAATAGAACAATTATTTCATATTTCTTGAAAAGAAATAAGTTACTTGCATGCACAAAAATAGAATAATTATGTTGATAATCCTTGGAAATGAATTAAGTTATTTTATTTAAAATATTACCAAGGATGTTCTGAGGAGGCATATGCACTAAATTTTTAAAGAGAAATATTGGACACTTAAGGGAACACGTGCTTAGGTTCACAAGAATAATATCTAGTATATTTTATCTACTAGAATTGAATATGTGATTTTACATGCATGGGGAGACTGAGTCATGCCAAAAGAGATAAATAATTTTTTTGACATAGAGTTCACATAAAACCTTTGCGTAAAAGACAATTTATTGTTTTATTTGAGAAGGATTTCTTATTCATTTTATCTCTTTTGGAAATATTACAAGTATGTCTGATGTTTGAAATGATATTGGAAAATATTTTCTATTGCATGCATAATATTTAGTGAGTTAGCCAACTTTTGGGAATGAATAATTATTGTGTTAAATTCCATAGAATATATATATATATATGCAAGGAAGAAATTATTGTGTTAGAACTCTTCAAAAATAATAGAAATGAAAAACATGTCCTTGCATGCGTTATTGAATTAGATTATTGGAGAGGAAAACTAGTAATCACATGCTTTATTATGTTAATATTCTTTAGAGAAACGTATACAGTTGCATGCATGGAAAAGTATAGTTTCGGTATTATATTTCTAGAGAAAATGAATGTGAAATAACATGATATTGATTGTGTTAGCCTTATTTTGGAAAAATAATTTTCATTTTCACACATAAAGGAATATACTATGGTATTATTTTTATTTTTGGAGAATATTATACATATTTATTGCACTAAATCTTTTGGTAATATGAAAATGTTCCTTTGCGTGTAACAATAAAAATTATGTGTTTGATCCATTGGAAAAGAAATGTGTTTATTTTCCATGCAAGATTTAGTTAGTTTCCTTTGGAAAAGAGAACATAATAGTACTCACAAAGAAAAGTGTTTGTTGTGATAGTTATAATGAAATCTTGTTATGCATTTGCATGCACAAGAAAATTATCTAGTATGTTAGTTTTACTTTGGAATGAATATGAAAGTGCATGCAATATTTTGTTAGCATTGTTGGAAATATGACGTTTGATAGTGATTTATTTGTTACTAATGCATGTGAAATGATGCAAAATATGGCATTTCATGACAGTCTGTTTATTTTTCATACATGCATACAAATATTTGTTGAAGTGTCACAAATAAAAATTGATTATTGGTGTATTAATATTTTATCTAATCATGATATCAAGTGTGATGACAACAGCAATCGCAGGAAAGGATAGTGACTTTAGAAAATAATTGTTCGCGTTTACGTTGGGGCAAATAAATATTTGTTAGTACATGTAGGTTTAGGAGTTCCAACTATAGGATTACCCACTGATGGAAATAGTCTAGCCACAAAGACAGATATTGAAGATTCATGGGTAAATGCAATTATGATGATTCTAATAGCTTATAGCTAGTTATGTTTCATTTAAGATTATTTTTTTATGCAATATTTTATGAAAATGGTCAAGGGATAGACTCTGTTATAACCATTGAGTGAGGGTTAAACACCCTCACAAGCATTTAATAATATAATTAAACGTTTATTGGTTTTCAGCCTACGGGATTTCCAGGCTATATCGGTGTCTAGTGATGTGCTTGTTCATTGTGTCTTTTTCATGACGTTAATTTTTTTCATGATGTGATTTTTATGTTATCAAGTAGGTGATTTACTAATTGATTTAAAATGATCATGGAATTGATGGATAATTAAAGAAGGAAATTTAATTTAATATGCTCCAACAATGGCAGTTAATGGTTCTGTAAATCACTATGATTTTACTAAATATTTCTCTAGCTAATGAAGTTGGTTATTCAAATTTTCAATGAGGGAATATAGATGGTAATTTACAAATTTACACATTGGTAAATGTTGAAAAACTTTCCTAACTCCATGTATTTTCTTGCGAGGTTACCTGGGTATGTTACAAATCACACTTATATTCTTTTCATTTTTTTTTCGAGGTATGATATTCCGCATTAGTCTTAGTGGATGTTCATCATCATCATCATCATCATCATCATCATCATCATCATCATCATCATCATCATCATCATCATCTTCTTAGTTGTGTATAATCTGAAATCTAATTAACCATGAAAATCATATTTCCAAATCTTAATTTAAGTGGGCACATCTCAACTATTGATATCAAGTCATTTCAATTGCAATTCAATTTAAAATTTGAAGGAAGTATCATATTTCTCATTTATAGTGAAGTAATTAAAAAAAAGTTAGATATAACAAAACTTGAAGTAATAAGAAAGGGTTTTTTATTTTAATTATAAAAATAATTTTATAAAGGGTTATTCATAGTTAGAGGAAGAATTGTACAGGGAAATGTATATTCTTTAATATATATATATATATATATAAAAGAGTACAAATTATAATATTAGTAAAAAAGTATTATAATATAATTCGTTAAAGTATTTAAATTTGAATATTGTGGTATATCAATATTACCCAAAAAAAAAAAAAGGGGGGGGGGGAGACACTATTAAATTAATTAGTTTCCGAAGAAGTAGTCAGTTACAAAAGGGTGAAAGATGAGAAATATAAATATAAAAATGTATATAATAAATCATTAAAAGAGAAATATTATAGTTTTTTGGTCAAACACAAAATAGATAAAATCATTCAAGAAAAATGAATGGAGTCTAATTTGAAAATAAATTAAGGAAGATTTTCATGAACATCATATAACTATGCTTCAGTGCTATTTAGAATTAAAGCATTTATTGCAGAAAAATATGTAATTATTTCTATCTCGTCTTCCAAAGATAAAAATTATATAAAACCCAAAATCGCAAACCAATTATTGATTCCTGAATCAAATATAATCAAAAAATTATATTGTCTTCATGAAAAATAATATGACATAACCAATTTACAATTTAACATTCAGGATTATACATTTATATCACAATTTTAAATTCAATCCCTATATAGTGATCAAGGTGACATTATTTTCGGTTTACCCTTGATGAAAACTCTAGGGTCATTCATCTTAAATATGAGGAAGAATTATTTTAAATTTTATTATAGGAATAAAAAGGTAACACTATAGGACATTGCATTGAAATTAGATTCAAAACAATTAGAAGACATACAAAATATCTTAAAAGTAATTTTTCAGGAAAGTAAAAAAGTTATACAAAAATTTCATAACCTTTGTTTTACAAAAAGTTCATTCACTTGGGCTAAATCTCTTGATTTCTATTTCCACCAGAATGAAGAGGGGAACCAAATGATTCCCGACTAGTGCAAATTTTTTGGTACACCCTCAGGCTAAGAGGGACAACAAAATAAAAAATAGTTTTAGAAATTTAATGTTGAAAAATATGCAAACAATAAACCAATATACTAAAATTGCTGTAAACCCAAGTATACTACAAGAATTTAGATTCATTTCATTAACATAACTAAAAAAAATTACATAACAACTAGGCCCTCACTACTATACCAACAGGGAAGTGGTGTTTCCTCGTAAAATTATTTTGAGCCATTGACACCCCAGCACAATGGAATCTCGAGTGAAAGAGAAACTCAAAACCCCATGCCCCCAACCCAAAGGTCAAACTTAATTATATACTGGGATGTTAATATTTTAATATAAATATCCTAATGAAATTTCCCCCATGAAAAATTCACAAGTCATTTAAATTTAAATTTCAATTGCATTTACATTCATTTTTCTCAGCCGCACATACTTTAAGTCATAGTTTAGTCCCAATGCTAGCGTCTCTTCCACTAGTGTTTCCTAGACACTAAATCATATGTTTTTTTACCATGTTACACTCATAGAGGGAATAATTCTCTTAGAGATTGCATATCTCTGAGAATATTGTCTAGCAATATTCCAGTTCATCATCTAAAGGATCTCAATAATATACTTTCCTTGAAAAATGAATTAATGAACCAAATCATGATCCTTTATCTCAAATTCTAAGGTCATCTCCCTCTAACACTGAAGTAAGGATTCTTATGGTAATATTGGTATTGGTTGCACCCTCTATCATGAAAGAAAATATTCCTTCTAGTGCTACTTCGTCTATATCAAAATAAGCCATGAATAATATTACAAGCTCATAAAAACCTAATGTACTTGATGTTTTCATACAAAGTCTTATTATTCAGTCTGAAAAATAGAGCAAGTGCTTTGGTCAAATTCTTCTCCCTCTTTCTAGGAGACCCTACTTATCATGAATCTCAGTGTGTACTTCTATATGCTGCCATCCGCTACATGTTATATCTTTTACACCAACGTTAATTCACCACTATATTTCCCTTGGGTTTAGACATAATTTCCCACACATCATTATTAATGATGGACTAATATTCCTCCATCATGGAATCCTTCCAAACTTTCTAGCCTACTACCTCCTTATAGATGGATGGCTTGGAATCAATGATGTGACTCATCATCGTTGTATATCCCATGTACTTATTAGGATGTTTGATTTCCTTGAACATGCCACGAGGAGAAACATGTCCCTTTGCATCCTTTAATGTACTAAGAAGCCATACCAACCTCTTCTTGTATTTTTGAACAAAAAAACTAAGTGTTTTTACTATCTTAATGGGTTATCCATTCTCTTCCTAATTATCAAAGGATTCTCCACAAGTATAGAATGGCCTAAATCCACATCCTTGGTAGCCTTCTTATCCTCATCATAATTAGAAACCATTTGGATCTTCATTAGGATACATCACTCCACCCTATGTGAATCTCTAATCCCTCTGAACTAGAATCTCTTCTAGTCATCTAACATGGTTCCAGATGTCTTGTTCCATTTCTCCCACTTGAACATGAATCTCTCCAGTTGAGTCTATGTAATATCCCTTTGTTACTATAATATTTTTTTTTGGTTAGATTGAGTTACATTAGAAGGAACGGAAAAAAATCCTTGAATAATATTGGAATAATGATGTACATGGATTTTTACTAATAAATAAATAAGTTTAATGTATTTCTTTGGAATGCGACACCTAGAAATGATATTCTTGCCAAAGGAAGAAAAAACAAAAAATAAAATCTCATTATTGAATGATATTGGATAATTATTTCATGATAGGAATTCTAGATGAAATTATAGATAAGCTTAATGGATAGGAGATAAATATCCATTAAGTTTCTTGGCTAGGGAAAGATTCTAAGATCGGACAAGCATAAAAGTGTCACGAGAGTGAAAGCCAGACTTTTATGGAAAATCCTAGGCAAGTGGATAAAGATGTCCACAAAAGTGAGATGCCGCTAAAGGAAAACTTATCATGAAAGATAGGTATTAAATACCAATGAAATGGATCCATGAAGGTTGTTGGTTCCTTGGCAATAAATTCTTAGTGCGAGGGTGAACTAGAGGATTACAGTTCAAGGTTGGGTGGTGAAACGTGTGTGATTCCCAAGTGAACTACCAAGGGTGATTTTGCTTTGATTATTCTAACCCACTTTATTTTACCTTCCTGATATTAATAATTCTTTGTAGGTATCATCATAAATAATTTCTTCTTTCACAAACATGTTAAAGAGATATAAAATTTGGTTCTTAATTATTAAGTTCTGAAATTACTAAGGGAATGGAAGTATTTCATGATCAATAAGGTAAATATATGTGATGTTTAATATACTATTGCATTGGTATGCACATGTTATTATATTTATGATAATTTATTGTATTTCCAATAAAAAGGAAGGATTTTTTAATATGTTGGTGAAATCAGTAATATTGTATTACAAAGCATGCAAATTACCGAGAGTAGTGTTAATTGCTAATTACCAAAAAAGACGGTTATGATATTTAGTGTAATTGGAATGAGTAACTTCATGGTTATGGATTTTTATGGTTGTAATGATAGTTTTCTAGGACTATAAATGAGCATGAGGCTAGTGGTACATGTATGACGACGTGAGTGTGTTGAAAACATTAATATTCACAAAACATGCATCGCCAAACTAGTTAAAATGGGTAGAGGAGTGCATATAACAAATCAGAAAATGAACCTATAGGATTATATAAATAAATAAATACTAATATAATCTCTAGAAAAGCTTCACTCAGTTCTCAGTCGAAGTAAAAATACATGCATATACAATTTTGGTGTGTATCTCGTGATCTGCAGTATAAGGGAATAACAGACAGAGATAGTGATTACAGCCTCTTCCATGAAGTTAAAAGGGAAATAAGAACCAATAGGTGTGGTAAACGATGGAAGATGAGAGGATTATATATAAACTAATCATATAAATCAGTAGCACGGGATCTAGAGAACTATTCTTTCCAAGAGTACTGAAAATGTGTAGACCATAGTGACACTTAATTGATATGACATAGAACGTTTGATAATAGTAATAAAGCTATATGGCATTTGACTAATTTATTAAATCCAAATATAGGGGAAGGTTCCAGTTGGAAACCAAAATTACCTGTAATGTCCCTAGTTTCTATGTTTTTATTAGACATTTGAACAAATTCTAAAGGGTACAATGGACCCCAAAGGAAAACAATTGTGTGAAATTATTTTATTATTTTAATTTAATAAAATAAAATGGAAATTGATTGTGCAAAGACTATATTATGATTAGAGATATCAAAACCAAATCCATGAGGATGAATAAGGATCATAAGACTTTCCTAGTTCTCCAAAAATCCTTGAAGGAAATAAATTAAATATTAAAAATTAGATTGGAGATAAAAATCTAAAAAGCTACCCCAGTAAAGAGGAAGTTACTGGGACGAGGTGGAATAAAGATAGAAAGAGGAAAAGCTAGTTTTAAAGTACTTTTGTGGAATAAACAAAAGGAAATCCTAGGAAAAAGGGAAAACAACATCCTGATTTAACTGGATGCAGTTAAGGAAACAAACTGATGGGAAAGCAGGCTTAAATAAGTAGATCCAGGATAGACAAGAGGTTGTCTATTGCTGGAAATTTGATTTCTGCTTGGGGGGAGCTGTGGAGAAAGAGCTCAAAGGTTGCATGGAACCTAGTCTACCTTAAGTGGTACGCACCAGTTAATTTCATTTTAACTTAGAAATTTAGTATTTTTATGATTATGCTGGTCAATTAAGATAGTGTGTATAAGTGAACTTGTTTAAATCTGGACATGAGTAGATATTGTGTAATTAAGGCTAAGTATAAATCATGTGGGAGGTCTGTACATTGAATAGAGTAGGCTATAATAAATATAGTCTGTCTCTGTATTGTTGCACAGACATAGATATATAGATTATTAACTCTCAAAATATGTAAACCTTAATGAAGGTTTAAATATGAGGTTAGGTGACCCCCAAGAATTTAGTTCTGAATTATATTATTGTCTTAGCATTAGCATGAAATTCTATTAACCAATTAATGTTGAAGGAAACTAAATATGTATAACAGTGAAAATTAAACTTAGCCATTCAAGTAAATCACAAAGAGTAATAGAACTGAGAACTAAAGTACTAGCACTTGAAACTATCACAGTAACAAGTTGCAAGAAGGAACTTAGCAATTATTACAACTCTGAATTACAGTATTTAAGCAAATTAGTACTTCTGAACTATAAACATAAATTCATTAGAGGTGAAAAAAGTTATTTTAAAATATTACAGAGTTATGAATGTGAAGGATTTCCATCCCAATAAATTACATAGTTCATAACCCAACTGGGTATAATTAAATTATACAAAGGGAGAACTCTGTCTCATACAATATAAACTGAACAATATCTCTGTAGCTATACTGGGATAGTATATCAGAAAACTCCAAGGTAGGTTGTTGGACCAACCTGAAGAGAATAAAATCCATCATTATGATTGAACAGAAAGTATGACAGTAGTATGCAAACCTAGTGTGAGGTAAATTGTACTTGCATAAGACAAAGGCGATATATTAGTTAAATAATATAAGCATAACAGAAAATGAGAATAGATTTTAAAGGAAAAACCATAAGGGTAAATAATTACCTTAAAGATAGAGGTAGGATATCCACATGCAATAAAGGGGAAAATATGTTGTTATTGTAGGGAACAGTGGAATGTAAAGCCAAAATAGAAAATAATTAATTTATAATTGTTAAGTCAAAATCTCATAAAATTATTATTAGACATTCAACATAAGGAAATTGGCATTATTCCTGTACGAGGTGAAGGAAAATTATAAATGCATGACAATAGTTTAAACGTAGTTATAAAATGAAGAAAAGTATGGATCAACGAATGAAACGATGAGAAGAAACCATTGTAGAAATCAAATTGGATTGAATATAACTTTAAAAGAGTAGTATTCCAATTTGGCTGGGTTCCAAAAAAGGGAAACCGAGATTTCTCTAAAAGGAATGAGAGAAATCTAACGCTTGGTAGAAACCAAGGATGAATTATAAAACTAGACACAGTTAAAGTAAAAATCATTTAAAATAAATCGTTAGGTGGAGCCAACAAAGGGAACCCGGTTGCTAACAAGGCTACCAAAACATAGGTGATAGTAAAATAAAACCACGAATTAAAAGAGAGAAAGTTGAATACGAAATTACATGTATTTTTCATATGGCTCTCAGATGACAACCTGAGGGTGAGATGGAGGCTTCCCAGTTTTCCTTCTATGTTTCACATAAATTCTATTAGAGTATGTATGCTTAAAGGAGTTCCATGTATAATTAAATTGAATACAAACACACCTTTGTGAAACAGTAAGAAGTATATTAAACACAGAAAATACATTCAAATCCCAGAGTGACCGCAGATAGGAGATGTTTGAGAGAGACTTCCACACCATATATGGTCACAGGGATCTCCAAATTAAAATGTATTGGAAATATTAATCATGTAAACCACTAACGAAAACTATGAGAGAGAAATTCATAACTACAAGAATGTAAATGAAAATTTCAGATTGACAGTATGACCATATATAGTTGGATAATTACAACTAACTACAACCAAAACCTCTCAAGAAAAAATCGTATCATACAGCAAACAAGTGGTTGCATAAATTTCGTAGAGGAGGCCACAAACAGTACCTATTCACTGAAAGATAAAGGAGTATACAATCGAGAATTTACCTGGGATTGTGAAGATTTGATAAACCTCGCTTACCAGAAACCCACATCAAGGAAGAACGACACCATCGTTCACAGTTCTGGCTAGAGACATGAAATAGATTAGAGGAAAACTAAAATTCCAGAACAGTAAACTCAAATAAAAAATAAAAAATATAAAGTCCAGAGAAATTCTGAAACCAGGACGTCTTACCTTGACAAGGTGCGGAGGTATTCTCTGCATACAAAACAAATCCTTTTCATCGGTTATCAGAACGAGCCTCATTATGCAGTGGACAAAAGAGGATCAAAGAATGAATTGAACTGATATTAAGGAAAAGACGGGTCGAAGCAGAATGGAGGAATTTCAATAGAGACGTAGAGTGAAAATAGGCATAAGTCAAAAATAAAAATATTTATGGAACTTCAAACCCTAATCTTGATTTGATCCTAACCATCTACGTGGAAGAGATCTGGTGTTAGATGAATTTTCCGCGGATTAGAGGGTTTAATCAGTCATCAGATGACCCATGTGACATGGTACCATTAATTGAATGTCGAGAGATCCCGAGGAAACTCAAGTTCAAAGATTTGGTGTACTCTCATACGGAGGGACCGTCAATATTTAAACCATGGCATTCACTATGCCTCGAAGTTCCAATGACGAAATTAAGTCTGACAATGTAGTTAATACCCACTACGAATTTAATATATGTGAATTCAATAGAACGTCCACCCTCATATGCTATACCTTCAGAGTTGTCATATATATAATGAATGTCCAAGTAAACTTTGGAAAGGTTGAGTGAATCGGTGGAAGGAAAGATTCACATAGGAATAGATTTTAATTATATAAAGTCAATGATGGGAACATATACATACGGGAATGGAATGATGTATAAGGTGAGTAGTATAAAACAATGCCACGAAATGTGAAATCGTATTGAAGGGCTCGTATTAAGGGTTCTAAACCTTTATAAAGATTAATAACCCTTATAAAGGATCCATACCATAATGAGTTCAACTGTGAGTAAATATATATATGTGTCAGAGAATATATATATATATATATATATATATATGGCAAATAAATTTTAAGGTAAAGTTAAAATAATATATATATGGTTGAGGGGAAGTTAGATTTAGAGAATGTCAAATTTATTAGCATGTAAAGGAATTTTTTTAAGAGGGGGAATTTAACTGTTGCTATACAATTACATGTAAAATAAATTAGGAATGAGTTCCTAAACTTAGAGTCTCATTGAAATTTTATAAATGGGAGTATCAGTTCAAACTAATATAAGAATAAGTTTGAAGGAGGTAATTGTACAATAAGGTAAATTGATGATTGTGGATGTACGTTAGGACATGACAAACAATAATTTGTCCATAGGATAAAATTAGTCACTAGCATTATAAATAGAAAAAAAAAAAATTTGAAATGGAGATGTTACAAATGGTATCAAAGCCCTGTTCTAATACGGGGCCATAAGGTGTGCTCACAACAGTGAAAAAATTTTTTGTTGTAAATTTTTTATTAAATTAATTTTTCACTAATGTTTACTTTTCTCTACAGTGAATTAGTGTATAACCGTACAGCTGAAAACCATGAGTGAAGGGGATGAATTGTATGTGGATCTAGGTGGTGAAGAAAATCCATAAGATCCTAATGCTCTATTGATGGATATGATGCATCGGATGCAAAGAGAAATGATGCAACTGAAAAACCATAAGGAAAGGCTATCTTTAGCCAGTGAAGATCAAGAAATGTTAATCAGAGAATTGACCTCCTGGAACAGTCATGAAGGTGAAGTTTCTGGGAAAAATAGAAAGGGAACTGGAAACCACTCAGAAGAGTCTGAGGAAGTTGAAGCCTCTAGACAGCAGTTTAGAAGGAAAAATTAATTCTAGGGTGAATTCCGAAAAATCAAGCCTCCCTCCTATGATGGAGAGAAGGAGGAAGATGCAGAAGCTTGGCTTATAAATATGATAAAGTAATTTCAAGTCTATGAGTATGAAAGTAACTTGAAAGCCAGGTTGTCTATTTACCAATTACAAGGGAAGACTACCTTGTGGTGGGAGGAAACCAAAATGGTGCATGTGATAGATGAGAAAATTGCCACTTGGGAGGATTTCCAAATCAAATTTAAACATAGATATCTGAATGAGTGATATTATGATGATAAAGCCAAAGATTTTCATGAGCTTAGGTTGGGACAACTTACCATTAATGAGTTTGTTACCAAATTCACCAACCTACTTCGCTATGTACCTTATATAATGGAAGAGAAGGAAAAGGTACAACATTTTTTAAACTGCCTACCTATTATCTACAAGGAGAGGATAGAATCTGATAATCCAAATATGATGGATGAAGTGGTGCGCAAGGAAATAATGTGTTATCAGCAGTTCAAAGGCATAAATGAACAAGTGAGAAACTGGCAGAACAAAGAAGAGGGTGACTTTAGTGGAAAAAAACCAACAAACTTAAATAACTTTGGGAGAAATCACCAAAGGAAGAAGTTTACAAAAACTGGAGAGAATCACCTAGCCCAATCACAAAAAGTGTCTAAACATATTGATGGAAATAGTAAGAGAGAATGAACTATTAAAATGAGGGAACTGATAAAGTGTTGCGGTTATAGAGAACCTCATATGATAAGATATTGTCCCCACAGAAACATTCAGAACATACAAGGCTGAGAGAGGGAACTACTGTAAATGATGTGGCAAGAAACATCCCCAAAATCAGTGATGCCCTGGAAGATCGTCAAGCTAAACACCAATCCACTATGGTCGAAATATAAGGTATGATTGATGAACAGCGTGTTTCTGTTTTGATAGATACATGTGCATATTTAAGTTACATAAGTCCTAAAATTGTGGAAAATTCAAATTGAAGTCAGATAAATTTCAGCAATCATGGTTAGTTCAGTTAGCTACCAGATCAAAAATTAAAGTGACCCATAAATTACCCAAACTAGTTATAAATTTGAATGGGTATGAAACTGAACTAAATTTGTATATTTACCTCTAGGCTCCTATGATGTGTTGGTAGGAATGGACTGGTTAGAAAAATATAAAGCTATGTTAAATTGTTTAGACAAAACAATACACTGTATATATGGTGAGGTAAAACCTATGATAGTGAAATGGAAACCCAAACCCATATCAGTGAGACAAATATCAGAACTTCAGTTAAAAAGAACAAAAAGAAAGGGCTTCCAAGTGTATGATATACACGTGGAATAATTGGGACAGAAACCTGAAGATGAGCTTGTAGAAAACTTACCAGTCGTCTGAGAGTTCAAGGATGTGTTTCCAGATGAAATTCCTCATCTACCCCCTAAAAGAGAAATTGATTTCTCAATTGAATTGGTACCAGGAGCAACACCAATCTCTAGAGCCCCATACAGAATGAGTACCCCAGAATCGATGGAGTTAAAAATGAAGCTACAAGAGTTGTTGTATAGATGTTATAGAAGACCAAGTGTGTCCCCATGGGGAGCACCAGTACTATTTGTCAAAAAGAAAGATGGCACATTTAGAATGTGCATATATTATCAACAATTGAATAAACTGGCAATGAAGAATAGATATCCTATACCGAGGATAGATCATATATTTTATCAAGTTAGGGGAACCACAATTTTTTTCAAAATTTGATTTAAGGATAGGCTATCATCAACTGAGAATTAAAGAAGAAGACATAAGTAAAACTGAATTCAGAACAAGATGCGGACACTATGAGTTTCTGGTCCTACCTTTTAGATTGACTAATGCACCTGCTACTTTTATGTGCTTAATGAATAGTGTTTTAAATAAGTATTTAGACACATTTGTTCTAGTATTTATTGATGAAATTCTGATATATTCTAAGAATGAAGTTGAACATAAAGAACATCTCATAATTTTCATACAAACACTTAGATAATATAAGTTGTATGCTAAATTTAGCAAATGTGAATTTTTCAAGGATAGAATTCAATACTTGGGCCATATAATTTCAGAGAAAGGATTAGCAGTGGACCTAGAAAAGATACAAGCTATAATTGATTGGCCTGTGCCTATTGATATTTCCTCTATAAGATCTTTCATGGGAATTGCAGGATACTATAGGAGATTTGTAGATATATTTTCAGCCTTAGCATACCCTATCACATCTCTACAAAGGAAAGGAATGAAGTTTGATTGGACAGAAAAATGTCAACATAGCTTTGAACAGTTAAAACTTAAAATTTCAATTGCACCTATTTTAAAGATTGTTGATCCAAATCAGGAATTTTTAGTATGTACAAATTCTTGTGGAGAGGGATTAGGAGGATTATTACTACAAGAAAACTCATTCATAGCCTATGAGTCAAGGAAATTAAAGAAACATGAATATAATTATAGTGTGTATGAATTAGAATTAGATATTGTAATACATGCTTTGAATATGTGGAGACATTATCTGTTAGGGAAAAAGTTTATATTAATGACAAATCACATCAGTTTAAAGTATTTCTTCACACAACCTGATTTAAATGCTAGACAAGCTAGATGGTTTTCCTTCCTTAGTGAGTTTGACATGGAGATAAAACATATTAAGGGGAAGGAAAATAAGATTGTTGATGCTTTAAGTAGAAATGTTGGTCAAAGTGTTAATAGTGTTGGGAGTAGTGAAAATTTTTATATTGAAGGATTGATCTAAGAAGTAATAAGACAAGATCCAAACTATGAAAATATTCAGGAAAAATTTCAGAAACAAGAGATGAAGGGGTATACTAAAAACCAGAGGGGATTGATTTGTTATAAAGACGGATTATACATCCCCAATGTGAACTCATTAAAAAGTGAAATTCTAGATGAGTATCATAAAATAACCTATGTAGGACATCCAGGATATCATAAATTAATTTCAGCCTTAAGAAATAGCATGTTCTAGCCAGGTATGAAAAAGGATGTAGCTAATTATTTTGTTAGATGTTTGGAATGTCAACTAGTAAAGGTAGAGCATCAACATCCAGTAGAGTTGCTAAATCCTTTACCCATTCTAGAATGGAAGTGGGAAACAATTTCCATAGATTTTATCACTGGTACCAAGAACTAAATACCAACATGACTCTATCATGGTAGTAGTTGACACATTGACTAAGGCTGCACACTTTTTACCAGTACAATCTACTTTTGGTACAATTCAAGTAGCGAATGTATTTATGAAAGAGATTGTAAAATTGCATGGTATTCCTAAGATGATTATATCAGACAGAGATGCAAAGTTTACTGCAAATTTTTGGAGTCTGTTTGGGGGAATGGGTACCAAACTAAAATTTAGTACTGCCTACCATCCCAAAACCAATGGGAAAACTGAAAGAACAAACCAAATTTTAGAAGACATGTTGAGAATGTATGTAATGGACAGACCAACAAAGTGGGAGGACTTTCTACATCTAGCAGAGTTTTCCTACAACAATAGCTACCAGGCCTCAATCAAGATGAGTATGTTTGAAGCATTATATGGCAAAAAGTGCCATACACCTCTAATTTGGAGTCAACCAGAGGATAAGTTAATACTTGTACCTAATGCATTGCAAGAAATGGAAAGAATTGTAAAAAAAATTCAACAAAATATCAAAACAACACAAAACAGGCAGAAAAGCTATGCAAATAAAAAAAAAATCATAGATAATTCAATGTGGGTGATCACGTCTACCTGAGAATTAAGCCAAGGAAGAGTACTTTGTACACTGGTAGTTGTGCAAAATTAGCACCACGCTACTATGGAACTTTTGAAGTACTGGAAAGAGTGGGACCAGTAGCATACAAGTTGGCTTCACCTAGTCACATTAAGGTTCATGATGTTTTTCATGTTTCATTATTAAAAATATATGTGCATGATCCTACTCATGTTATTGATTGGAATGTGATACAGGTGGAACTAGAAGGGAAATTCCTTCCAGAGCCACTTAGAATCTTGGCACAGGAAGAAATTGAGCTCCGAAACATAAAAGTGGCCAGGGTGAAAGTGCAGTGGAGGCACTTTGCACCCAAAGAGGCTACTTGGGAGCGAGAGGAAGATATGAAGGACAAATATCCATCACTCTTTGAAAAGTGACTTTTATATTTTTTTCTTTACAACACCGAGGATGGTGTTTTGTTTTAGAGGGGGAATTGTAATGTCCCCAGTTTCTATGCTTTTATTAGACATTTGAACAAATCCTAAAGGATGCACTGGACCCCAAAAGAAAACAATTTTGTGGAATTATTTTATTATTTTAATTTAATAAAATAAAATGGAAATTAATTGTGCAAAGACTAGATTGTGATTAGAGATCTGGAAACCAAATCCATGAGAGTGGATAAGGTTCATAAGACTTTCCCGGTTCTCCAAAAATCTTTGGAGGAAATAAACTAAATATTAAAAATTATATTGAAATAAAAATCTAAAAAGCTACCCCAGTAAAGAGGAAGTTACTGGGAAGAGGTGGAATAAAGCTAGAAAGAGGAAAGACTATTTTTAAAGTACTTTTGTGGAAGAAACAAAAGGAAAGGCTATGCAAAAAGGAAAACAACATCCTAATTTAACTGGAAGAAGCTAAGAAAACAAGATGATGGGAAAGCAGGCTTAAATAAGCAGATCCAGGATAGACAAGAGGTTTTCTATTGCTGGAAATTTGATCTTTGCTCGGGGGGAACTGTGGAGAAAGAGCTCAAAGTTTGGGTGGAACCTAGTCTATCTTAAGTGGTACGCACTGGTTAATTTAATTTTAACTTAGAAATTTAGTATTGTTATGATTATGGTGGTGAAGTAAGATAGTATATATAAATTAACCTGTTTAAATCTAGACATCAGTAGATATTGTGCAATTAAGACTAAGTATATATCATGTGGGAGGCCTGTACATTGAACAAAGTAGGCTATAATAAATATAATCTGTCTCTTTACTGTTGCACAAACATAAATCTGTAGAGTACCAACTCTCAAAATATCTAAGCCTTAATGAAGATTTAAATCTGAGGTTAGGTGAATCCCAGTAATTTAGTTCTGAATTATATTATTGTCTTAGTATTAGCATGAAATTCAATTAACCAATTAATGCAGAAGGAAAGTAAATATGTAGAATGGTGCATATTAAACTTAGCCATTCAAGTAAATTACAAACAGTAATAGAACTGATAAATAAAGTACTAGCACTTGAGACTATCACAGTAACAAGTTGCAAGAAAGAACTTAGCAATTATTACAACTCTGAATTACAGTCTTTAAGAAAATTAGTACTTCTGCACTATAAACATAAATTCATTAGAGGTGAAAGAAGTTCTTTAAAAATATTACAGAGTTATGAATGTGAAGGATTTCCATCCAATTAAATTACACAGTTCATAAACAAATGGGTATAATTAAATTATGCAAAGGGAGAACTATGTCTCATACAATATAAACTGAACAATATCTCAGTAGCTATACTGGGAGAGTATATAAAAAAACTCCAAGGTAGGTTTTTGGACTGGCCTAAAGAGAAGAAAATCCATCATTATGATTGAACAGAAAGTATGATAGCAATATGCAAACCTAGTGTGAGGTAAATGGTACCTGCATAAGACAGAGGTGATATATTAGTTAAATAATATAAGCATAACATAAAACAAGAATATATTTTAAAGGAAAAACTATAAGGGTAAATAATTACCTTATAGATAGAGGTAGGATATCGACCTACAATAAAGGGGAAAAGATGTTGTTATTGTAGTGAACAGTGGAATGTACGGCCAAAATAGCAAATAATTAATTTATAATTGTTAAGTCAAAATATCATAAAATCATTATTAGACGTTCAACATAAGGAAATTGGCATTGTTCCTATACGAGGTGAAGTAAAATTATAAATGCATGACAGTAATTGAAACGTAGTTATAAAATGAAGAAAAGTATGGATCAACAAATGAAACGATGAGAAGAAACGATCGTAGAAATCAAACTAGATTGAATACGAATTTAAAAGAGTAGTATTCTAGTTTATTTGGGTCCCAAAAATGGAAACCGAGATTTCTCTGAAAGGAATGAGAGAAATGTAATGCTCGGTAAAAATCAAGGATGAATTATAAAACTAGACACAATTAAATTAAAAATCATTTAAAATAAATTGTTACGTGGAGCCAACAAAGGGAACCCGGTTGCTAACAAAGCTACCAAAACAAAGGTGACATTAAAATAAAACAACGAATTAAAAGAGAGAAAGTTGAATATGAAATTACATGTATTTTGCATATGGCTCTCGGATGACAACCCGATGGCGAGATGGAGGCTTCCCAGTTTTCTGTCTACGTTTCACATGAACGTTGTTAGAGTATGCATGCTTAAAGGAGTTCTGTGTATAATTAAACTAAATACAAACACACTTTTGTGAAATAGTGAGAATTATATTAAACACAGAAATGACATTCAAATCCTGGAGTGAACATGGATAGGAGATGTCTGAGAGAAGCTTCCACACCATATACGATCACAGGGATCTCCAAATTAAAATGTATTGGAAAGTTGAATCATGTAAACCACTAACGAAAACTCTGAGAGCGAAAGTCACAACTACAAGAATGTAAACGAAAATTTCAGATTGACAGTATGACCACATACAGTTGGATAATTTCAACAAAATACAACCAAAACTCCCGAGATAAAATCATATCATACAACAAACCAGTGGTTGTGTAAATGTTGAAGAGGAGGCCACAGACAGTACCTATTCACTGAAAGATAAAGGAGTATATAATCGATAATTTACATGGGATTGTGAATATTTAATAACCCTATCTTACCATAAACCCACGTCGTGGAAGAATGACACCATCGTTCATAGTTCTAGCCGAAGACATGAAATAAATTAGAGGAAAACTAAAATTCTAGAACAGTAAACTCAAATAAAAAATAATAAATATAAACTCCAGAGAAATTATGAGACCAGAACGTCTTACCTTGACAAGGTGCGGAGGCATTCTCTGCATGCAAAACGAATCCTTTTCATTGGTTGTCGGAATGAGTCTCATTGTGTAGTGGAGAAAAGAGGACGAGAGAACGAATTGGACTAACAGTAAGGAAAAGACGGGCCGAAGCAGAACGGAGGAATTTCAACGGAGACGTAGAGTTAAAATAGGCATAAGTCAAAAATTTAAATATTTATGGAACTTCAAACCCTAATCTTGATTTGATCCTAACCATACACATGGAAGAGATCTGGTGTTAGATGAATTTCCCGTGGATTGGAGGGTTTAATCAATCACCAGACAAGCCATGTGACATGGTACCATAAATTGAATGTCGAGAGATCCTGAGGAAACTCAAGTTCAAAGATTTGGTGTACGCTCATACGAAGGGACCGTTCAATATTTAAACCATTGCATTCACTATGCCTCAAAGTTCCAATGATGAAATTATGTCTGACAATGTAGTTAATTCCCACTACGAATTTGATATATGTGAATTCAATAGAATGTTCACCCTCATATGGTATACCTTTAGAGTTGTCATATATATAATGAATGTCCAAGTAAACTTTGGAAAGGTTGAGTGAATCGGTGGAAGGAAAGATTCACATAGGAATAGATTTTAACTATATAAATTCGATGACGGGAACATATACATAGGGGAATGGAATGATGTAGAAGGTGAGTAGTATAAAATCATGCCAAGAAATGTGAAATCATATTGAAGGGCTCGTATTAAGGGTTCTAAACCTTTATAAAGATTAATAACCCTTATAAAGGATCCTTACCATAGTGAGTTCAATTGTGAGTAAATATATATAGATGTAGTGGTAAGGTCGCTCTCGTAAAGACAGACAGGTCCTGTGCTCAATCCTGAGCGAGGGCGTGGCTCGCCGCGAGAGATTAACCATTCCGGGCCAAGCCCACGACCTTTTTACCGATTGTCCTAGATCTAAATATATATATATATATATAGATGTGTGTGTGTGTGTGTGTGTGTGTGTGTGTCATAGAATATATATATATATATATATATATATATATATATATATATATATATATATGGGAAATAACTTTTAAGGTAAAGTTAAAATAATATATATATGGTTGAGGGGAAGTTAGATTTAGAGAATGTCAAATTTATTAGCATGTAAAGGAATTTTTTGGTTAATAGTTAAGAGGGGGAATTTAACTATTTCTATACAATTACATGTAAAATAAATTAGGGATGAATTCCTAAACTTAGCGTCTCATTGAAATTTTATAAATTTAGAGTATCAATTAAAACTAGTATAAGAATAAGTTTGAAAGAGGTAACTGTGCAGTAAAATAAATTTTTGATGGTGGATGTATGTCAGGACATGACAAACAATAATCTGTCCATACGATGAAATTAGTGTTAGCACTATAAATAGAAAAAAAAAATGTCGAAATGGAGAAGTTACATTACCATAAGTAAGTCCATGCATAAAAAACAAAATAAGTCTTGCAAACCATTATATTAGATACAATCCTCTACATAATTATAGATATATGATGAAAAGTGTAATGAGTTAGAATGGTCATGATACAAGGACAAGAATCAATAGTATGATCTCCATATATTGACATTGAGGTACAAACATCAAAACATCATGACTTAATTTTTTTAGAGTATTAAGGAGAGTTGTTCCATAAGTATAAACATAGATAAGTATATGAAGAACACTAGAGATATAATTATACCCTCGCATATAAATAGGCAAAGGATAATTACTTGGAAAAAGGCCATGTTTATTCATGTTGTCATAATACATATAAGATTTTACTTCCTCTTTAAAAAAAATGAGTTACTCAATTCACAGAACTCAAAAAGGGTCTTTGCATGGCGAGAATACCCAGTAGAAAAACATAACAGTAAAGAGATCGTTCCCAATCGACTTAGTACAAACCCAAAAAGAAAAATGACAGTTGAGTATAATATAAGCTAACATATCAGCTACTAGCAAGGTGAACAACGAGTACAAAGGAATTTTGAAATTTAATAAAATTAATCATGTGAATGTTCCCATGAAACGAGGAAAGGCGAGGGAACATTCCAAACAATTATGGCATAGAAACCACAAATTACATGTCGAACAGTCGAACCACAATGAGACAAAATGAGGCAACTTGGTAGAAAAGGAGAGCTTGTATTCATTAATAATACAAATTCATTTTAAATATATATATATATATATATATATATATATATATATATATAAAAGTGGAGGAACTGCATACCTGTAGGCTATGTGAACACGACATTACTATTGTTTGAATTAAGGGAAAATATTTCGGAACAAAATATATATATATATATATATATATATATATATATATATATATATATAACTCATTAGCTATTTATGAATAGTATTCCATAAAAGAGGATGAGTAACCATATGGTCACATTCTTTTGGAGACAAAATCCAAAGAGTGAACACCGGTTAGCCATATGGAAGAAAAAAAATTATAGGGATTATCCCGACGTTGAAATTAAAGTTATATGTGTTGAAATATCTTGAAATTTTAGGGTTCATGGTAATTATAAGTTTTCCTTCGCCTGATGTAACTCGGTAATTCTCTTTTAGATTTTGAGGCCATGAAGAGGTGTGCCCTCCAATATTTTTTGTGCTAGAACAACAAAAAAACTAAATTCAAATAAACCACCAGTATAGTTAAGAAATAAAATCGAGAAGCCAAAGTGAAATATAGTAGAAAAAATACTGAAATACATTGAGAGGAAAGGAAAATATGAGAACACCATAACGGTTCCACACTTGGTAATAGGCATATTGTCTAAGCAAGAATCCAGACTAAGAATAAAGTTGGGGAGTTACCTAGATCAGGGAACAAGAAATTTCATTCGAGTTGTGACCATATTATCAGCGAATATCTCTTGCAACATATGCCCATAAATTAGTCCCATAGACTGCAAAACGAGGAGTGCTAAGTGCAATAGAACATGGTCACGCCAAAATTAACTCAATGGTATTGGAACAAGAATAGAGAAAGTAAAGACATAGTCGCATTAAGAAATAAAATATAATATGAAAGTAAACCCCAATAATTACCTTGGCTCTCGTTGAGAATCCTGGAATGGAGTCCAGACTACCAATCCTCTGTATAAATTTTCCATAGAAAAAAAAATCGTAACATAGGTGTATTTGTAGCAAAAATATGTAAGTTCAAAGGAAAATAACATCATTAAAATGACACCTAGCCTTGTTACCTAGAACACACATTGTTGGACAAGTGGAATATGGACATGCTCGCATGGTGAGTGTTCTCTCATACTCAGTTCAAGGGAAATATGGAGTCGGCTGCAATGCAAAGAACACTCCAAAAAAAAATGAAAGGAACGTTAGCACCCAACCCTCCCTCCTCAAAACAGGGGTTAGGGCTTTGACCAAAATCATGAATGTCATATAATCTTAGCACATGGTAGCCATTCATTCCTTACCCAACAAGAACATGATACCCATGCGACTGAAGCCTACGCAAAAAAATTATATTCCTTCGAACATTGAATATATATTTGTATGTCAGGTGGGTACCAGATATACCATGAATACAATTAAATAAAATTTATTAATCCATGAATAAGATAAAGAGAGGGTTAATTTTCGAAGTACTTCCCAAACAACACCAAAAGAGGTGGTACATATTACATAAGTGTGAATAAACCTATCAAGAAATCATACCATGAACCTCCTAAATATGTAAGGTAACATAAACATGCATAAAAACATATATGAAGAAAAAATTAAGTAAGCATTATCAAATAAGCTACCATGATATTCATGTAACAATGTTATTTGATGCCTTAGAACCTAAGTTACATAGTTATATAGTTGCATAATTAACCTATACTAATATATGAGTTGGAATGGAAGTGTAGTTCCCATAGATTCCAAAGATAAAATAAGTCTTATTATCATTATTCCGTTCCAATACTCAGAACTAGGCACTGAAACAATAAATTTACTAAGGTTGATTTTATATATATACATGTATATATATAAGAAAAAAAAAATTTGTGCACTAGAAGATTTATGACAGATGGTATTAGAGCCTTAGGTTTAACAATCAGACCTAATGGGCTTAAGGGAAATATGTTATGCTATGATAGTACATAAATGGATCTATAGGATAGTTGTTGGGAGATAAAAGTATTACCACCTATTAAGGAGTAGGTTCCTTAGTTGTTCTATGTATTATGTATTTTATGTATTTTTTTTAGATGAAAAGAGGTATTCTTGGGGAGTACAAATTAGGTACTAATTATTAAGCTAGCCACACTTATGTGTACATTAAACCATTCACCAAGTGATTATTGTTTGTTTGAGGAATAAAATATTTAGTACTCTATAAAATTAATAGAAAGCATGTCTTCCATTACTAACAAAACAAAAAATTCAGATTAAATAATGATCTATTATAAGTTTAGCAACCTAAGCTCATGGAACATTGTTTATGATTCTCACTGGGAAATAAGTGACACGAGACAACTATATCGCATAAATTGTACCAATATATTTATACTATACCAGTGGAGGGTAATAATTGGAAAATAGTGATAACATAAACAACTTATTTAAGATGTGTGTGTAACAGGATTTTGGGAAATAATAGTGGAAAATAAAAGAACTCATCATTATCTCATGCACACGAGATGAAATACTTTAGTATTATGATGCAGGAACCAAAATGAAGAAGAAATATACTTCTTTTCTAAATAAAACTTGGAAACTGTAAATCGAATCTAATATGATAGGTTGTAGGCAGACTTGCCAAGAGACTTGGACACAGAGGGAGAACATAGTTACGTTCTACCTTTTTTTAAGGTTGAATTTTTATATGTATTATGATTCCTTTCACAACAAACTTGAAATATACAACTAGAGAATCAATTCTGGTGGTGTAAGGTAAAGATCGTCAACAATGTTTTCATTGGGGAACACTAAAAATAGCAATCAACTTAGCTCCTTAAATTGATAAAAGGCACATACATGAAGAGGTGTCTACAGTTAATAATCAATTTGATATTCTTTAATAACCTTTGAATTAGGGTTTAAAAGATAAAAATTTTGCATTATAACACGTTATCTAAAAATGGGTAGTTATAATGATATGAATGATATCAGGGACCGAGATACTATAGAAAAAAATGAAAATTATGTATAAATTTGGAAGAAATAGACATGTTTTAGGGTACTTCTCCAGATTAGTAAAAATTATTTACTTATTCCCTATCAATTTATTGTTGCATGTCAATATTAAGAGAAAAGGAAAGCTACGATTCAAGAGATATTATGAGAAATAAGTTGTTTTTTTCCATTAATAGTTAAAATAAGACCTATATATGGAATCTTTTAGGAGATTCACAAGATAAATTTGAAATTATATGAATATAATTACAATAAAAAAGTGATATTTATGTTATACCTAAGAAAAATCATAATCACATAATTGCCAACTTATAAAAATGGTTGGGAATGTTGCACATACAACTTCTTGTTTTCTTATATAAAATCCAAAGGTGATAACCATTATTCTTCCAATTCAACTAAGGTGGTGTCTAATCTGAAGATACGATCTATCTTCTATAATAATAGGTTTTATTTTGGCAATGGTTGAGATAGAATTTCCGTTGTACTCGAATTAAGGGAGTTGTGTTTCACTATTTTAGATATATGCATATCTATAAATTGTTGGGTTTTTATCTAACTCGGCTAACAACATATGCATCACATCAAGTTTAGTAACACCTACATTCTCGAGTGGTGCTGAGAGGATCAATTTGGGACAAGTGGTGTAAGGCACATAACACTGAAAAGTGGAGAGAGTCACTTAAATCAATTACACGTTCTACGGAAAATCTACACTTTAAAGAGAAAAATGTGCTAGAGATTCTTCTGTGAGAGAACTTAAGGCAGAATATGCTTTGGATGCATAACAAAAATTCTATCAGATACATGAAACATCATTACAAGAAGGTAATAACTTGAATTAAAAGCTAAGAATACCAAATATTTTATGAAAAAAATTGTTAAGAAATTTTATGAAAAAAATTGTTAAGAAATTTTTTTCATTAGAAAGGAGGAACCATGCAGTGCATCCATAAAATATAAGTTGTGGGAATTTATATAAACATAGATAAGAAAGGGATCAAAAGGATATTTATGAAATATTAGCTTGAGAATAACATAAAATAAGTACGAAAAAAAAAAAAAATCTTGAGCATAGTTGATATGCATGTTGATACAGCTAAAATATTATTATCAAGAAAAAAATGATAATAGCATTAGTTTTCTAACTATTACACATTTATGGTTGAGAATTAAACTACCAAGGATATTTTGAATGAAAATTTCATAACAAATGATAATATTTTGGAAAAAAAAAGTGATACCAAGGTAACAGATAATGGAAGTGATGACTTCCTCGATCGAAGAAGTTAGAAAAATTTCTTATAGATTAAATTTCAATGTCTAAATACCAACAATAATAGGAGCGTGGAGTGTAACCAATGAAAAATTATACATAAGAAAATAAGTGGCAGCACTATAAGATGGGATTGGATTCAACCACCTTGGGTTGAAATCAATAAGATATAAGAACCATGTGTGGAATTTTCTTCACCTAAATATGCAAGACATTATGTAGTATTATGAGAGTATTAAAATAACAATTATAAAGTGAACTAGTTCCTAACAATATCTAAGGAACTCTGAAACTAGTAGTGATAATAAGAATGAAATGATTTCAAAAACAATTTCGACATTAGAAATTTTTATGGTTGAATGAATAAAGGGAAAAATGAGTAATGCATTGTGAAGTACATTATGTTGGTTTAATCATGAAAAATGGTAAAAAAAAAAAAATTAACTACAAACATTGATGACCATGAACAACTAGGAAAACCAATCAAGGATGGACATAACTAAGTTGACTTGAAGGTCGTTTTAATCATAACATCGCAGCCAGAAAAATGGTTGAACTAGTATATGCACAATTGATACAATAATATCCACCTTATAACATGTTACAAAAAGTCCCTTGATAATTGTTACCTTTGTGTGAGAAATATGAAAAACAATTCTGTATATTGAAGGTTATAAGTAAAAAATATTCATCTTAATGGGCATTGTCTTCGGGTCTATTGTAGTAATATATTAAAGGTACTAGCCTTGTTGAATGCATGTGGATAAAGTGTTGAGGGCAAGTGACAATTAGGAAGCACATACTCAGTATATATACAAATGTGTTAGAATAGGAGAATGGTATAAAGACAAGAGTATATATGCTTCAGAGTTGTGTCATCACAACAGATGAAATAAAGTGCTCATAGAAATCATGAAAGGCAGGAAGTATCTTCTTTTCAGACTTAATAAAATATGATTGTTTTCTAATAGCATGAAGATTTTAAGAAAATACTAAAGCTACACAAAACCAAAAAAATGGGAACACTAACTTCTTAATTAGTATTTCCTAGTCATATAAAAAAATTTAATGTTTTCATGTATAGTTACATAAGAAATAGGTACATGTTAAATTTCACCCAATTGAGTGACAAATGTTACAGGTAGAGCCCAAGGAGACCTTATAGCAGAACCTGATGTATCTTAACTTGGAAAGACAATAGGCTCTGGAATCAAGCTATTGCTTCAGATCAATTGAAATAGAATCCTTTAATTGCGAAGAGGATACCTAAGAGAAATAAGATGAAAATAAGAAAATTTATTCAACAAAATTTATGAAAGAAGAATATGGACAGCGAACACTGAGGATGGTGTTAATAAAAGGGGAGGAGAATGTCATATCATTTCGTTGCTTTAATATTTTTTTGGTTAGATTGAGTTACATTAGAAGGAATGGATGAAAATACATGAATAATATTGGAATAATTATGTACATGGATATTTACTAATAAATAAATAATTTTATTGCATGTGCTTGGGAATGAGACACCTAGAAATGAGATTCTTACCAAAGGAAGAAAAAAAAAAAAACAAAATCTTATTGGTGAATGAGATTGGATAATATTTTCATGATAGGAATTCTAGATGAAATTATAGATAATATTAATGGATGGAAGAGAAATATCCATTAGTTTTCTTATCTAGGGAAAGATGTTAAGCTTAAATGAGAATAAAAGTGACGTGAGAGAGAAAGGCGGACTTTTATGGAAAGCCTAGGAAAGTGGATAAAAAAGTTCACAAAGGCAGGATTCAGCTAAAGGAAACCTCATCATGAAAGAAAAGTATTAAATACCAATGAAAGGGATCAATAGAGGTTGTTGGTTCCTTGCAAAGAAATTCTGAGCATAGGGGTGAACTGGAGGATTACAATTTAAGGTTGGGTGGTGAAATGTGTGTGATTCCCAAGTGAAATTCCATGGGTGATTATGGTTTTATTATTCTAATCCACTTTATTTTACCTTCTTGATACAAATAATTATTCATAGGTATTATTTTAAATAGTTTATAATTTCATAAACATGTTAAAGAAATATAAAATTTTGGTCTTAATTACTGAGTTCTGAAATTACTAACGGAATGTAAGTATTTCATGCTCAATATGGTAAATATGTGTGATGTTGAATTTACTATTGTATAAGTACGCATGCATGTTATTTTATTTCCGATAAGGAAGAATTTATGAATCTATTGGTGAGCTTGGTAATATCATATTACAAAGCATGCAAATTACCCCTAGTAGTGTTAACTACTAATTACAAAAAATGATGGTTCTGATAATTAGTGGACTCGGAATGATTAACTTCATGGTTATGTATTTTTATGTTTGTAACGATTTTTTTCTAGGACTATAAATGAGCACGAGGCTAGTGGTGCGCGTATGATACCATAACCATGCTGGAAATATTAATAATGGCAAAACATAAATAAATAAATAAACTAGTTAAATTGGGTAGATGACTGCATATAACAAATCGGAAAATGAACATGTAGGATTAGCTAGATAAATAAATACTAACAAAATCTATAGAAAATTTTCCTTCAGTGCTCTTGTCAGATGAAAAATACAGTAATATACAATTTCATCATGAATCTCATGATCTGCAGTATAAGGGAATAACATGTAGAGATAGTGATTCCAACCTCTTCCACGAGGTTCAAAGGGAAATATGTAACACCCTCTTCCCACATTTACCCAAGTAACCACCCAACCAGGGTAAACATGCAATGAGAGGCTACTATAATGAGATTAAACCTCCTAGGTGACCTTAAGGAAGCGGAACTAATGGAAACATAACATACAGACCTTGTACAACAACAACAACAACCCCAAGAGGTAACCCAACCTTTCAAGCCTCTTATCCCTAGAAAACACTAACCTTTTGACCTATTTGAGCCATATTCATAGGCACGGTCTTGCAAGCCAATGTTCAAGAGGCTATAGCTGCAGGCATAACACTACATTCAAGCATCCAGGGCCCAAATTACTCATTTATGTGCCAGCGTCTCCAGGATTTGAGCCACCTTTTCAGGACTAGAACCTAGTGCTCTTCCTAGAACTTCATGAAAATTTTAGAGATGATAAATAACAAAAAGACAATGATACAGAAGAAATCACAGCAACAAAAACTCATATGGAGCCCTCATAGCCATGAGAGGAACTTTTTCAAACATGTCATAAACATGAAATCTATAGGTATAAACAACAGAACAGGGGAAATGGGTCTCATACTTATCTGATAATTACTAAGAATCATTGCTCCCCTATATTATTAGCTTCCATACAATATTTTTTTACCATACATACATTATCCATTCATTTACAAGTAAGAACATGGAAAGAGCCATATATCATAAATGTCAATGTAGATGTTTATAACTAGCATAATAACAACAGAAATACAATGGATACAACAAAAATAGATTCCACATAATAACTTGTACATTTATACATCTAATACCAAAGGAATTAGCTTCTTAATTATGAATATAAAAACCAACCAGAGATGGGACTTCCATGTTCCACCAGACCATATATTGGTTGAGCCAAATATCTCTTCATCCCATCACCCTTATTCCATATTCCAAGCATGAATGTGGGACTCATAACCAGTCAAAAATAACCAAACAAGAATGAATTCTACTGGAGTCCTTCGCCTACACCGTGAGGAAATTTCATGTTTCCTAGTCTTTGAATTTTTATCGTAATCCATAGTCTGAATTAGGAATCACTAGGCCCTAAACAAGGGCATACTCTCCAAGATTTATTGTGCATCCCAACCTTGGATTATTAGGCCAAAACGGAGAGTGCACGCCTCTTAGGCTTTACCAAAATCCATCCTAGATCACTAGGCCCTAAAGCAAGGCAAGCCACTTCTAGGCTTTCCCATATATCCTGTCATTCACATGTTGAGGATTCCTAGGCCCACTGAGGCAACACACTATCCATATTTACCACAACCAACAATCTGGTTCAAGGGTTACTAGGCCATGTGTTATATCAATTAGGAGATCCACCTCACTCAGCTTCGAATCCAATCCGGCAATCCAACTCCACCGAAGTATGAGAACCCATCTCATCAAGGCTATCCAGAAATAGAAAGGCTAGGCTGAAAACACTGTCACACCTATAAAAATTTGATGCCAAGACAGAAAAGAACCACATGAAATACCATGTATGCCAAATCTAGCAATAAAATCGCACATCAAAACCAATACCTTCAAAGAATATTGTTTTAGTTGTTTGATCATGCTCTTCCTTTCTTGTTCCTTCCGTGTTCTTTCTTTCTTTTCATTTGTTTCTCCAATGCCAAAGTGCTCCAAGAAAACTCTAAGTGTCCAAGAGTGAGTGAGAGAGATATAATAATGAGAAAGCTCTAAAAATGCACTGACAAAAGGTACCAACTGATCCTTAGAAGCCTTTTGATAGAAGAGGCCTATATTTTCTTCATTTTCCATTATTCTTCTTCATTTCCCCCCTCACATGAAAATTGTGACCTTTCATCTCCACTTTCTCCTAATTTCCATTTTTTTCATAAATAAATGTGCCAAAGCTGCCATTTTTCCTTCCGAAAACATTTTTCTATTTCCTTATCCATAATAAACCAAATGAACACCCACCAGCATTTTTTTCCCAACATTTATCTTGGAATAAGTGTCCCATGAACTGTGGTTATTATTTTAACTTTATTACATATAATTTTAACTAGGAATGTTACAGAACCATCCCCCTTGGAGGAACATTCTACTCAGTGTTAAATGACACCTACAATCCATCAAATTGTTAAAAAAAAACATACTTCCTATGGAGCTTTATAACACAACTTGTTGCAATATTTACAATGATAAACATGTTGAAAACATGACAACATACCACATCCTATAGATTTTATAATTTAGCTCATTACAATATTTACAATAATATACACATATACACATATACACATTTTCTGAAACAATAAATAAAAGGATACAATGCACGTATTAGCAACAAGGAAATCTAAAGGCTCACACCTCCACCCTCAAATTAATACTAGGATTCACCTCCTTCCCATGATGTCCAAAATCCACTGTCAAGTCAAAGTCTCATCCAATGTCCCGCACTACAATCTTGCACCAGTTTTCCTCTCAGTGAAAATTTATCGGCTCATTGTTCCAGGGCTCATTCCCAATGTACATTTGATTCCATTTTTAAATTCTAATGACCAAAAAAAATCCATCCTCAACCTTCCCTTCTTTGCTCCATAGTCCCTCGAGAAATCCAATAATCCCCTTCTATGTGTTCACTCACATTCCAAGTTCCCTGGTATCCCCTATCCTTAAAGATTCATCCCTTGGTAAGGATTCCTCGCATTGGAAGATACAAAATACCAAGGCATATACTTGCCTCAAAACCATCATACTGGTCATAGCATGCTTATGGAAATCAATGGAAACTATTGGGTACCAGTGTCCGATAATGGACCTACTCCTAGAGTGCTTTACCAGTATACAGTTGCATGTTTCAATCCATTTTGTTGTTGCTTCTAATGTTTTCAATCAGTTTCAACCACTCAACCAGGCATTGCATGGTTCCCTATACCAAGCACATAATTTCTATTAGATTCAAAATAAATTGAAATAAATTCAAACCATACCTCATTGGTGCCTCATCAGTAAGGTACACTTGCAATCCTATTTAATTCCTCTCACAACAAGCCAAACTACTTTTTTATCAAATCATCGTGTATAAACATATCACATATGGTTAGCTCAAAATGAAACCATCATAAATTAAAATCAGAGATCACATGAAATCATCATAAACCATAGTCATAAATACCCTGTAAGCATCATAATTCAGAATCGTAGATCACATGCATAATAAAATTGAAATAAAATATTGATACTTATCCTTCATCGGCCCTTGCTTATGCCTTTGTTATTTATGTACACACAGGATTAGTCACCACAACTGGGAAGCACCAAGTGCCCTTGCTTCTCTTCAAATAATTACACATACAAATAGTGTATTACATGAACTTCCTTGCAAGGCATACAAAACCATAGAATACATACACCCACACTATAATCCGACACATACACCTACACCTATTATAAAATACAACATAATACATATGCCTACAATGGAATACAATACATGCACCTACACCCAGTGTATAATACATCACAACACATACACCTACATTTGGTGTACAACACATATACATATATAGAGTAAAACACAACAAATACACATGTCACCATACCACGACTACACCATGTACATACATAGTACCGCATTCTCACAACACAGAATGTATGACATGCACACAATACGACATGTATACTACTACCATATGCACAACATATACACCGTACCACCTCTACACAACACTAATTGCACAACGTGCGCACAACATCATGACACCACTTGCACAATGTGTACACAATTCCAAATGTAACTGCACCACCTCTAGAATGTGTACACAATACCACATGTACACATCACCACATGCACGGCATGTACATGACACCACATGCATGACATCGCCGCATGCACGAAATGTACACAACACCAACTGCACACAACACCACATGTACAACATGTACACAACACCACATGCACACAGTGTCGCATGTACAACCATGCACACAACACCATATCTACAACATGCACACAAAACCATATCTACAACATGCACACAACACCATATGTACATAACACTACATATACAACATGAACATAGTGCCATACATACACAGTACTGTGTATCCAACATGTTCACAGTAACATATGTACACAAATCCGCATATCCAATATGCGCACAGTATGGTAGGTACACAACACTCTATTACAAAATGTACGTAGCACCACATATGAAATATACACTCAACACCATATATACAACATCCATACACCATCATACGTACACAATAATACATATGTTACGTGTACACTTCACCATTTTAGATACAATCACTGAATACACAACGTGCACAACATATACACAACAATAGTATTTTACATCCATATACCACACATTGACCCCACAAGAAACCTTTCTTCTAGTGTCTTTCCACTATCCATGCTTATCATAACATTTTGCAAATCACACTAGTTTCTCTTTGTTGATGTACCCCTCAACATTACATATCCATAACATAAACATAGGCATAGTACAAGCATATAATATCAGTTCATTTCCACATGATAATTACCTCATAGATATGTCAGGGTTACTCTTCCCACTTGATTCCCCATAAGACCAAGAAACTCTTCATGTCATTCACTTCCATATGAAATCATTCCTCCACAAGAATGATCCTTGAAAACCCTGTCACACAGTGACATGCATACATATATAATCATTAGCATAAAAAATCATCATCTCGTCAAACAACGAAAAACATACACACATAGATACAGATAAAAATTTATCATTAAACAACGAGTATCCATGATGACCCTGTCAGACACAACATAAATATGTTCATACATGTATACTTATATAAACATCAACATAATCATGATCATAACACAAGTACTAGATATCATAAGGTCTAGGTTAATATAACTTCCTTTATTCGTGCACACCATCCAAAATGTTGAGAACAATAGTTCCCAACATAGCTAATACATCTAACACCTCAAATACATTCACTTTACCTTTATGGTTACCTTTCTCAAGATTGTATTTCCACTATCCATTTACACCAATGGACCCAACCAGTCCAATCGATTTCGATATTATTACCTTTCATTTCCCTTATACATGCATTGAGATTCATCTAAGTCTTACATCACCTGCTAGGTTTCATTCAGCTCTTCCAGAGCTCCATCAACTTCCTCTTTTCAAAACCAATTCCCAAGACTCCCAAAACATAAAATGAAATAACAAGAACAAAGAAGAAGACCATGACAACCAAGACAATATGAAACCACAAAAAAGTGGCATGATCATGCACTAGATACAATCAAGACCGAAAATCAAGTGTAAACAAATCAAAAAAGATTGAAATTACGAGACTTAGAAACGAACACCATGACTCAATCCCCAAGGTTCCTAGTGATTTCAAATGAAAACTCAAATTGATCCTTCTCCAATATTTCATCGCATTCTCTTGCCATGCAATCCCCTACATCATCCTTCCATAACCACATAATTTTGAGTGCATAAATAAATATAACAATATACTATTTATCTTACCTTATTATGCCAAATACGCTTCCTTGTATCTGAACACATACATATATCATCTCTCAAGGGACTTCAATTCCTTGAAGAATCCAGCCATGACTAGAAATCAACTGATATATGTATCAGATACATGTTTAGGAATAAAAAACATATCCACATTATGTCAAACAAGATTATGTTTAAGAATACTTCCTGTATGCAAAGAACTCATTCATTTTGAGTTAGGGTTTCCAAACATAGCCAAAGGAATTCTTACCCAATTCCTTTCTTTTACCATTTATCTTGTTGCAATCAAGTTCTACTATGTACTGTCACATCATCCATCTGTTAGTTATATAACATAAACTATTACCTTCTCATGTTAATACCAAGAATGTTCCCTGAAACTATTCACACATGTCAATCACATGCTCCAAATATCAATACATCATATCTATTAACTAAAATCAGTCTCTATGAAGACTAATAACCATGTCATAATAAACTAATAATCAAGATCATAATACTACAACTATTACCTACTTGCACTCAAGTACACATCAACTATCTCAACACATGTGTGTTTTTACGAATATCTGAAAACAAGATCATTTATTCATGCAATATTATAGGCACATACTCATATCGTGCAAGTAATAAAACATTCAAACAACATATAGAAAGCATAAAATACCCCAAACACTCAAACACCAAATAGATGACATAATCAAACATTAAAACACCAAATAAATGGCATACGAAAACTCATACATTAATGTATCTCAGGGGGGGCTATCTTGTCTGCACAATCAATCTAATTATCATGATATAACCTCACAACATATCCACTCAAAAATAAATAAGGTCATTATATCCATAATAGTAACTAGCTAACATGTTCACATCGTAAACTCACAAACAATTTTCATTCATACATAACAATCACATGTGCACAGTAGTCTAGATTAGTACAACACACTATCATAATTAGGATGAATCATACCTGAATGTCATAACTTTAATCAAATCCATAGGCCAATTCAATTTAGCATGATACATATAACATCAATATCTTAATGAAATAAACCATAATAATCAAGTTAAATAACATAAAACAACATGTTAACATATAACATACTCATCAACAACATATAACATAATCATCAAGTTAAGTAACGTAAAAAAACAACAACAAAAATGCATATAACAACATGCTACTATCACTCATGACCATTCGACACATGTGCATAGGACTACACTAATTCACTAACATCTATCGTACATGTAACCACAACCACATTAGAATAACCAACATGTAAATAACCCTAATGCTCATAACAACCATTAGCCAACATCCTTGCATGAAAAACATAAAATGCATGTACAATTATATGCTCTTACCTCGAGTTCTAGTAGCACAACCTCACTTGATGATCTGCTTCTCCTGCTCTATCTCAGCTAGCACATTAGCATCATAACATAAAAAAATCATCATGATTACTTAAAATGCATACAATGACCTCATGGACAATAGTATTAACCATGAAAATTCATGCATAACAACATATATACATTGGAATGCATAAAAAATGCATATACAACTGACATACACCCATGATGACCACATCCAATCAACAACACCATCAACTTCCACATGGAGACGCAACTGCAATAATGACCACCATCATGCATACACAACAAACACATAGTCCACTAATATACAAAACACATATTTAACTCACATGTATTCATAAAAAACACATCACAATGTATAACCAATAATACACTCATGATGATGCACTTCACAACAACAACATCCTCATTCACATGGTGACATCACTACAACCATAATCGACACCATGCATATGCAACAAGAACACATAGACCACAAGCATGCTAAACACATATGAAACCAACATAAATGCATGGTTAACAAATTACCCATCCAGTCTTAGGGTTAATCCATGCTCTGATACCACTCTATAACACCCTCTTCTAGCATCTACCAAAGTAATTGACCAACCAGGCTAAACATGCGACGAGAGGTTACTATAATGAGATTCAACCTCCTAAGTGACCCTAAGGAAGTGGAACCAACGGAAACATAACATACAGACCTTAGAGAGCAACAACAACACCCCCAGGAACTAACCCAACCTTTCAGGCCTCTTACCCTTGGGTCACACTGAACTTTTGACCTCTTTGAGACATAGATGTATGCACAGGCTTGCAAGCTAGTGTCGAGGAGGCTATAGCCACAGGCATAACACTACATGCCATCATCCAGATCCCAAACTACTCAGTTCTCTACTATTATCCCTGCGATTTAAGCCACTTGTTTGTCAATTTAATTGTCTTAAATTGATTACATAAATTATTGACCGAAGTTAGTAAACTTGTGAAGTGCAAGTGAAATATATTTGCAAGAATCCTATTTTAATTTAGTTTATTGGTGTGATGATTTAATTTGTAGAGATTTCTTCTAAGGATGTTTTTATTCTTATGTTCCTAATGAAGTAAATTTAAATTACAACTAATTTCTAAAAATCAATGTGATTTCTATTCTGCAAAAACTAATGAAAAAATTCTCTATCTTATGAAGAAATATGAACTAATTTGTTAATTTCTAAAAAATCTAACACTCTAGTGTACGAAGATAAAATCAAATTCTAGGAAAGGGAATTTATACATTTTTATGTTTTTGAAATGAAATGTTATGGCAATGAAACTTGTAAGTAAATAAAGAAATCATCGTTACTCTGAAAGAAAATCACTCTTGAAATCAAAAAGTACTCACTCATATATTGAAGGGAAATCACTCAATCACTATTTCTTGTAAATAAATCACTCTTGCTTGTGAAATAACTCATTCAAAAACTGGAAAAGAAATCACTCAATGCTTTTTGAAGTAAACTACACATGAACTTGTGAAACTATTTTAAAATAAATCATTGTTGTTCTTGAAAGTAAAACTATGAATCACTCTGCAATTTGATAATTTGAAAAGGAATATTAATGAAACTATGATAAATGAAAGCTATGGAAACATCTACTTCGAATGGAAAAATGGAATTCTGGAAACAACTACAATAAATAAAAAATTGGAATTCTAAAAATAGCTGCATCAAATGATAAAATGAAAACATGAAAATAACTACATTAAAAACATAAAATGCAGAACCTTCACTATTTGCAATGGCCCTCCACAAACAGGTGGTCTCAAAGCTTCACACGAACAGTCATCTACGCATCAAATCTTCAAGGTGCTTCTTCATTAAAAAGGATGTAAAACAGAGTTTTAACAATTCATTGTATGCTTCATAAAATTAACCTCCCTTCGTTGTTTCAATGGAGTGTTTATATAGGGGTTACAATGTAAATTCATGGAGATTCATATGTCTAAATATCAAAACTGAGTGGAAACCTAGTTTCAACGAATTTGATGAAACACAGTCCATTCCAACCTATGTTTTCTTGACAAGGCGTTTATTGACACATGGGTGTAATGTTTTCTCATGCAACTGCAAATTAGGGCTTCAAAGAACCTGAAATATCTCCCAAATGGTAAAAAATTTGAGGAAACTGCTCCATAAGAACCTAATTAGGCCCATGATGAAAAAAACATATCTTTTGTTTTGCGAGATTCACTTTCATTTGCTCATAAAATGCCTTTGAATTTGAATGGTCAAAACTACTGTGATTTTCCCTTGTTCTTTGCCTGAAGGTCTACATGTGCGAGCGGGGTGGAATTTTACCAACAACAATCCATATTGGAGCTTCTAGAAGAAATTTCCATCTGTTGGATTTCATTCTAGAGTGGTGTTACAACCTCAACCATGGAGACAGCTACGAAAACTTGGCTAACTGTAGAAACTTTCACTAGCAAAACTATCATTAGTAAAACCATGCATAATTATCTTTAATTCATTAAAATAATAGAAATAATAATAATAAACCATGTAAACATGTATGTGGGAATTTGGTGCATTTATGAAGAAATATGGTTAAAAATGATGACAATGGGCGAATGGAATGATGCGAAAATGCATGGTTTCAGCAAAAAAATTATGACAAATTGAAGGCAAAAAATTTCCCCACACTTGATATTTTTCATGTCCTCATGCAAACAAAGCATTGCAAAGTTTCATAATCCAACTGGTTCCTTATGTTCCCTTATTTTGTCATTTCAAATAAATCCTTGACCAAAGATCCAAGAAAGCAATATTGACCCTCCATCTCAATAAGATGTACTTTTCTCTCTTTGTTTTTCAAGATTACTAATATGGTAGCATAACTCTTTGCTTCTACACTTGCTTTTTGTGTCATTAGAGTAAGAAAGAAGAGTTAATCGTCCTCTTTTTAAAGTCAAACAACTTGAATTCTTCACATACGAGGTTTCTCATGGATGCTATAGAGGTAGAAGTGATACGTGTTGATTTGTACATTTCTTAATAAAAACAACCCTTCATTATTTATTATATGCAACTTGTGTGAAAATAAAGGATGTCCGCATAGTAGCATATCCAAGTACTTGTCACTATTTTAATTGTGCTCAAATTGTTCAAGCCTTGGTATAATACCATATTGTGAAGAACACATCAAGACTTTTACTCCATCTATAGAATGTGTTTTCCGTTCTTGTGAAGTTCATCCCATTAGTATGGCTAGAAATGATCATAGATTACAGCCCCTAATGATTGTATTCTTATAATCCATGCATAGCAACCAATCATATTTCAACAATGTTATCAAATAGTTTCTTCATGAACTCACAAACTAATGAATGAAGAAGACTTCCCAATGTGAATCTTTTGACACGATGAGTTGCACATAACACAAAATAATAGTTGTTTTTTAGGGTTATACAACTTATCAAAGCCTTATGTATGATACCAAGTGGTTTCAAGAGTGTGTGAAAAAAGCCTTGTCATTAGGGGAATTTTGAGGTCTAAAATGGGCCTCCTAAGGAAATTATAAAATAATAGTGGAAAAAATCAAATAAGATTTGATGACATCATCAAATTTTAGAGGGAAAAATGGAAAAACTACTTTTTCAACTCATATTTTCAACTTATCTCCCAAATTTTTACTCAAATTTCGAGTGGGAGTACTCGTTGGATGCAAAATTTAATTACCCATCAAGTACTCCCATGATACATACTTTCCGTGGACCCACTACGAAAAATGAGAAATACATAAAAAAACGTGATTACAATCACGTTTTTTATGTATTTCTCATTTTAAATATAATACCTTTATGCTTCCTTGGATGATGAATTAAATTTTGCATCCAACGAGTACTCCCACTCGAAATTTGAGTAAAAATTTTGGGAGATAAGTTGAAAATACGAGTTGAAAAAGTAGATTTATTATTTTATTATTTTTTAATATTTTTACCCTTTTATTTAAAAAATGGTAAATCATCCCCCATGGTTGACATCATCATCTTGAATCCTATTGGTTGTTATAAAGTTTATTTTTGTTGTACATTTTTCTTAGGAGGCCCATTTTAGACTTCAAAATTCCCCTAATGTGCAGTCTTCTTCTTGTGGCTTTGTACTCATCATTTCTTGGCATCCATTAACAATCTGAAGAGGAGCAATATGACACATAAATTAAGTGCTCCATGTAATTTTTTATCATGTACTACAAAAATGTACCATGAAATCATTTTTTTCTATTTGTAAAATAATTATTTTTCTCAAGAACATCATGTTGATAGACCATTAAGTAAAGCATGGATTAACAAGAAGAGAAATTTTAAACAAGAGAGCAGTGAAAGCATAGAAGAACATCATTATGACCATGGTAAAAAATGAGATGATTGCATGGGTGGTAGGAATTTTTTGATAAAGAATCAATCATAACTTGTGGGATTGGTTGTTAAAAGGTATGACAAAACATAATGGGAGAAAATTAGAACTACATGTTTACAATAGCTTTACATCAAAATTTCTAGAATTTTTAACAAATTAAAATTTGTAAGGCTAGTTTTACCTCAACTTTACCTTTTGGAATTGAAGAATATAACATGATATGATGGCTGATTTGGTGTTTATTTGGCTCGGGTACTCTGCTCCATGATGTGTTGACCTCCACTTTGACCTTACTCCACAAAATGTATCGTTTTCATGTAGCAATTTTTTTTTTCCAATTTCTCTCAAATGGTAAATCAGATTCTCCTAAATTTGTTTGAGGTTGTTACTATTAATATTATGCATATTCCCTCAAAAATTCTCAGCCAATGGGTGTACGGACCTTGAGAAGAATGAGAAATGGTTGTAGGTGAAAGTGGTCAATTTCGTGAAAACTACACACTAGAATTTTCTGAAATTTTGTATGTTCATTCACCCTACCTAAATGCATTTACCATAAAAATTTGTGGCCCAAAATATGCACGGTTTGTAAGTTATGAGCAAATCAATTTCTGACATGTTTCACCCTTCACGTTGCCCAATGTTGCAACAAAAGCATATGACACGAACTCATTTTAAGGCCGAATTGAGTGATACAAAAGGGAAACTGTGTATTTTTACCTTTTCTACTGCCACATGCCTTTAGAAACCTATTTCGATGAAGAAAACACGACATCGTGTAAAAATACCAAAATATGGACTAATATTTCCACAGTGGTGAAAAATGAAAATCCACCTTAAAAACCCACTGAAAAGTCCTGGAAAATTGGACATTTCTTTTTATTTTTTTTGCGTCTTACTCAATTTACTATTTACTGAGAAAACCCAGAATCTCATAATTTTTTATTTTTACTCCAATCTCTTGCAATAATTGTGCCAAAACTACCTTTGGAACAAGTTGCTTCAGCAAAAACAGCGTGTTACAGCAATAGTTGGAGAAACCGCAACTTTTCGCAGTTGTTGCAAATTATCAATTTTTGCAAAAGAATTGTTGATTTGGATTGTGTACTACATGGTGAAGTAGAAACCATGAAACATAATAAATATTTACTTAAATCGGCCCAAATTTATTATTTTTCTTGAAAATGAAATGAATGAAAAAAGTGTAATGTACCATCATGTTGTTGTTGAATAACAAAAAGATGAACATGCTACTACAAGAAACCAATAAAATGTATTTCTACAAGTTGTTGTTGATACCATAAAACCATTAGTCTTCATTCATGGTACAATTCCTGCCATGCGAATGAATGTATCAAAGTCGAGCATGGGAAGAAATCATTGGATTACCGATCAGTGATGAAAATCGTTAACCAATGCGAGAAAACTCACTGATAATGTAAATGAGTGTCAAGGTACCTGAGTGCATCTTGATAGGGATGAATGAATGTGTTGAAGGAGAGTTGCCTTCAAGAGCTGACAATCAAAAGACATTGTTTTATTCCCATTTTTGTCAATGAGGAGGCTTTCCATTGACGTATGTAAGTTCCAAGGCACTCCAAATACACTCTGATATTGATACCAGATAAGGTGTTGAGGTTTATGGGACAATATCTTTTGGAATATGGGCCTTAAGGAACTCCAAATCAACCAAATCGAGCATAGAACCATATCTAATTTTAAGAACCATAAGAAAAGAGTGAAATAATCATAAAATTGTAGAGTCTATTTTGAACTTTTCTCACTAGTTGCCTGATTTTTAAGCAATGCTCATGTCCAATTGCGCCAGCAAGCTAGTTTTCACAATAGAACCTTTTTTTATGTCCTATTCTACTTGAAAAATAAATCTCGTTCAAGTCTATGAATAATTCCAATGGAACCATGTGTGTAACAAGATGATAGATAAATGCATATACAGGTTTAAAATATATTGTTTGATATGTACCAGTATATCAGAGACAAACTGCCTTGATTGAGATGATGTCAGAAAATACTGAAGAACTGAGTATTGAGATCCAATTACTTTCTTGAACCAAGATTCAATCTAATCTTGTCTTCCTTGGCTTACTAATATAATTCCATGCAATTATTCATAGATTTTATCTCCATTCATATAATATGGTGATATGCATGATAGAAACTTTTCAATCTCAGGTTCCAACAACTACTCTTTATCAACAGGCATCCATGATTCTTGGACCCTATATAAATCTTCTTCTTCTAGTTATTTTTCTTCAATGGCATCTACATAATTATTTTGTAATACCTCAACATTTTAAGTGGATTGAGGTGTTTTATTGTTGGGGATATGAAATGGTTGTGCAAGTAGTGGAGTGGGAATGGATCTTTGATGTGCTTGTGTGAGTCGTAATGGGAAAGGTTGAATTGAGGTAAACTGAGGGTGATATTTATGTTGTGGTCGAGGTGAATGGTATGAATAACATTGATGATGGTATTGAGGATAGTGAGGAAAATATTGAGGATAAAATGGATTTCTTCTGTAAGGCCCTTTCCAACCTTGTTGCCAAGGTTGGTTTTGAGGTTGGGATTGAGATGGACAGTGTTTCCAAGGCAAGGTTGTTTTACAATTACTATGAGATTTTTGTGCATAATCTTGAAATTGAGAATTAAGATTGCATCATAATAGGTTGATGAGGCTTCCACGGTCTTCTTGGAACTACATAACATGGTTTTTCTAGTGTTTGATTTTATACTTGGTAAACTGCCTTTAACCCTGGTAATGATGGGAAATATTTAGTAGTATGTGATCTTGCACATATTTCACAAATTTTATTGTTATAAAGTGGACATTCATGCAAAGCATATTTCTTTCTACATTTATGGAAAAATATAAATGAAGAAGCATTCTCAACTTTTTGTTGCTTTTTCATTCCTAGCATATCAATTTTTCCATTTAAACTACCAATAATGTCTAGTAAATTGTTACGTTCAGTTTCACTTACCAATCCTGGTGTCGACTTACTTACTCTTCCTATAACTAGACCTTGAGGGGATCTTCCATAATTTTCTTTTCCTCTTGATATGTTCTTGCAAAGTTCACAAATCTCTTGAAATGAAAATTCATATACATTTTCTTTTCCTACCAAGTTAAGAAGATCAATCCATTCATCCCTTATAGCTTTTAGTAGGAGATTTTTTAATGTGTCTAATCCTAAATTATGAAATTTAGATATTTTGGCATTATAAGTAAATCTCTCCACTAAATATTATAGGCTTTCATCCTCTTTTTGTTTCATCTTATAGACTTAATTTCTAAGGTCATAGTGTATGCAATAATGTTTATATGTTTCCAAAAATACTCTTTTCATATCATCCCATGTCCTTATAGAATTTGTTCCTAAAGTCATGAACCATCTAAGAGCTCTATCCTTCAATGTTGTTGGAAACATATTAAATTTTTTAATGTGTAATGAGTAGCCATAAGATCTACAAATTATTTCAAATTCAAAAATAAAGGTTTCTAGGTCTTCTAATATCATACCTTTGAAGTTAGGAAGTATAGATGGAGGGGTGCTCTTCATATGACCATTGACATCAGTTTCTTGAATGGGAAATCCAAAAGGATATTACTCATTTTCATCATCTTCTTCCATTTGTTCAACCTCTTTTGTCACCTCTTCTTCTACCTGCAAAAATAAGAATTCATGTTGTGGATGTGTGGCTCTTACTGCACCATGTGATATAGTTGGTGTGGTAGGTGATTGAAGTTTTTTTCTTTTTAATGAAAAGAAAAAGGCTCCTATTTACACTTCCCCGAAAATGGCGCCAACATGTTTTTTCAATTTAATTGTCTTAAATTGATTACATAAATTGTTGACCGGAGTTGTTAAACTTATGAAGTGAAAATGCACTATATCTGCTAGAAGCCTCTTTTCATTCAGTTTATTGGTGTGATGATTAAATTTGTAGAGATTGCTTCTAAGGATGTTTTTATTCTTATTTTCCTAATGAATTATTTAAATTACAAATAAGTTCTAAAAATCATCATGCTTTCTATTCTATAGAAATTGAATCAAACCTTCTTTATATTATGATTAAATCTTAACTAATTTGTTAGTTTCTAAAAATTCTAACATTCTAGTGTACGAAGATAAAATCAAATTCTAGAAAAGGGAATCTATACATTTTTATGTTTTTGAAATGAAATGTTATGGAAATGAAACTTGTAAAGAAATAAACAAATCACCATTACTATGAAAAGAAATCACTCTTGAACTGAAAAACCACTCACCCATAAATCACTCATTTGCATGAAAAGAACTCATTCAAAAATTGGAAAAGAAATCACTCATTGCTTTTTGAAGTAAATTGCATATGAAATTGTGAAACTACTTTAAAATAAATCATTGTTGTTCTTGAAAGTAAAACTATGAATCACGCTACAATTTGATAATTTGAAAAGGAATTTTAATGAAACTATGATAAATGAAAACTATGGAAACATCTATTTTGAATGGAAAAATGGAATTTTGGAAACAACCTCAACAAATGAAAAATTGGAATTGTGAAAATAACTACATCAAATGATAAAATGAAAACATGAAAACAACTACATTAAAAACATAAAATGCAGAACCTTCATTTTTTTCAGGGACCCTCCACAAACAGGTGGTCTCAAAGCTTCACACGAATATTCAGCTACGCATCAAATCTTCAAGGCGCTTAATCATTAAAAAGGATGTAAAAAATAGTTTTAACAATTCACAGTAAGCTTCAAAAAATTAATATCCCTTCTTTGTTTCAATGGAGTGTTTATATAGGGGTTACAATTTCACTTCATGGAGATTCATATGGCTAAATATCATAACTGAGTGGAAACCTAGTTTCCGCGAATTTGATGAAGCACAGTCCATTCCATCCTCTTTTTTCTTTACTGGGCGTTTATTGACACATAGGTGCAATGTTTTCTCACACAACTACAAAATATGGCTCCAAAAAACCCGAAATATCTCCCAAATGTTAATGAATTTGGGAAAACTACGCTAAAAGAACTTAATTGGGCTCGTGATGAACAAAACCCATGTTTTGGTGTTGCGAGATTCACTTTCCTTTACTCTAAAAATGCATTTGAAGTTGAATGGTCAAAACTACTACAGTTTTCCCTTGATTGTTTCCTGGAGGTCCACATGTGCGATCTGGGTTGAATTTTACCAAGAAAAATCCATATTTGAGCTTCTAGAAACAATTTCCATGTTTCGGATTTCATTTTAGAGTGGCGCTACTACCTCAACCATGGAGACAATTGAGGAAACTTGTCTAACTGTAGAAACTTGCACTGGAAAAACTATCATTAGTAAAACCATGCATAATTCTCTTTAATTTATTAAAAATAATAAAAATAATAAAAATAAACCATGTAAACATGTATGCGGAAATTTGATGCGTTTATGAAGAAATATGGTTAAAAATGATGACAAAAAATGGATGGTTTCATCAACAAAATTATGACAAATTGAAGGCCCAACACCATCTTTTCAAGCCCATAACCCATTTTTCTACCCAAAACTTCATGAAAAATTCAAATATGATAAATAACAAAAGAAAAATGATACGGAAGAAATCACATCAACAAGAAGTCATGTGCACCCCTCCTAGACATGAGATCCATTTTTCCAAACATGTTACAAAAATTAAAGCTACAGGTATAAACAACAGAACAAGACAAAGGGTCTCATACTTATTTAAGAATCGCTAAGAATAATTTCTCCTTATAGCAGTAGTTTCCATACAATATATTTCACCATAGATACATTGTGCATTCATTTACAAGTAAAAACATGGAGAAAGACATATATCATTACTTTCAACATACATGTTTATAACCTACATAATAACAACATAAATACAGTGGATACAACAACAATAGATTCCACATAATAACCAGTAAATTTATACATCAAATCTCAAAGGAAATATCTTTTCATTTATGAAGATAAAAACCAACCAGATATGGGACTTCCATGTTCCACCTGACCATAGATTAGCTGATCCAAATCTCTCTTCAGCCAACTACCCCATGTGAAATATTCCAAGCATGAATGTGGGACACCTAACCAACCAATAATAATGAAATAAGCATGAATTCTACCTGATTCATTCGCCTACACAGTGAGGAATTTTCATGTCTCCTAGTCTATCAGGCTTTACCATAATTCAAAATCTGAATTAAGGATCACTAGGCTCTAAACCAAGACATACTCTACCAGCTTTACCGTACATCAAATCCCAGGACTACTAGGCCAAAAGCAAGAGTACCCACCTCTCAGGATTTACCTCAATCACCCTGGATCACTAGGCCCTAAATTGAGGCAAACCACCTGTAGGATTTACCGATTATCCTGCCATTCACAGGTCGAGGACTCCTAGTACCACTAAGCCAACACACTATTTATCTTTATTGCAACCCATATTTTGGTTTAGGGCTTGATAGGCCATGTGTTATATCAATTCAGAGATCCACCTGACTGAGCTTCGAACCCAATTCAAAAATCCAGCTCAACTGAAGTATGAGAACCCATCTCATCAAAACTATCCAGAAATGAAAAGGTCGGGCTAAAAACATTGTCACACCTAGAAAAAACCCATGCCAAGATAGAAAAGAACCACATTCAATACCATGCGTGTTAGATCTAGCAAGGAAATCACACATGCAAATCAATACATGCAAAGAATCATGTTTTAGCTGCTTGATCATGCTCTTCCTTGATTTCTCCTTCCTTCTTCTTGTTTTCTTTGCCTTTCTTTCTCCAATGCCAAAGTGATCTAAGATAAATATGTGTCCAAGAGTGAGATAGAGAGAGAGAGAGAATAATGAGAAAGCTCCAAAACCTTCGAAATTTTTTTTATAGAATATGCCTCTATTTTCTTCATTTTCCATTATTTTCCTTCATTTTCTTCCACACGTGCAACCTGTGACCTTTCATCTCCCTTTTCTCATATTTCCATTATTTTCATAAAGAAATGTACCAAAAATGTCATTTTACCTTTCCAAATCCTTTGCATATTTCCTTAGCCATATAAACCTAATAAACACCCACGAGGATGTTTTGCCCAACATTCAACATGGAATAAGTGTCCCATCAACCGTGGTTATTATTTTAGCTTTATTACATGGAATTTTAACAAGGGATGTTACAAAATAAGAACCAAGAGGTGTTGGAAACGATGGAAGATGAGAGGATTATATATAACCTAATAAATAGAAATTGGTAGCATAAAATCCAAAGAACCATTCTTTCTGGGAGTACTGAAAATGTGTAAACTTTAGTGCCACTTAATTGTTATGACATAGAACGTTCAATAATAGCAATAAAGTTAGATGGGGTTCGATTAATTTATTAAATCCAATTATAGGGGAAGGTTCCAGTTGGAAACCAAAATTATCATAAGTAATTCCACATATAGAAAAGAAAATATGACTTGCAAACAATTATAATAGATACATCCATATACATATGTGTAATTACAAATGTATGAAAAACAATGTAATGAGTTATAATGGTCATGATACAACGAAAAGAATCAATAGTTTGATCTCCATATATTGGAAAACATGTAAAAGCATCATAACATCATGAATTAATTCTTATACTATTAAGGAGCTTCATTCCATAGGTATAAACATGGATAAATATATGAAGAACACTAGAGATATAATTATACCCTAACATCCAAATAGGCAAAGGATAATTTCCTAGAAAAAGGCCATGTTTCTTAATGTTTTCATAATACATATAAGATTTTACTTCCTCTAGAAAAAAAATGAGTTCCTCGATTTACAGAAATCCAAAAGGGCCTCTACGTGGCGATAAAACCCAATAGAAAAATGTAATAGTAAAGAGACCGCTCCTAATATACTTAATAAAAACCAAAAAAAAAACGACAGTTGAGAATAATATAAGATAACATAGAAGCTATAAGCAAGGTGAACAAAGAGTACAAAGGGCTTCTGAAATCTAATAAAATTAATCATGTGAATGTTCCCATGAAACAAGGAAATGCAAGGGCGCATTCCAAGCAGTTATCCCATAGAAACCCCAAATGATCTATCGAACATTCAAACCACAATGAGAGGAAATGGGGCCAACATGATAGAAAAAGGAGATCTCGTATTCATCAACCATACATATTCATTGGAAAAAAATAATATAAATTGAAGTGGAGGAACAACACAGCTACACAGTATGTGAACATGACATTATAATTTTTTGAAGCAAGGGAAAAAAATAGAAAAATTTAACTAAATAAATAAATGAAAACAAATATATATATATAACCTATTTATGAATAGTATGCAATAAAATAGGATGAGTAACCATATAATCACATTCTTCTAGAGCAAAAATCCAAAAAGTGAACACCAGGGTTAGCCATATGGAGGCAAAAAAAAATTATAGGGATTAACAAGAGCTTGAAATTCCAGTTATATGTGCTGAAAAATATTGAAATTTCATGGTTCAAGGTAATTATAATTTTCCTTCAAGTGATGTAACACGGTAACTCTCTTTCATAGGTTGAGGCCATGAAGAGGTGCTCCCTCCAAGATTATTTGTGCCAAAAAGAGAAAACCTAAATTCAAATAAAACATGAGTAAAGTTAGGAAAAACCGAGAAGTTAAAGTAGAATTTATTAGAGCAAGTACTGAAATGAATTGAGAGCAAAGGAAAATATCATAACACCATAGGGGTTCCACACTTGGTAATAAGCGTATTTTCCACGACGAGAATCCAGAATACGAATAAATATGGGGAGTTACATGGATCGGGGAACAAGAAATTCCATTCGAGCAGTGACCATATTCTCTGTGAAAGTCTCTTGCAACAGATGACCATAAATTAATCCCACTAGCTATAGAATGAGGAGCGCTCAGTGCAACAGAACAAGGTCATGCCCAAATTAACTTAATGGTACTGGAAGAAAAACAGAGCAAGTAAAGAGATAATGGCATCAAGAAATAGAATAAATATGAAATTAAATCCCAATAATTTCGTTGGATAATTACAGAATACTCATAAATTCATCTCTCATTGAGAAGCCTCAAACAAAAATCGTAACATATGTGTCTTTATAGCACAGTTCTCTAAGTTTAAAGGAAAATAACCTCAATAAAAAGACACTAAGCCTTATTTTCTAGAAAACACGTGATATATACATATCGAGGAATGAAATAAACATAAACACAGAGACGTAGCAAGAATAACACTTCATTTCATTAATATCAAGTACTGAAAAATTCTTACAGACATAATGGAAAATAAACTAGCTCGAGCAATGGTAGATTATCTATGAGAAGATATGTGGTGGCTACATGCCTCTTAATTGTGTTACAATGAAGCTCAAGGGCCTTTTTATTATTTAACAACATTGGAAAACCCTAAACAATGAAAACCATAACCTTAGGAGATGAAATGCCAAGAGTGTGTCACCCCATTGTGGTTAGTTGGGCATCCAAATTCCTGGGGTCGTAACTTGGTAATATTATCGTCGTTTGGGGCGTATAATATATCATCAAAATGATCTCTCTAATTACTAAAGGTTTCAATGCAGGCCACTACCTATGGCTATGGTCTTGTTGTGGACCTAAAAAATCGTCGTTTATGGGGTCAAAATTTCTCCAGAAGTTTAGGACCTGAAAAACTGCTAAAAGTAGTAAATGCTGAAATAAATAAGGAAACTGATGAAAGTGACTAGAGGTATAGGTGGAATAAGTGGGTGGCCACCAATATCCAATTGTATAATTCCTCCCCCCTTATGAAGAAATCGCCCCCATTGTGTGCAGACCCTCCATGAGGTGAGGTAATTTCTATTGAATTTGGTCCCTAGTGAACCACATTCCTTGATAAAGGAGTGGCCTACTTTGACAACTCGATATAGTTGGATCCTTTGCTGGCGGGTGCTTTTAATTTTTGTGTCCATGATCTGATAATTTTTGGCTTATTCCATGTGGTTCGGGTTTAACATTTTTGGTGTGAGTTGTTCTACAATGTCGAATGTGTCCAACAATAGTGGAAAGTAGGGTCGAAGGTGGTCCACATTGAACACTGGGAGTAGACCAAGGAATGGTGTAATACTGAGCTGAAATTCATTTTCCCTAATTCCTTAGTGATAGTGTATGGCCCATATCATAGTGGGCGAAGCATGCGGTGGGGCCCAGCGAGTCGCTCCTTCTGCAAATGTAGCCAAACTTTGTCTCCCACTTGGAACTTGTGTGGCACCCAATGTTGATTGTGTCATTGTTTGTACTTAACAGTGGCTCTATCCAATATTTCATGGACCTTTTGGTGGATGTGTTGAATTTTCTCAATGAAGTTGTTCGCCTTGTTAGATTTGGACTGGACATGAGCCGAATATGCTTGAATAGTTGCAAATGGTATGGCCACATCAATGGGACATAGTGGCTAGAATCCAAAGCCCACCTTAAATGGTTTGTGGTCAGTTTAGATGTGGAGAGCCTAGTTATAACTATGTTCAACATAGGGGAGGCTTTCATCCCATGTGTATGGATTCTTAAAGTTTTACATGCACATAATGTATACGATCATCTTATTCAAGACCTTGGTTTGGCCATCAGTTTGGGGGTGGAAAGTTGTGCAATTAGTGAGCATGGTATCCAGCATCAACCAGATACTTGACTAAAATGTAATGAGGAACCTATTGTCTTGATCTGAGATAATGGATTGTGGGATACAAAAGTGTACCCACACTCACTAAAAAAATACTTCAGCAATGGATTATGTTGTGATATTATTCTTGGAGGTCTCCATAATGGAAATTTTAGAGAACCTGTCAATGAACACAAAAATGTAGTCATTTCCATGCTTGGTAGAAGGAAGGCCCGACATGTAATCCATGAAGATGGATTTCCTAGTCAACTAGGGCTAGGCAGTGGAGTATATAGGCCATGCTTCTCGATGGTCAATTTGTAAATGACATGGTCAGTGCAAGATCTGATGTACTTCCCAACATCATGTCGAAGGTTCGGCCAATATAAATACTTTTACAATACTACCAATGTTTTCTCGTCCCTGAAATTTCTAGAAACCCGACTGTAGTGTGCTTCCCAAATCATCTTAGCATGCTCGCTTGAAGGAACACATAGGTGTCCCATGTGGAAAAACAGTGCATCCTCCAGGTGAGAATTTGGAACTTTCTTAGCCTCCAAGGCATTTGGTATGTCTTTTTGAATTCTTGATCACTTTTGTAGAGGTGTTGCCAATCCAAAGTCTCGAGCCCACAGGATTCAAGCACAGTCGTTAGTGCCACGATCATCGATCGGTTGAGGCAATTTGCAACATTATTGGTGTTTCCCTTCTTGAACTCGATGTTCAAATGGAACTATTGCAAGTATGTGGACCGTTTCTGAAGGGGATTGTTTTTCAATTTCCCTTTTTTCTTTATGAACTGTAGGGGTCGATGTTCTGTGTGGATGATCATTTCCTTCCCCAAAATGTAATGCTTCCATTTTCTAAATGCCTACACAATGGAATACATTTCTTTGTCATATGTGGGATACTTTTGTACTATGTATGAAAGTGTCTCACTATGATATGCCACTAGATGCCCCTGGTGAGTAAGTACTGCCCTAATATCATAGTTAGAGGTATATGTCTTGATCTCAAATGGTTTTTGCAACTTTGGTAATGTGATAACTAGTCCAGAGCAGAGGTGATGCTTCAACTCTATGACCACTTTTTGTTGAGATTCAGACCAAAAGAATTTGGCTTTTTCTCCCCCCTTAGTGAATCCACTCAAAGGAAAAGTAATATGAAAGAACCCCAACACGAACCTGTGGTAGAAATTGGCAAGACCTAGAAAGTTGTGGAGCTTTGTTAGAATGGTTGGGGCTGGCCAATCCTAAATGACCTTGATCTTGGTTGGGTCCACATACACCCCCTACTCATCAATAATGTATCCCATATATTGAACATGACTCATGCCAAAAGTGCATTTCTACAAATTGGCACACAAATTGTGTTGTAGCATTATTTGGAGGACCTCTCGAATATAGTGGAGGTGCTTTTCCCAACTCTGGCTGAAGATCGGGATGTCATCCAAATACACCACCACGAACAAGTTGGTGAATGGTCATAAGATGTTTTCCATCAGCCTCATGAAGGTTGTGGGAGAATTTTTCAACCCAAAAGGCATGACCATCCATTCACAAAGGCCCTCCTTGGAATTTAAAGTAGTCTTCCACACATTGGAGGGTTCGATTGGTACTTGGTGATACTTGAAATTCAAGTTGATCTTGTTTAAATATTTTGCCCCCTTGAGTTGGTCCAAAAGGTCATCAATAAGTTGGATTGGATACCTATTCTAGACAGTGATCTTGTTTAGCTCTCGATAGTCAATACAAACTCTCCAAGTACAATCCTTCTTTTACACCAACACAATCAGGCTCCCACGGGGTGATGAACTCGGTCGAATGTGACCTTTCTATAGCAGCTCCTGAATCTCATTCTTGATTTCGTCGTTCTCCATAATAGATCATTGATAAATCAATCCATTAGGTAGCAATGCACCTAGGGTCAAATCGATGGAGTGATTGACCTGAAAATGCAGAGGTATCCTTGTGGGTGAGGTGAACATGTCCTCATACTCCTCCATGACCTTGTCCATATGTTTTTTCCATGTGAAGGTGCCCTGTCTCGAGGTTTTGGCTATAGTATTCTTCTTACCCTAAGGGCAGATCATCAGGAAAACAAATTTCCAAGTTTCAAAAATGAGCTTACTTCATTGTTTTGCAGTGATCAAAGAGATGACAATAGGTGGTGCTACCTCTGGTATCCTATACAACGTATTGGCCAAGGTAACAATAGCAGTGCAAGGCCTAGAATCATACACAAAATTTCACTTCCACAATTATGGTTGGCCTAATAATTTACACAAACATCAAGAGGAGCAATATCACATAATACCTCATCTGTGAAGGGCTTGATGTCAGGGAAAATTTTAGGGGCTAATATTCGTAGATGGGCTAATTTTCCATGCTTTTTCCAAAACCAAGATTCACCAAATCCCATTTTTTTTTCAAAATGATTCACCCAAATTTATAAGAAAATAATATTTTACCTTAAAAATCACCAAAAATTTATAGATCCTATATAAAATAATTAAAAATTTGAATATTTTTACTAGAATATCACCAATCATTTTATAGTTTGCATGTTATGGATTAGTAATATTTGCCAAGGTTTCTAATCTTGAAGATAAATTTCTATCCTTAAAATTTTCCGTGCTTGATGTTATAGGGAAGGCGACACTATTGGCTGACGCGGAGATCTCATCCTTAGTGAAGCCACCCGATGGTGTATGATTGTGGGTGTGTTATGGTCAGTAGGCCCAACCGCTTCACGACCTCTTCTAAAATGAGGTTCTTTTGGCTCCCCCTATCTATAAAGAACTGCAATGGGAAACCCTTCACCCACATTTGGGAATGGAAGAGGTGTTCCCCCTCATATGGATCTTCGGGTTCCTCCTTATGGATCTTGGTGGTGGCAACAGTATTTTTGGGCTTCACATCAATAATGTGCTTTCTTTTTTCATTCCCCTTGTCAATTTATAACTCAGATTTGGAACATACATCTAATTTGGAAGCCTTCAACTTGACCACCAGTGACTGCTTGGCCCGACACTCACTTGTGTTGTGATTGGAACTCTTATGGAACTCACACTACTTTCCTGTGTCCTTCTTTGGATTTGCGGTGTTTTTCTTCACTTGTGGCCTTGGTAGGTTGTCCTGGGCTACCCTGCCTTGGATTTTTCCTTTGTTCCGTGGTTTTCATATGTCTTTCCCTTTCTTCTGATTCATAGGTCCAAAGTATTGTTTCTTCTATTTTAATTTCTCCTCAATCCTGGTAGCATATTGGTATGTTGTACCAAGCGAGGAGATACCAAGGAAATCCATTTCTTCCTTAATGTATATGTTCATACAACTATATTACATGAGCACAAAATGTTTCTTTGAATCTTTGATACCCAACTTTGTGTGCAGGGTATGGAACAGATTTGTCAGTTCATGCACATCTTGATCCATTTGTTGCCACAGTGTTTTCCATTATATGTACTTGTCAACATAGCTCCCCACGGGATAATATTATTCCTTGATGGCATCTCGGAAATAATTCCAAGTGGGTGCAGCTGAGAACAAGGAGGTTTCACTCTCGTCTTTTTTATCACAGTAGGTTTCCCACCAGTCCTTGACATGGGGGGTGGCATTGAGGAGTGAAAAATTAGTATTTTCCCTATTGGAAAATTCATGAAGTGAAAATTTTCCTTCTAATATATTAAACCATATATCTACGGTGTCAGAAACAATTTAGACGTCAAATATGGTAATTTCAAATTTTACCTGTACATTAAAAGGAATGGCGCCTCCAAAGTGGCTCATGGATGAAGGTGCGCCACCGGTGGGTAGTTGTTGAAGGATCTGGAAAACTTTATCCATCATCGCGTTCCTTTTTTTCTCGAGGGACTCCTCAAGAAATATTTTGATAGGATTTTATGCTCCCTCATCTTTATTTTCTTCTTCCATCGGAGGTCATTGGGGTTTGTGACGTTGATATTGCAAAGGTTCAACCAGATTGAGCCATAACTCTTTATACCCCGACCTCGTTGGGGAAATAAAAAGAATGATCTAGAAAGAGAAAACTGATCTGATGCCACTAATCCAGAATTATGAAAGAATTCAATAAAATATATAAATAAACATAAATGTAGAGATGCAGTAGGAATAACACTTCATCTCTTTAATATCAAATACTGAAAAATGCTTACAGACATAATGGAAAATAAACTAGCTTAAGCGATGGTAGCTTATCTCTGAGAAGTTATGTGACGGATACATGCCTATGAACTATGTTACAATGAGGATCAAGGGCAATTTTATTATTTAAAAGCATGGGAAAACCCTAAACAACCAAAACCCTAACCCAGGAGATGGAACGCCAAGATTTTGTGAACCTCGTTGGGGTTAGTTGGTTAGCCAACTTCCTAGGATTTTAACTTGGTCATATTATCTTTGTCAGAAATATCTCTCTGAGTACTACAAGTTTCACCTCATGCCACTTCTAATGGCTATGGGCCTGCTGGAGACCTCAAAAAAACGTCGTTTAGGGGGTCAAAAATGATCTAGAAGTTTAGGACCCGAAAAACTACTAAAAATAGTAAATGCTGCTATAAATAAGGAAAATGATGGAACTGACTGGAGGTATAGCTGGCATAGGTAGGTGGTAGGAAATATCCACCCAGATCAACACATTAGTGGACAAGTGGAATAGGCACCTGCTCGCTTGGTAGGTGTTTTCTCAGATTGAGTTCAAGGGAAATATGAAGTCGGTTGCAATGCTGAGAGCTCTCGACAAAAATAAAAGGTGAAATTAACCTCAGTACCCAACCCTCCTGCCTCAAAATAGTGGTTAGGGTGTTGAGAAAATCATGATTGTGGGATTCTCTTAACGCATCGTAGTCATTCATGCCTTATCTAGCAGGCACATGTTACCCATGTGACTGAAGCCTACGTGGAAAATTTCTATTGTCGGGACATTGACTATACAGTTATATGTCATGTGGGTACCAGATATACTATGAATACAATTAAATGAACTTTATTAATCCTTGAATGTGATAAATACAGCGTTAATTTTCTAAGTAATTCCCAAACAACACCAAGAGAGGTGGTACATATTGCATAAGTGCGAATAAACCTAGAAAGAAACCATGCCATGAACCTTGTAAATATGTAAGGTAAGATAAACACACATAAAAACATATATGAAGTAAAAAATAAGGAATCATTATCAAATAATTGCCCATGATATTCGTGTAAAAATGTTATTCGATGCCTTAGAACGAAGTTACATAGTTTCATAATTAACATATACTAATATATGAGTTAGAATGGAAGTGTAGTACCCATAGATTCAAAAGGTCAAAGAAGACTTATTATCATTATTTCGTTCCAATACTTGGAATTAGGCCCTCAATCTATAAATTTATTGAGGGGAATCTTATATATATACATAAATATATAAGAAAAAAAAAATGTTCACTAGAATGGTTATGAAAGTGTGTGCTCCACTGTATAAGAATGCTCTTGTCAAAAAAATTTATTTGTTCTTCCTGATGCTTCCATTTGTCACGAGAGACTTGGAAGCCTTCATAATATACCTTTAAGCCCCATTAGGAGGTCCTTTTAATCTGAGTATTATAGGGAATTTTCAACTTCCTCTTTATCATTACCTTCTTCTAAGAAGAATTGCATTCTCATCAAGCTAAAAATTCTCATCCTTTTCCTTATCAACAACATGTTTCTTTCCTTTCCTTTATGGCATGAGCTATTGTTTCTTCTTTAAGTGAAAACATTGATCTAATTATAGCTCTATGGTTATATCCACAAACCATAAGGATTTATTTTTGAAGATTATAGTCTTCTAGGGATACAAATATGAAGGCTTATGACTTTCATCGACAGCATGAACCACATCACTAGAAACATTTATCCTCATCTCCCTCTAGCTCTGGAGTGTCTTTCAATTTTGTTCCTGAAACCACCCAACAAGGCTTGAACATGAGCCCTTATCTTGGTCCTACTACTCTACTTTCCAGATCTTATTTCATCCCTATTTTATGACATCAATTAATCAAGAATACGTCTTCTCATCCAAGATACCAAATGATCCAACTTCAAGTAGAACGAGAATGGTCCATACCTCTTCGCAAATGATAGATGATTACTTGATACGGGTAGAATCCTATGAGATTCCCTTTAAATATCCTAGGTTAATTTCTTATGAACTGATCTCAATGGAAAATGGCATACACCCATGGTATTTACCAATGGTAGCCACCCATGGTATTATCCCATGGTATTGTAACTCAATAAGGCTATAATAATGATCCTCACTTTATAAAAGGACATATTCATCCTCCACAATGTAGTGGCCAAAATTTCCTTTCAATTGATAATTTTTTTCTTGAATAGTTATATTCCTTGTGTTTTCAATACTTATTTTTAATATTGTGTTGTTTCTTTCATCTCCTAATGTTCACGTATCCCATATATTTTCCCCTCCCAAGATCTGTATTAGTGGTATCAAAGCCAAGTTATGACTTCATTGAAATCAGTGATTTAAGGGTCTCTGATGTCAAATCTACTTAGATCGACAACATTACAGGTTGAGCACGCACTATTGTCACTTTCAACCTTAATAGTGGCACGAGGTGATATTGAACTTTCAGTCATTGAGAACTAATGGAGGGGTTATGTCTAGGAGATTCTAGCATATTCTGAATTAGCCATTATAAAAAATATTTGTGGACACACTCTACCCACATCTAGCTCAAATTGGGTTTCCACCTACTCAAGGAATTCAACAATCTCACTTGCCCCGTCAAACTTCGAGTTTAAAATTTTGGCCATTTGTGGAGTTGTGAGCAAGATTTTTCAAAAAAAAAATTGGATGCAAGAAGAACTCTGAGCATGTTGACTTTTCTTGCTAAAAGTGCAGTGTGACATATTGACTCTATCCTGTAATGTTCCATGACACCATGCCCAATTCTCCCTCATTTACATTGTAAAAATCACAGTAATGGATCTAATATTTTAAGTTTCAGGAAGCTAGATATGACCCCTCGATTGTCGTTGATTTTATTCTTATTCTTTCATTTTCTAGTTACAATTGTGATTGAGGTCAAGTAGAGCCCTCCGTGATAAATTTACTCTGATTGACATTTCCAATAGCTATGTTAACTATTCAGGAGAAACTACTAGACCATTAACCGGAGCATTGGAGCATGAATGATTTTCAAGGATCTTGCTAATTAGATGCACACTATAGGAATTTCTACCAAATACATCTTCATCGATGTAGCTATAGATTGAAGCACCTGTGTAGAACCCCTACACCATCATTCTACTCACCTTGTGACACCACAAAGTTCCATGCATCATTAAACACATTGTTTCGTTTTTTCAGTAGGATTCCATGCACCTAAGGATCTCTCTTCTGTTGAAATTTATGGTTATTTTCAAACACATAGAGGAAAAAAAAAATTATCTTCTTTAACACAGAGAAGTCAATTTAGAATGTGGACAGAGATGCAAAAAAAAAACCTCTTTCATTAAACTTAAAAAAAACTATTACAGTGTTTCCACCGAACTATTGTTCTGACCCTTTAAAAAAAAACTAACTACTTCACACACAGTGTTTAAAATTTTCTCTCTATCTCCTTTTGTTTTCTGCCTTCAGGTTTACAAGAATACACACAGTCAACTCAAAAAAAAACTTTATGTTCTCTGCCTTTTGGCATAATACACATTCTATTCTCTATCTCTCTTTAATACAGAGTCAAAATAAAAAGATGCACACACAGTGCTCTTCACGGCTTCTCATTTTTTTTCAATTCACTTTTTTTGTATTTTATATATAATATATATAATCCAAAAGGTCTTAAAATAAATGTGTCACATATTTAAAACATTAAAATTAACCTAAGGTTTAAGAAATTAAAATATGTGACGACATATGAACTTTTAAACTAAGGTTCTAAAAACCTTATAACGTATTCATCACAGATTTCAAAAACAAAAGAATAAACTCTTTTTAATAAAACATCACATCAAAATTCCTCATGGCTGACTAGACTATTCAAACATGCAATTGCTTCCTCATTGGCTGGAGGTGGACCCTGGCGGACTTCAAACAATCTGTTGATCAGCGGTTGTCATTGATGTCAACCCAAGCAGCACTAAGGGCTAACCCAATATTGCATGGGAATTTTGACCTATCAAATTAATAGATTCTGGGTCAATAATTCTTTTGATGGTTTCTACTTGTTGAGATGTTTCCGTTGATATATGGCACGCCATGTAATTCTTCACGGTTTAAGAGATATTCACGTTTAAAGTTTGTACCCCAGTTAGTGGGCTAAAACCCCATGGGGTTGGGGCATGGGTCATTGAAAAGTCATAATTATTTTTAAGCTCCTAAAATTCCTCCCATGTTCACTTGTTGAAGCCCCTCTCAACTTAAGCATTCATATAAATTGTGATCTTCATTTCCTCCTTATGCATGGGATTCGGCCATCTGAAACAATTCATCATGGAATTTTCGCTCTAAATTTTTTTCTACAAAGGCTTGGAAGCTGAAATGTTTATGAGGTGAAGCCAAAATCCTGAGGAAGCTGCAGTAAAAATTTCAGATCAAGTTGCGCAATATTTTTGGAGATATGATCTGTGGAAGTAAGGGTTTTTGTAGGCTCCTGAAATTCATCTCAAAGAAGTGACCTTGGGAAAATCGTCATAACTCTCTCTCTGAGTATCGTATTGGAATTTCATAAAAAGTGGCAAATATTTCATAGTCTGTAGTTTTTTCTCTATCAATTTCAAAGGAAAATGAAGAAGAAGTGACACGTGGCATGTCGTACAAGTGCGTTTTTCTGAAACAGTCCATAATTAGGGCAGTGTGAAAAATTGAGCATAACTCTCTCTTGAAGAATCCAAATTGGGTCAAACCTGTGGCATTGGAAAGAAAACTCATAGGACTACCATAGAACTGAAAATCAGATATTGAGGATCTGAAATAACAGAGATACACCAGATTCAATATCGAGCTCCTAGAAGGCAAGAAAAAGATAGACCATGTGTTTTCAAGGATTGCAAAGGACCAAAATTTCTACAGTAGAAAAGCAAAAAAAGGTGCAGCAGAGGGTAGCATGACAAGAGCAGCAACCAAGGTGCATAACAGCAGCAAGAAGTTCATCATATGAAGTCTTCAAGTGGGCAGCACTACATACAATCATTGTACTTAGTCATTGTAAATACATTATTGTACAAATTGTACTAGTGTCTATCTGCCAAGGGTTGAAGAGGCAGTGTTGGGAGGTCTAGGATCATCATTAGGTGGTTATGTCAAAGTTGGGGTTATGTTCTAGTATATCTTCTTCTTCTACATCATTCTATATCATTGTAAAGTGGACCATTTTCCCTGGTACGGGAGTCCATTCTTATTTTATTCTTCTATAGGGTGGTAAGGTGGTGCTAGGGTGAGTTGTAGCTCATTGGGTGTTGGGGCATCCATTCAGTTGACTACTGAAGAATCTCGGGCATTGGAGCATCCATCCAGTGGGAGCTGGAGAAGAATGCTTTTCTAGATTCTAGGAAGTTGGAGCTTTATTTTTAATTGGAGTTGAATATTAAAGAATTATTAGAAAAGCATTAGGTGGTTTTTGTCCCGGAGTGGGTTTCCACCTTAAAAACTATGTGCATTTGTGTTCCTCTTGTTTGCTACTATCATTGTACAAACACTAATAATAATTGAAGATTAACTAATGCTCTAATTGAAGGAATACTGATTCACCCCCCCCAGTATTTCCAACAACAATCTTCAAGCGTATTTGACAAAAACTTATCGCATCACAATCCATATGAGTTGGTCTGCGGGCGGCCTGGATGATAAACTTAATATTTTGTGCATGAGATATGCGATAGCAGCAATATCGCATCGCAAATGAAACAACACAACTTGTGATGGCGCAGAAAGGTAAGTGATGAAAGTTGTGAAATGTGTTCTACATTCTGTGGTTGGTGTGGTGTTAATGCAGTTTGATGTTGTGATTTAAATGGAGGGATGGTGTGGTTTGAAGAGCGTTTCTTCAATGCAGAACGCAGGCTATGGCCTTAGACAAAATTTTGGTTTTGCAGGATCATTTAAATCAGCAATTCATTGCGAGATGGAGTGTAAACGTAGCATAAAAAATTTGCCTGATGTTCGTTGTCCTCCGGTGTTCCATCTACGTTGTTGGATTTAATATTTCAACACTCCCCATTAAATTCAACTGTTGGATTTTCTTGCATACCCAAACATTTTCTCAAATAATTAAAACTTTTCTGCCCCTATAGTTTTGTTAATATATCAGAAAACTGCTCTTCAGTTCTGCAATGTTTCAAAACAATTTCTCCATTGTTCACTAGCTCTCTGATGTAGTGATACTTGGCATCAATGTGTTTCGTTCTCTTATGAAACACTGAATTCTTTGACAATGTTATTGCTGAGCTATTATCACAATAAATTTTTGTGTCTTTTACATGTTCATGACATAAACTCCTCAACATTCTCCTCATCCAAACTGCTTGACATGTTGTTGCTGTAGCTGCCACATATTCTGCCTCTGCTATTGTAAAAGCTGCAATTGGTTGTTTCTTAGAAGCCCATGAAATGGCTCCTAATACCATATGAAAAACATATCAAGAGGTGATTTTCCTATCATCTATACTTCCAGCCCAATCAGTATATCCAATTGATTCATAATTTTCTGAAGTGGTGTATAAGATACCATACCTCTTTGTTCCTTTCACATACCTTAGAATTATTTTTGCTGCTTGCCAATGTGCTTCCTTTGGCCTTTCCATAAATCTGGAAATTAAACTTACAACATGCATAATATCCGGCCTAGTTGCAGTCAAATACATGAGGCTGTCAACTATGCTCTTATACAAACTTGGATCAATATCCTTGTTTTTGTCTTCTTTGCTTAACTTCAATCCCATCACTGTAGGAGTAATTTCTGCCTTACAATCCTGCATATTAAATCTTTCCAAAACTTCATTCACATATTTAGCCTGAGAAATAAAAATCTTATTTTTATTTTGCTCTACTTCTATTCCTAAGAAGTATCTCAGTAATCCCATATCAGTCATCTCAAATTCTTCTTTCATGACTATTTTAAAATTCTCAATGAGGTAAGCATCATTACCTGTGAATATCACATCATCAACATATAAAACAACAATGATAATCTTACCATATTTCTCCTTGATGTATAATGTGGGTTCTCCTTCACATTTCTCAAACCTGTTTTCCAGTAGATATGCATCTATCCTACTGTACTATGCTCTTGGTGCTTGTTTCAGCCCAGACAAAGCTTTCTTCAATTTTCATACCTTGTGCTCTTGACTTGCTTTCTCATATCCCCCAGGTTGTTCAACATATACCTCTTCCATCAATACTCCATTCAAGAATTCTCATTTTACATCCATTTGGTAAACTTTCCAATTGTGTTGTGCTGCTATGGACAACACTGCTCTTACTTTTCCATTCTTACAACTGGTGCAAAATTTTCCTCATATTCTCTACCATGTTGCTTCTTTTAGCCTTTGAAAACAAGTCTGGCCTTGTGCCTTTCAATCTCACCTTCAGCATTGCTCTTGTTTTTATAAACCCATTTCACTCCAATTACTTCTTTTCCTTTTGGGAGATCAACTAATTCCCATGTCTTATTTTTCTCTGTGGCATTAATCTCTTCATCCATGGCATCTATCCATTTATTATCTTTTATAGCTTCTTCAAAATGAATAGTATCTTCTACATGACAATACAATGCAAATAAAGAGTTCATACCTTCATTTGTTACCTCTTGCTCATAGATTTCATTTAGACTTCTAAATATGGTTCCTCTTTCACTTGCTAAACTTGTGCTTGTAGAAGCACTCAAATCTGCTCCTTGTGATATGCTTGGAGAAGCATTGTCATCACTTCTCAAGGGTGTTCTCATTCCTGCTTATGGTGTCCCTTGTTGTCCTTGTGTTGGTGGAGGTGGTGCTGCTAATGAGGAATGTCTTTCAGCCATTTCTTCCTCATCTTCATCATGATACAAACAAGTTTTTACATTCATTGTTTTCTCAATGCTTCCATCCCAAGCTTCTTTCTCAATGAACTGTACATCTCTGCTTATAACAAACTTCTTGGTGGATGGGTTATACAGTCGGTATGCCTTTGATTCTTCACTATATCCAATAAATATGCACTTCTCCCCCTTACTTTCCAACTTATTCCTTAGTTGATCTGGAATGTGTGCATAAGCCACACAACCAAAAACTTTCATGTGGGTGACAAACTGTTTTATGCCACTCCATGCTTCCTCTTGAACTCTGTTCATTACATCTTTGGTTGGGCATCAATTCAAGATGTATGTTGCACAATGTACAGCTTCAGCCCAATATTCATTTGGAAAATGTTTTTCTTTCAACATACTTCTTACCATGTCCATGATGGTTCTATTTTTCATTTCAGAAACTCCATTTTGTTGCATTGTATAACTTGTTGTAAATTGCTTGTGTATCCCATTTTCTCTGAAAAAATGCAGAAATTATTTTGAGATATATTCTCCTCCTCTGTCCGTTCTTAAGACTTTAATATGCTACCCACTTTGGTTCTCAACAAGAGCCTTAAAGTGGCAAAATTTCTCAAGCACTTCACTCTTAAATTTCAAAAAGTAAACCCATGTTTTTCTTGAGAAATCATCAATAAAGGTTAGCATATGGTGGTTTCCTGTTAATGATGGTGTTTGCATTGGTCCACACAAATATGAATGGACTATTTCTAAGGGTGCCTTTGCACTTATGCTCTTTCTTGATGGAAAGCTTTCTCTGTGTTGTTTTCCCAAGATGCAGCCTTCACATAGGCTGTCAGATTTCTCAATCAATGGTAATCCCTTTACCATTCCTTTCCTATGCAACAAATTCATACCTCCAAAGTTTAGATGTCCAAATCTCAAATTCCATAAGCATTTTTCATCTTTTTCGTCTCTTTGGAATGTCTCTTGTGTCACTGCTGCAATGGCATCTCCTTTCTTCAAATCTTCTCTCATATTGAGAGGGAACATTCTGTTCCTTGTCATCTTCACTTATGCAATGCATTTCTTGCTTGGTGGTTTATCCATGATGGTGCATACATCATCTTCCAAAAATACATTGTATCCCTTTTGAATGAGTTGTCCAATGCTCAAAAGGTTACACTTCATACAAGGCACATAATAAACATCTGATATGGTTTTTCTTTCTCCCTTCTTTGTCAAAACACTTACTCTACCTTTTCCCATGACAGAGACCTTACTGTCTATCCCCAATGTTACTTGAGACTTTACATTTTCATCAATTATGGAAAACATATAAATGTTTCCAGTCATATGGTTGCTACATCCTGAATCTAGAAACCATATATCTTCATTTTTCTCTTCAACCATATTACATGGTAAAAACAACTTCTCTTGACTGATATTTTCCTTAGTAAAATTAACACTAGGTCTATTACCCATGTCACTCTGTTTCTTCCTACATTCATTGGAATAATGGCCATACTTCTTACAGTAATGACATTGGACTTGGGATTTATCATACCTTTGTCCATGTGCTTGATTTTGTCCACCTTGTTGACTGCTTCCTTGGCCTTGGTTCTGATTTTGGTTGCTGCCCCTTCCACTTGTATTTGTAGGGTTGTTTCTTCCTTTGTTTTGGCTTCTGCCTCTTCCTTTTCCTCTGTAGTTTCCTCTGCCTTGACCTCTTCCTCTTCCAAAGGACATTTGGGTCTTGAAGGAATGCTCCAAAAATGAGTTTTTTGTTCTTCCCAATATTTTTTCACGTGTCATTAATGATGCATGAAGCTCATCAACTGTAAACTTTGAGAGATCCTTTTTCTCTTCAATGGTTGTGACTATCACATCAAACCTTGAGGGTAAGCTCCTCAACACTTTGTCCACTATTATTCTCTCTTCTACTGTCTCTCCATGAGATCTCATTTGGGTAACCAACCCAATCAACACTGTGAAGAATGAATCTATTGTATCAAACTCTTTCATGCAAATGAATTCAAAATCCCTTCTCATTAATTGAAGCTTTGTTGTCTTTACCTTCTCCATACCTTGGTAGGCTGTCTGGAGAGTATCCCATGCATCCTTGGACCTCTTTTCTAGTGCAATCCTTGGAAATACACTTTCTTGCACTGCCTGATAGAGATAGAAGAGGGATTTTGAGTCCTTCTTCTTATTACTCTTCAACAAATCCTTCTCTACCTATGTTAAGGCATTAAATGAATTTTCATCTGCTGGTTCTTCTAGACCATCTTCAACTAGCTCCCATAAGTATTGAGAGGCAAACAAGGCTCTCATTGTGATTTCCAAATAGTCATAGTTCTTCCCATTAAACTATGGGAGTTGAGTATTTCCTATACTCGTGCTTGTGCTGGCTCCTACCATGGCTAGCTTACTAAACTATGCTTTTAAAAACTTGATTGTGTCTCCAAACAAACTGTCTCTGAGGACTACACTCTTTAAACAAACACAAAACTCTATTTTTGAGAAATACCTTGCTTTTGCTAAGCCTTCACTATGCTGGTCAAAAGTTGCAACAAACTTCTTCCTTCAGCTTCTTTGACAACTTCAAAGATCCTGGACTAGCTCCAATACCATGTTGAAATTTCTGGTTATTTTCAAACACACAGAGGAAATAAAAATTCCTCTTCTTTAACACAGAGAAGTCAATTTAAAATGTGGACAGAGATGAAAAAAAAAAAAAAACCTCTTTAATTAAACTTTAAAAAAAAACTATTATAGTGTTGCCACAGAATTGTTGTTCTGGCCCTTTAAAAAAAACTAACTGCTTCACACATACCATTTAAAATTTTCTCTCTATCTCCTTTTTTTTTCTGCCTTTGGGCTTACAAGAATACACACAGTCAACTCAAAAAAAACTTTTTTTTCTCTGCCTTCTGGCATAATACACTTTCTGTTCTCTATATTGCTTTAATACATAGTCAAAATAAAAAGATGCACACACAGTGCTCTTCACGGCTTCTCATTTTTTTTTAATTCACTTTTCTGTCTTTTATATATAATATATATAATCCAAAAGGTTTTAAAAGAAAAGTGTCGCATATTTAAAATATTAAACTTGACCTAAGGTTTAAGGATTTAAAATATGTGACGGCATATGAAATTTTAAATTAAGGTTCTAAAAACCTTATAACGTATTCATCGCGGATTTCAAAAACAAAAGAATAAACTCCTTTAATAAAACATCGCATCCAATTTCCTCATGGTTGACTGGGATTTTCAGCCATGTGATCGCTTCCTCATTGGCTGGAGGTGGACCCCAGTGGAATTCAAACAATCTTCAAGCATATTTGACAAAGCCTTATTGCATCGCAATCCATATGACTTGGTTTGCTGGTGGCCCGGATGATAAACTTAATATTTTTGCGCATGATATATGCGATAGCAGCAATATCGCATCGCAAATAAAACAACACGACTTGTGACGGCACAGAAAGGTAAGTGATGAAAGTTGTGAAATGTGTTTTGCATTCTGTGGTTGGTGTGGTGTTAATGCAGGTTGATGTTGCGATTTAAATAGAGGGATGGCATGGTTTGAAGAGCGGTTCTTCAATGTAGAATGTAGGCTACGGCCTTAGACAAAATTTTGGTTTTTCAGGCTCATTTAAATCAGGAATTCATTGTGAGATGGAGTGTAAACATAGCAAAAAAAAATTCATGATGTTCGTTGTCCTCCGGTGTTCCATATGCATTGTTGGATTTAATATTTCAACATCTTCCCCTTTCAAATCATCTCCATGCACATTATTTCATTCACCCCATGACCATACCATGACTTTATCAATCAATTAAACAATAATACATAACACTACAATAGAGTGCCCATGATCCCCTTCATTTTCTTTTCTGGAACTCTTCAGGGCCCAGCTGGGTAGAAGACCTGCTCACAGACTCTCTATGGCCACACATAAAACTATTACCAAGTTGTCGAAGGCCCATCCTTGCTCAAGATTTTCCACTCCAATCTGCCCAAAAAAGCCAAGCATTCCAAATCCCACCCTTCTCAGCTAATTGTTTAGTCATCTCACTATTATGTTCATCCACAACATCATCCTTGGGTATTTAATTTTTTTTAAGTTTGATGACGTGAATTTCACACCAAAAAACATGATCCTTGTATAACTATATTTTCTCTTTGAATAAAAAAAAATAACTGTTCAATTCATTGGGTTTCTCACACTCTATATTCAACTTCCATAGCTTGATTTGCAGGTTAGACGAGAAAAATGAAAGTGGCGGTTATAATGACTCCAGAAGATGTGTATTGTCTTTAAATATAATTTGAAGTTGACCCTCAAGTCAATGACAATGAATTTTTGATGAAAATATCAACAACGACATTGAATAGGGTAGATGCCCTCCAAGGGAAAGGTGTGTAACCTATGCCAAAAACGTGCACCACCTTATCTTGGCTTTGAATGCTTATGAATTATTGAAGCTGTAAAAAAAATGTATTAACGTAGAATAGTGATGACGTTTGTATAGTTATCGGAGGAATGTTTCCTATTTAGATAGCCAAGAATTCTGGGAACAAGAAGAGAGGATAAATATCTTGGAAAGGAAGCAATTTTTTTTTTCTAGGATTTTTATAGTTGTGCTAGGCATGAGGTCACTATTTGTGTAGTTTTTTCTCATCCTCATTCCACCAACGGTATATTCTATGTCTTTGTTGTAAGAGAACTTTTGGAAAAAAAATTGCATCATGTTGGAGTATCCATAATGGTCATTGTATTGGTCTTCAAAATATATGTTTTGGTTCTTCCTCTAACATCCATAAGGGGTCGTGTATTACCCCATCAAAATGCACACCCTTTTGAGCATGAAGATGGTTATGATGTTGCTCGTTTGACACTAGAGTCAATAGGTGGAAAAAATCCACACCTATGAGCACCTTGTATTAAATATGTGGTGTGGAATGGGATTTCGCCATGTTTTCCTTGTTCTATACACAATAATTATATGAACCATTTGGATCATCATTACCCATGGGTAGGGAAGTTCATTGAATCGTGCAACCACTCTTATTTCTTGATCTGAATTAAGAAATAGCATATTATGTTATGTTCTTGAAATCTATTCCAAAAAAACTTGCATCAATTGTGCCCATATTGTATATGTTTTTTTTTTTTTTTTTGTAGGTGGACTTACAATAGTTCATCTCTATATGATCAATACAAATCAAAATTTCAGATATCGAAATGATAGAAAAGAAAATACTTACAACAAAGGAGTAATACATTATTTCAAAGAAATTGTTTTTACAATCATTTCACTGTTGAAGAATTTTCGAGCCTTTAAAACATCTCATTAGATATTGATAATTTACAAATATAAACCACCAAATCTATATCAGACATATTGACAAGTGAACTATCGCATCATGATCAACCGCACAAAACTCTTGGGCCACATATTGTCAACATCACATTTGGGCACAAGAATTACAAGGTATCCCTTTCTTTAATTATTCATCCATCATGGTTATTGATCATCCACAAACTCATGGTTATGGATCAACTACACAAAATCCTTTCCATCGAATTCCATTTTCTAGGCCACACACGATTAGTATCACAGTTGGATTAGAAGCATTACAGGGCATCTTTATCCTCAGATCTTTGTTCATCATGACTATGGGTCATCCACAAACCCATGGTTATGGGTCAACCATACAAAACCCTTGTCTTCAACAAATCTTGGTTTTGGTTCATCCACAAACCCGCAATTATGGGTTATCTGCAAACCCCTGATTATGGGTCAATTGCACAAAAACATTCTATTCATTGGTTCATATTCAATAAAAATTTTCCAAGAGGGAACTTGAGGCAGTGAGGACCATTGCTTCCTAAAGGGAAAGGAGTGATCTGGATGGAAAATGGCATCTACCCATGGTAGTGGAAAAATTCATCCTTCACAATGTAGTGGCAAAATTTTCTTTCAATTGATAAATGGTTTCTTGAATGGTTATATTCCTTGCGTATTTAGTACTTATTTTGAATAGTGAGTTTTTTTTATGATCTCTTGGTGTTCATGTCTCTTAGATCTTATCCTCTCCCAGGATCTACATCATGAACATGTTGATCTATGTGGCTATTCACCCCACACATGTTTTCTCACGATTTACCCATTGGCACTATGAAGTTAATTCTCTAGCCACATTAGCATTTGTATTTTACTCACTAGGAATTAGGGTATAGTCCACTCACATAGTGATTTACTTTGTTCAATTGTTTTTCCATAATTTATGTTATCATTTGCATAAATTTAGGAGAAGTAAAAATTAAATATGGAATATATTCTTTATAGTAAGACAATTAAACAAATTTACTAGGAATTATTGCACACCATAATTTATGGAATTCTTATTAAACAAAAATATAGCGTGCATATTTTAAAAAGTAAATAACTTGTTAAATAAAAACTATTGCAAGCTATATGGAATTCTTATTGCTATGACACCATGTTATTTTTTCAATTACTATTTAGACAAGCACAATTTTTTCCATGAAATAGTTACTTCCAATGATATATAAACATCATTAACATCATAAATTCAACTTCTTCAAAACTTACCTCTTCCTCAAATCACTTGTTAAGTGTATGCTAGAGAGAAATATGTGTCTTTTTATAATAATATTAGGTTTCCCAAAAATGATATCTTTTTGTGAATTAAATTACATTTTCTTTCTTTTAATTTTAATTTAAAATTGTATTTAAAATTTTTATTTTTTATTTTAACTTAGGTAACTATGAAATACCTCCCACATTTACACAAAAAAAAAAAAAAAAAAAAAAATTACTGATTATTAAATTTTATATTTAGAATTGAATATTTACTTAATTTTAACTTTTAATTTAATTTGAAATTTCTTTCTTTTCATTTCAACTTGTGTCATTGGGGAATATCTCAACCAGCTACCAAAAAACCAATATAAATTATCCATTATTAAATTTTATATTTAATTTTTAATATTTACTCATTATTATATATTTTTATTTAATTTTCAATTTCTCATTCTGCTCGTTATTATATTTAAGTGCACAAGTTAATATTTCAATAACACAAATGGTTGAATGGTTATGTTTAATTATTGATATTATAATTCATATTTAAGAGTGAAATTAAATTTATTTTAATTTAGCTATTGGTAGAGATTTAAGGCTTTAATGTTATTAAAGCATTGAAAATGAGAAAAAATGATTCAAAATTATAAAATAACAGTGCTGTAATATTTATTATTAATTTAATAAAATTAAATATTTTAGAATAAGTGTGAAATTTTAAAAAAATAAAAATATAAAAATTAATTTTTTAATAATAAATTAAAAATTGTCAAGTTTCATTAGAACAACCTTTTGCGGATGGGTCTAGTAAGAAGGGCTATCCAGGATCAAATCTTACCTTGTGCAACTATGCTAGGGGGAGGAGACAAGTTGAACCCACTTTTCTTAGTGTTGGTGTGGTTGGGTGCGATCCCTGGGTGATTTTGACGTCTTAAATGCTCCTGAGTAGTAGTTTCAAAGATTTCACATTTCTTGGATTAAAAGTAATTACGAGAGTGTCTAGTGCTACAATATGTCCTCCTCCTTGTAGCCTTGATCACAACACGGGGATTTGAATCTGGGTCTTTCTAGTTTCAAAATTTTCACATTTCTCGAATTAACCAATTGAGCGAGCTGCCCCATATGATATAATATTTATTATTATAATATTTGTAAAATTAAAAAATAAAAAATAAAAATAAAAAATTTATATATATTTCTTTAAGGCATACATAAATAATTTTGTTTTAATGAGAGAAAAGGAATCTTTTTTTGAAGTGGTGAAAGGGTTGTCAATTTGAAATTCCTACAAATAAATAGAAATTCAAGGAGCATAGAATACACAAAACTATTTGTGTCTTACAATCCACATATATAGTGCTTATGAGATCCAAAAGATTCGAAACTACGATATTATTGTTTATAGAATTTCTCAACAAACTCCAACAACCAACAAATCTAACATGCCATTATACTACTGTAAGCATTAATTCTAAGTGTCTCCCTTAATACTTACTTTACACAATTAGAATTACAAATATTAAAACAAAATCACAAATTACAATTCACACATAGGTCACATGTGTTTGATATGATCTTCACTAGCACTTTTACCCACTTTAAAATATGGACTTTCTCCACCATAATCTTTGAGCTTCCACTCAGGTCATTTAAGGTACAATTGTCTTTTACCATCGTTGACATACTTGTAAGATCAACAATATTCACATAGTGGACTCATTGGGCCTTCTGCAATAAAATTTATCAAGTAATGAACCACTTTATGGAACTACCACTCTCTGTCTGATATTTCACTTTAGTGTATCTAGTAGTTGCTAGGAAAAGAGTCTGACACTAAATATATTCAGAAGTTAACCACACAACTTGACTTGTAAAACACACAAGAATCTCATATTATAACCTATAGCCCTTGTTCAAAGTTTTCTAGCCCGAAGAACAAAAAACACCCTAACAATATATAAACAAAATCAAACTAATAATATGTTCAAAATTTCTAAATATCCCTAACCACTAATTTACAATCAATTTAAATTATACAATATTATTCAATAAATAATGCACGCTGACCACTAATTTACAACTAATTTGAATTATACAACATTGTTCAATAAATAAATAATTCTGCACTTTCTACCAAATAAAAGACAAATAAATCAGCAAATCTCACAACAACAAAACTAATAATTATGAAACTAAAAATCTCCTTGTCCCTCCCTATTTTGTTCATATATATTGGTGTCTCAATCAATCTTTATCTTAAAAGTTTCTCTTCTTCAACTTTTATCTTAAAGTTTCTCTTCTTCACGACATAATTATTAGGGTGGTCAATTCTAACAAACCCACATGTTTTAATGCTTGCACCATTCTCTAAGCTCCACTTTAGCACAACACCATTATCGTAACTCAGACCCACAAAGCACAGATCCACGTGGTCTCTAAAAATTGGTCTGATATAGGCGGCTACTCTAACACAAGTCGACTCTGAGAAATGGCTGAGGGAAATTAACTGCCCCTCTGGCCTTTAGCACAAACTCGTACGTGAAGACCACTCTACCTCCCACGACGATTACTTTTCCATCAGGCAGGAGCTAACTAGTAGCGTACCACCGCAGTTCAGCTAACGTCATGTTGGTATTCTCAACCCAATCACAGTCTCCCGCTGCTGGACATGGTGTGATTTCCCTCACTTCCAGTCTCGTCCAGGTCCTCTCGTGTATTTAGGGTTTTATAGAGATTTATTTTTGCGACGATAGTCTAGGAGAATATGACAGTACTTTTAGTCTGAATTGGTCTGATCTCTGAGTTTTGGATGATATATAATTTCCTGTGGAACATGGGGCACAGATAGTTACTCTCATATGTGAATCACAGTCAGAAGAGAAATATGTAATTTGTACTCTTTTTTCTATATAAAAGAAAGCTTAGACATATGTAATTTGTACTCTCTCACTACAATATAAAGGGGGTTTTAAGACAATATTTAAGACAATTTTTGGGTAAATTGGACAAAAGAAAACTTGTGTATTGTCTTAACTCAAATTAAATCATTTTAAAATTAAATTATCTTAAAATATTGTCTCTATAAAGACAATATTAACATTTTTGTCTCTCCAGAGACAATTTTGTTTTTTTCTCTCCAAAGACAGTTTCATTTTTGTCTCTCCAAAGACAATAGTTGGAATTGTCTTTATGGAGATAATGTCTTTAATCCTATCTATTGTCTCTCTAGAGACAATATAAAACAATGAATCCAGAAAAATATCTCACCATTAAAATAAATAAATATAAAAATATTTAATTAAAAAAATCTACAATATCTTTGAATAATTCATGTTAGGGTACAATGGAATCGAACCATCAACCTCCTGCATGGCAGGTGCTCTACCATTGAGCTAGCACCCTTTAAAGAATTGTATAATAGGCATTGATTTTTGAAAAATGTTCAACACATAATGGCATAATCCTTGTAAAATATATAATCATGCAAGCCCCTATTTTTAACTTAATAAAAAAATAACACAATGGAGTTAGTTTTTTTAACTTAATAAAAAAATAGCTCAATGGAGTTAGCTCACTGTGACACCCTTGTAGCTTGACTTAAACAAAATGCTAATAATAAACAATAATCCACAAACAAATTAATCTAGCCATACAAAAAAAATTAACTATAATCTTCACAAACAATACAACCACCACCCAAAGACCTACACCAGCTTGCTAATAGGCACTGCTGAACATGCATAATCTACAGCCATATTCAAATTTCAGAGCTTCATAGTCTTGAGTCCATCCAGACACCTGCATGAATTAAGACAACATAGCCAAAAACCTCCAATCTATCATAGCGTTCTCAACATGTCCTTTTTAGAACTTTCACAAGAACCAATATTCATTTAATTTAGATCTCCATGTCCCCAATGATTCAAATTAATCAAGGTTTCAAATCATCCTCCCTTGAGGACTTTTCCAAATATATTCACTTCTAGCTTTTACACTCTGATTAGGACTGCTCTTACCTGCTATTTGACTAGGGTCCCTGTTATTCTACTACTTGCTGAAAAGATAGAATTTGAATTTTGAACTTTAGTCTCACCAGCTCAATTTAGAAGAATCCTTTTGCATTAATATGATGCTTTGAGCATCAATTTTATGCTAAGCTTCCAACTGTAGCATTGAGAAGAATATGCTTCTTCTATCAAAATGCAGATCTGAACTCCTCTGAACTCTAGTTGGTACCCAATTTTGATTTTCTCAAAAATATGTTCTTATGCCATCATCATACTTCTCAAAGCATGCTCGAACAAAATGTTCATTTTTTTAAATATAGGACTACCTGACAATATAGTGAATTTGAAGCATGCATGTACACAGAAATAGTTGACCTGGTTAAAATATTCCTTTTCTACTCATGCGGACATAGCCATGCAACCAACTATTACAGTTATGCACATTGAACATGTAAGCTTTATCACTTGGGTCATAAATAAACTGTGTGACATACATATCTCTATACAATAATTTTCCACAGTTATCAGACATATCATAAACATGAGGACCCTTAAGATACATCAAATATGAATCATGATCCACGCTTTTTTTGTCCCAGCTTAGTGGCCCTATCATCTAATATGTATTGTGATATTTGTGCTAAACATGCTTCAAAGACTTTGGATTCTAGAGAGGCACTTAAATTTGGACTTGTAGATGATGTTGTGGCTCATTCAGACCTTCTTGCAGCAGCTCAGAAGTGGGCACTAGACATTCATGAAGGTCATCATCCTTGGCATCGGTCTCTCCAAAGCATAGATAAGATAGGTTCTTTACCAAAAGCACGGGATGTGTTGGATAATGCCAGAGCTAAAGTAAAGAAGACATATACTAATGTTTCCTACTTCAGCATTTCCTACCCTTCAATATTGTTGGATGTAATCAAGGAGGGGCTTGTGAATGGTGCTGTTGCGGGAGTTATATTGGTTTGTTTCTTCCAAACCCATGATTTAGAAGTGTTTCTGTCTAAATGAAATGAAAGAATTTGCATCCTCTTGTAAAGTTTTTCAACGATATATCTAGTTGTTATAATGATTACATTAGAATTAGAAATAAACTTCAGAACTGTAGCAACTTGGAAATTTCTGCATCCAATGATAGTGTTCTTTATTTGTGAATTTACTGAAAGGAAAAAATCTGTATAGCATATCATAGACTTCTTGTAGAATATCTGATGACTTTGATCTTTGGCAGGAAGGGAAAGCATGCCAATATTTGATCAGAACTCTCGAAGAAAAAGGACTCATGCATGTTTTTTTTGCACAACGCTCATCCTCTAGGGTAGGCTGCAATTATGAGGAAGTTGATTATGCTTTATTTATTTATCTTTTGCTCAAGAAAATTCTTCTTATATACTTTTAAATTTCATGAAGCTTACAGTAAGTGTTACATGACGTGATTGAAGAGCTACTTATGAGACACTTATTCCTACATAAACAAGAATGGTCATCATGTCAGCCATATCCCCAACCTCGCAACATCTTTCCTTAAACAATTCTTCGATTTGAAATAAAATATATTATGTATTAATTGAATTTCTTATTTGCAGGTTCCAAGAATTACAGACCAAGGATTGATTCCTCATCCAGTTAGAAAAGCAGTTGTAGTTGGAGGTGCTCTTATGGCTTCTAGAATAGCAATTGCTCTGGCTTTGAGTAAAATTCCAGTTATTTTGAAGGAAGTTGATTCAAAGAAATTAGATGCTGGCATCTGGAAAATACATGGTTAGTTGATAATAATCAAAACTTGCTACTTTCTATTAGTAGGGATCATCCTTAAAATTATGTTAAGACAAAGAGAATACTTCAGATCATGGCACATTTTATTTTGGCTAATGATGGAAGAAGCAATCTATCATAAATATGCATCACCATTTGTTGAATGCTCTTTTCTGTTTTTTTTGGACAAGTCAATATAAAGTTTAAACTTTAAACTTTAAACACCTATTCTTAGAGCTATATTTTGATCCTTCTTAACATGATTGTATATTTTGTACAGAAATCAGAATTGAATATTTGAACTTGATAAGTGTTAATTAATCATATGATAATATTTGCAGAGACCTCAAAATAGAAAATGCGTTATCCTAGCAAAAATAAAGAAGGCTTAGATGAAAGGAAAGGATAAACAAGTGATGGAAACTAAAATGGAAAGGGAGGCTTACAAGATCGGATAAACATGAGAGAGAAACTGAAAGAATAGAAGATGCTTGAAAATAGAAAGCTCAGCGGGGGAATAATTGACCTTTTGCATCTTAAGTGAAGATTGAGGTTCCCCTCTAAAACAGGATATAGAGTTCCATTTATTGGAGATACACATTAAAAAGTTTTAATTTTCAGCCATGAGGTGCCATACAGTGTAGACATGGTTCATATCATGCAACCATGGCCTACTTTTGAGGATTGGGGTATAAACTGGTTGGTTAATCTAAAGCTTGTCTCAAATATTACTTGGTGCTGACTCTGCTGAGTATCACACTTCTGGAAACTCCTTTTTTTGTATTAAACGAAATGTACAGACACCAATGAATTTGAAATGGCAATGGGAAACATAAAGAAGATTAAATTTCCTTCCTTGACTAGGATGTAAATGGAAGAAGACGTCTCAACAAATTCTAAGGATACCATTCTGACATAGCCTCATCTGAAGCTCCAAAGTTCTTTCCTTCTACAAATGAAAAAAAACAAATTCCTCTGGGATAGTAGAATTCAATGTAGATATTAATACTCAAACTGTCATGTCTTTTGCTAGGCTCTTGTAAAATTGCCTGCAATGCATTCTTTAAAAAGCTAGTCTGGACTACAACTCAATCTAAAAGTTCTAACTGTGTTTAGTTCATATTTATACAACACCATGTAGATGTACTTTGCATAATCTTTGAGAAGTCCTTTTGCTGAACATCATGATATAACAGATATACAACAATTATATCAGACGTCATGGAAAGACAATGAAGGTATTTATTTGCAAAATACACACATCCACTGACTACATAGGCATGATTCACCACCTAACTGTAAATATCTGCTGAAGATATTAGCCTCATGCTGGGCTATGAAACAAGATAGGTAAAATTTGCCAAACGGTCTCTATCTCCGTCTCAACCTAAATCTGGGCACTACAGTGCTATAGAGCTTTAGAAAATGAACATACACCGTGATACTCGAAGATATGTAGCACTAATCTCGTAATTTGGACAATTTCCTTCTTGCCACTTTTTGACTATGCCTAGATTCTTCTACTAAAATACTCTCTCGGGAATTGTTTCTCAGCCATGGAAGAAGGTTTTGGGACACACAGGAAAAAAAATGTCAAGAGTAGTATCAATGTCCTTAAAACAAGAATGCGCAAAGCCTAGTATGAAATAGATGGCCAAAATGTGGATTTCTACTTCTAATTAGACCAAGTAGCTTTAAAAGTCTATCCATAAAATAGAGCCATTGAAACTCTAGTATCCTGAAATTATACTTGATAAGAAAAAGGTTAGTTATAAAGAGTGAATTAATTCAAGCTTAACACACTACGAAATCTGAGTATAGGAATTAATTAGAAAAAAAACACACAAATTATGCATGAGCTTGAACAGCCAATACTATGAGACCGGAAGATGGATTTCTCATGGAATTTCCCAGGTGCATCTGATGCATAAATTTTGTAGTAAAAAGAAATTAAGAATGCAGAACACTTCTGCATTGCTCTGCCTATAGAAAAAAATACACTCCAAATATAAGATCACTAAAATGAACTCTGTTCAACATCCAATGACATAAAAAATCAATAAGTAAGATCCTAGACTATATAAGAACTCAATACACAACATACAAACTAGAACGTCATTATAGCTTGACAGGCTTTATTAGTCTGAGTGAAGGTTAGAAAACAAAAGTACATTACTCATCTGGTTTCTGATTGTTGTGACTTGGCTTGTGATTTTTCCAATTCCATGTTGAATGTTGATTTTATCTTCTAGTGGTATCTAACTCTTCTCTATCTCTTTTACATGAAGCCAATTTGAAAAACCGTGCTTCAAGTGGAAAAATTACAGAGGAGGAGGCAACAATATGAAAGAAAAGATAGTGAGGTCAAACTTATTTGGGAAATATTTTGTCAAATTCTGAAATATTTCTAAAATCTGAAATAAACATAAAAATGGCCCATATATTCTATATTCTACTCCAGGCATACAATTTAGTATTCTTATAAGAAAAAGTTTTTTTTGAATGAATATTTTGAAAATACATTTTTCTGGTTAAGTGTTTTCTTTAAGGATGTTTTTAGTGAAGGGTGTTTCTTTAACTTGCAAAATTCCCACCAACATTAAGGACGGCCAAATCATTAAGCAAGTTCCTTAACTATTTTCTGTGTAACAGATGGGCATGTCCTCCAGGCAAGTCCCTGAAATTCGACGCAGAGGAGACATTTTACCTTGTGAAAGGTAACGTGAGAGCATATATGAAAGGATATTCACACCAGTACGTGGATTTTTCTGCAGGATATTTGGTGGTCATTCCAAAGGGGATGAAATGCACTTGGGACGTCTCTGTAGCTGTGGACAGCCATTACTGATTTGAGCAATCACTGGCAGTTTATCAGCCTGTAATTCAATACTCGTCATACCATACTTTGCCCTTCAAAGATAAGGTTTCTCTGTGCTATCTACTAGTTCAAATATCATTGTCTTGGAATATATAGCCAACATGGCAGTCCCTTAAAAATATTAATGAAGAAAGCAATCTAGGATAAAAAAATCCACTTTGGTGCTGAAGACAATTTGAGATATGAACCCTTTGTGGGAGGATCTGGACAGATTTAAGGTGAACCATCCCAAATTATCCAAACCTTGGTCAGTGAGGAAATCAGCAGCATACAACAGAGAAAAATAACCCTCAGTGGCTCTCCATGGTTGAGCAAAAAAGAACAAGATCATGAATATAGTTTTTAATGCTCCTACTTGCTAAACTTGTCATAGATCAAGAGTGTGTTGATTCAACTTTATACATGTCCACTACAAACTCTGTTTTCTAATTGATATTACGTGTTTACTCACTTTATCTTGTCACAGATCAAGTGAGTGTTGATTCCAACTTTATACGCATCGAGATGATGTGTTGTTTCCCTTGCTTGTGGAAAGGTATGACATTTTATTGGCCTTTGCAATCTAAATGGAATTTGTATGCAAAATACCGACTATATATTTTGACCATTATAGTATTGCTCTCACAAAACATAAGGTGCCACGAGTCTAATGATTAAGAAGTTTATTGAGTTGATTTTATCCAAGTCTACTTTTGTCATTTTGTGAACAATAAGATTTGACTAGTTAGCATGTGTTTTAAATTTATCAGCCAATATGTCCAGTAGTGAAAACTACAAATTAGACGTTGTTTCTATTCTGTCCAAACCCAGAACAAGGAGCAAATTTTCCTTATGAAAATAGAGGTTCTGCCCTAAAAGTTGGAAAGTCACAGATTCAGCTGCTAAGAAGATTAATGAGCACATGTTTTTCTGACGTCAACTATAGATATATAGATCCAAATATGGTGTAAAAGTAATCAGTGTTTCCATAATCAAATATTTTCCAGTACAGTAAACAACAATTGCAGCAACCCCCCCATGTGGGCTATGTCTCCCCAAATAGGGAAACTGTTACAAGTTTAAAAACATAACTTTCAAATTTCAGAAAAGGGGAAACCGATGTAACACAGGGATTTAATTCACTGTTTCGGGCCATGTCCAATGTTTTCACATCTTGGGGACTGGGGGATTTGTGAACCCCTGAAACAGTCAGTGAAATCACAGAACCAAATTAGATTTTTCAGATCAGATGTTTATTAGACTATAAGATCTTCTATAATGAGCGGTACTTCTATGTATGAGCTCAATTTGATGTTCATGATCTCTAGCCGTAGGTAGATCATTTTAGTTCTAATGGAATATCATCTTCCTGCTTCACTTCCATCGATTAAGTCTAGCAATGACTCCACAACAACTCTTTTCTAGGAACTTTTCCATTCTATGTGAGTTGATCATCTGAGAAAGTTGAGAACTTAGCCCATTGAGTTCATAATCACTTCCATCTAATTTGAATCTCATAAATAATTCATTATAGTTTTTAGAAATGTACCCAAATTTCACAGTCATTTAATCCCTAGAACCACATCTACTTTTCCCATAGGAATGGCATACATGGGGCTTGATAAGTTATAGTCTCTAACTCTCCTATACTAAGTTTGATGTTTATAGCATTTTCCTCCACAATCAAAACTTCCTCTGTTAACAACTGATACTTCAAAATTTTCCATTGGGTACACAAAATGACTGAAATACTTTCATAATATTTGATCATTGAACCTATGGATACTACCAGAACCAACAAGCGCTATGAATTTTTTCTTCTTAATATATGTTATGATCTCAGGGGTTTGACTTATTGATACAACTAGCAATGCATGAACTGATATTTGATTCGCAATATCTTGATCTATGTTGAGCAAAAGTTCTACTACTTTTTCCCTGTTCTTTTAGGTTCACAATTTATTGCTCACTCATTTGTGGGGGTGCCTCTGTTTCCTCCCCATAATTATTTTACATACTGAAAAATTTCCTTCTTTGAAATTTATGCCCCTTGGAGCATTTCCTATTACAAAAAAAATAGGCATGGAAATATAGGATGCTAGAGGGGTTTCACAGAGGACACTTCACAATGCAACCCCGCTTCACTGCATATCTCAATAGATATTAATCGTGATGCAACAAAGGGGAGTGCTAAAAGAAGATCCAATTGGTGTAGGAAGAAATTCAAGTGTGGGGGTTCAAATCCAAAGCGAGGAATTTTTCAGGCCATCATGATCGGGGTTTCCAGCATCCTACAACACCTCAAAATACCAGCCGCAATCTTAAACATGGAAAAGTAACATGATTCTATAACATACATGCCAGTAACCCTTTAGAGTAACAGGTGTATACTAATGTTCACCCTTGAAGTGTTTAGTATCAACGTTGCCAAAGACTATCTCTCCTCCAGCTTCCTCATCTACATTCCTATTCATTCAAAATGAGAAGAATGGTTCTTTGACAAGGCCTTGGCTAACCATGTTATACCCTATTCAAAGCAGAAAGAGTGTTTTGGCCAAAAAATATATATTTTTCAGAGTAAATTTCCCTAGATAGTTAGAGCACCAAATGTTGTCCTTCATAATTGATATGACTTTTTGCTTCTTAATATATATTGTGATCTCAGGGGTTTGACTTATTGATACACCTAGAAATGCATGAACTGATATTTCATTCTCAATATCTTGATCTATTCTGAGCAAAATTTCTACTAATTTTTCCCTGTTCTTTTAGGTTCACAATTTCTTGCTCACTCATTTGTGGGGGTGCCTCTGTTTCCTCCCCATCATTATTTTACACACTGAACAATTTCCTACTTTGACATTTATGCCCCACAGATCATTTGCTATTACAAAAAAATAGGTAAGGAAATATAGGATGTTAGAGGGGTTTCATAGAGGACACTTCACAATGCACCCCACTTCACTGCATATCTCAATAGATATTAATCATGATGCAACAAAGGGGAGTGCCAAAAGAGGATCCAATTGGTGTAGGAATCAATTCAAGTGTGGGGGTTCAAATACAATAAGAGGAATTTGTCAAGCCATAATGATCAGTGTTCCCAGCATCGTACAACACCTCAAAATACCAGCCTCAATCTTAAACATTGAAAACTAACATGATTCTATAACATACATGTCAGTGACCCTTTCAAGTAACAGGTGTATATTGATGTTCACCCTTGAAGTGTTTAGGATCAACGCTGCCAAAGGCTATCTCTCCTCCAGCTTCCTCATATGCATTCCTATTCATTCAAAATGAAAAGACTGGTTCTTTGACAAGGCCTTGGTTGACCATGTTATACCCTATTCAAAGCAGAAAGAGTGTTTCAGCCAAATATATATATATATTGCAGAATAAATTTCCCTTGATTGTTAGAGCAGCAAACATTGTCCTTCAGAAGCCAACAAAAGGACTCAGTATTGGCTAATTATATAACATAGGCCTGGTACTTACAATCAGATCAGGAGCTCAAAAAATAGGCAAGGATATATAGGATGGTAGAGGGTCTGCACAGAGGACACTTCACAATGCACCGCTTTGCTGCATGTCTCAATAGATATTAATCATGATGCAACAAAGGGGAGTTCCAAACATGAAAAAAGAGGATCCAATTGATGTAGGAAGCAACTCAAGTGTGGGGGTTCAAAACCAATGCGAGGAATTTGTTAGGGCATCATGATCGGGGTTTCGAGCATCCAACAACACCTCAAAATACCAACTTGCAGGTTCCCTTGGGAAGTAGGGTTGAAGGCACATTTACAAAGATTTGGGGAGGATTGCATTATTTTTATTGCCCTACAGATGAAGCAAACTCAATCTATGACTGAAGGTTGGGGAATTAAATGACTTGAGATTTTGACTATTCAAAGTTGAGGAAGATTACATTTTATGTTCTGAAATGTATCCAACTCAATCTGTGATTGAATTTTGGGGAATAAAATCACTTTAGAGCTTGACTATGATTCCATATAAGAGTATAACCATCCCCCCAGCAGTTCATTGACTAAGATCAGAGGGCATATGTTTCCTTAGGAGAGTGCAGGTCAACAAGACCAACAGACAGCAGATATGAAGGAAACTATGTAGTTTGCAATGCCTACCACCCATATCCTGTAAGGGCCAAGGTTGAGTAACCGAGAAATGAAACTAAGGAATGGGGCTCCTCAAGACAACTGTGGGCATGAAATGGTTTGTATAAGATATGATGAACAGAATGACAAAATAAAATATGTGCAACACAAAGAGACAGGAGAAAAAATATTGATTTTTTCTCAACCCCAAAGCAAGAAATTTTGGCTGATACTTGGCATTGGGCACTGTTTGGAGATGACAACAAGTGTCAAAAATTACACATAATGTGGCTTTCTATCCCAACACAGCAGACTGCAAAAAGTTGCCATGGTGGAAAGGAGTCGTAAACCCTGCTTCTCCCACACACTTTATCAAAGTGATGTCTGTAGATCCACTTCATGACTAAGTACATCCTTTGCTAAGATTGGCATCAACCAACTAAAAAGTGATGGGAAACAAATTATTCCTCCAACAAAGATTTAAAGTCAATTTTAGAGACTGCCTTTTCACCAATCAGAAAATCAGGCCCATAAATGAACATTAATTTTTGAATTCGTTGTGTGTCTGCTGTCACAAGCATAACATAGAGTCACTACTAATATCTGAGCTTTAGATTTATATTTTACATGGGCAATAGGAATCTAGCTCCTACTGATTTTCACACAAAAAAAGTTACTAGAACTTGTTTACTCGGAGAAAAATCCAATACATCTGAACACCTTAGTTAGGTTTTGAAATTATGAAGCTATGGAGTCTGGACAGTTTTAAAAATGGGAAGCTTCCTCTCAGTCCCATTTGAGTTGGACCATATGAACTAGTTTGAATTCCCCACTGTAAATCTTTCTAAAATCTTACTGTATATTAATGAAAGTTTCCTTCATTATTTAAAAAAATTCCAAGCAAAAGAAAAAAAAAGTACACATTTTAGAAGGTGAACCTAAGCTAGTTCATGATTGCACTGAAAGAAGATACTCACCGAACTGGAACAACTTTGTCAACTGCAACTTCTTGAAATCCAAGTCCAAGGAGACCATCAAACTTAGCCAGTAAGGATGTTAGACTTGGCTCACATGTCCCCATAAAAACCTATTCTAGAAAATGACAATAAAACTTTCAAAATACCCTGGTGACGAAAAAAAAACTTAACTTGCTAGATATTTTTGAAATAAAAAATTTTCTAACCTAGTCTTTCACGAAAAAGTACCCTGTTGTGACATCATCTTGAGACAAATATCCATAGATTGCACCATTTCCATACTGAATATCACAGGACTTTCCTACACAACCAATAAAAAACTCAGATCAATTACAGTCTAAAATGACAATCCCCCTCGAAATGCATTATGCAAAAGAAAATTGAGAAAGATAAACTACTAAAAAGTTCACATGATCTTAAAATCACTCAGCCATAAAAGAAAAATGCACCACAAAAAAACTCATAAAACTTGGATTTTAGTTAAAAAGTGTAAAAGGGTTTGGACTGAGCTGCTCTGTTTTCTTTGGTCTGGTAATCACCAATTCCTCAGGTTGTCTCTCTCCTGGTGGTGTTGGTGTATTCTTTGTATAACAGAATATTTGATGGAGGCTACGAATCTGCAGTTTGGGTGTTTTTTCTTAGTTTGTGCTGGCTGTTGAGGGCTGGGTCTTCCTTCAGACATGGAAATTAGCAGTTCCCTTGGGTGGTGGATCGATTTTGTTTTTTCTTCTGTTGTGGATTAGGCTCTCTCCTTTTCTGTTGGCAATCTTGTGGTCTATCTTGTGTTTTGACTGGCTCATCGTTTGACTGGGAAAAGTTCTTTTTGCCTCGGTTGTTGTTCTTTTGGAAACCTCGGTGAACGTTTTCAACTACTTATCATGGCAGGTTTTTGGACTGTGTTTGACTGATAGCATATCGTAGATATCATTGGGACTGATATTTTATGAACCTTTTGTTTTCAGATTGGTCAGTGGTAGAAGCCGGATCTGGCCTTTACATAGAGTTTCTTCCAAATGTTTTTTTTTTAGACTGTTACCCTATGGGTTATCTACAAACCTTCTGGTTTTCCTGATTGATCACAGATTATGTGCTTCCTTTCGTAATTTTGTACTCATTTGCAGTAATAAAATTAAGTTTTTTTTCCCGAGGAAAAAAAAACATTAGAGGAAAAAATCAAATCTGAATAACTAACAAACACATCCATCAAAACAAAAAAGAGCCCTGATCCAAACAAAGGAACTGTCCACATCCTGAAAATTTTAGGGTAAAATACAGGCAAGGAAATTTTCGGACATGATCATGCTGAGGTTTACATCCCTTAATGTTGTAAAGACTGACAGGAAGAGCATTAGGCTGTGTATGGAGACTTGTTGGGTATGAGAGATAGGAGAGCTCAGAAGTGTAAATGCGCAATCTCTACCTGTTTGGGGATGACCCACGTGCTTTTTCAAAGCCTGCTCATTATTTTCATCCTTCCGAGCTGCTTCCAACATCTTTACAACTCTTAACTAAGAGAGCTCAAACAACTGTATCCAGAATGGTTGCTGCCCAAAACTCAGATCAATAACTCTGAACTGTAGTGCCCATTGCTCTTTTGCCAAGAAAACCCAAATGCTCCAGTACCTCCGCCAAGAAACCCCACATGCTCAAACAGATGATATAAAGGTCATTCATGCCAGTTTTCCTTTTCGTGCCCTTTACATATTTTGTTATTTTTTTCTATTTATTTAACGGGCCCCAAGTTTGGGTATGAATTTCTTGTGAAGATTCACGTACAACCTTTTTCTTCAATTTATGTATGGATTCATTTTTATTTTCGTTTTAAAACTCGTTAACATAAAATCAAGGAAAACTATAATTTAAAAGCTTTAAATTAGTGTACATATATGTTAATTTATTTATAATATTGTTTTTTATTTGTTTTATTAAAAAAAATTTAATGTTGTTATAGAGAATTATAGATGAGATGCTTAATTTAATTTTAATATATTAAAATTTTATATTTATGAACATGTTATTTTTAAACTATAGTTCATTTCCTCTTTTACCTATAATTTTTTTTCTTGTTGATTCATCCTTTTTAGAGAAAGATCTAAGAGGGAAGGGAGTGTGAATTCTTCTTGCATCCCTCTCTTTTAAGGTGATAGTCTTCAAGGTCCTTGCTTCTTCTCTTCAACCTTTCCCTATGCTTAAATCCATTACGTTATGTTTTGTTGAGAAAATTCATGATACCCCTATGTTGCATCACCCCATGCAATTTCTATCTTAAAGACTTTGCTTTGGTGGAACATGGTTTAGTAGGGCAATTTATTGAACCATGGCCAATTCTAATATCAACGGACTTGTGGAGAGTGAAGAATTGGAAGGTTGTGGTTCAAGTTCATCTCTTTCATTATTTTTGTGTTTGAGGACTCTATGCCTTCTTGTTTGGGGAAAAAAAATTGAGAGATTTGATTTTTCACAATAGAACTATTCCATGGGGTTGGGAAACACATACATAACTCAATGGACTTTAGAATTTGACCTAGAAGTGGCTGTGCCCTCAGTTTTCCCAGTCTAGGTTCGTCTTCCTCAACTGCTCAAGAAATTTAATATAAATCAAGAGACACAATTCTACTCTACTACTCTACAGAAATTAATTCACAATTTAAAACAACATTCGCAAACATGCATCAATCACATACACAAGTACACAGATTTATCTAGGGGAAACCAACTCGTAAAAACCCCTTAAGCTTTCTTGCATTAATCAAATAAATAGAGAATCTATTACAATTGCTAGCTTGCTCTTAGCTCAACTTGCAAAAGAATAATTGTTCTCTCTGTTCAATGAGAATTTATGACCTAGAGTTAATCAATTTATGCCTCCACCTAAGCTCTTCTTTCCTTGCACAAATCCTAAGGAAATTGGCCCCTATTTTTTAGAAATTTCCTCCAAATTGATTATTTAATTCCCAAGGATTGATCTCTGATTGCATGCAACACCTGTACACTCAAGACTAGTCTACAATTGATGTTACATTGGCTTGGAATCTCCACCACACTTGAGCAATTCGAATTCCTTGCATGCATGATCTATTTTTGGTTGATTGATCAATTAACTCAATGATCCTTAACTGAGTTAGTAGCTAAGGATTTTAGGGGTTAAGTCTTGTTAGGAGTTAATGGGGTTAGGGTTTAGGGGTTTAGATGGGTTAAGGTTTTAGGGGTATAGGGGGTTAAATGGGTTAAGGGTTGGGAATTAGGGTTTAAAGGGTTAAATCGGTTAGGGGTTGGGAATTAGGGTTTAAGGGGTTAGAGGTTTAGAGGGTTAAATCGGTTAGGGGTTGGGAATTACAGTTTAAGGGGTTAGAGGTTTAGGGTTTAGGGGGTTAAATGGGTTAGGGCCGGTTTAGAGGTTTCGGGGGTTAGGGGATTTAGCAGTTAAGGATTTTAAAGGGTTAGGGGTTAATGGGATTAGGGTTTAGGGGGTTAAATGGGTTAGGTTTTTAGGGGTTTAGGGTGTTGAATTTGTTAGGGGTTGGGAATTAGATTTAAGGGGCTAAGGGTTTAGGGGGTTAAATGGGTTAGAGTTTTAGAGGTTTAGGGGGTTAGGGGATTTAGCAGTTAAGGATTTTAGGGGTTAGGGGTTAATGGGGTTAGGGTTTATGGGGTTAAATGGGTTAGGGGTTGTGAATTATGGTTTAAGGGGTTAGAGGTTTAAGGTTTAGGGGGTTAAATGGATTAGGGGTTTAGAGGTTTCCCTGTCATATCCATATTTGTTTAATTTCATGATTAATTAGGCATTTTTAATGAGAGAATTAAGGAACTTTGTGATGGCTCAGTTAGATTAGAGTGCACAAAAATCATAAAATGTAGTAGGTGGAATCTGAGAATGAATTGCTTAAGGCAGGATATAAAAGTGATATAATATTGTTGAGTTTCACAAGGAGGAAAGCCTTCTCAAATTTCATTGTAATGTGGGCTTAATGAGATGGAAGCTATCAATGACAAGATTCAAGAAGTAGGTAAACTTGAAACTCAAAATATTGGTATAGAATTAAAAGGGAAATTGTAGCTAGTAGTTTTTGATGATGAAGGATCGGGAACTAGGGGTGGGCAGGTAAAAAAACTCCAAGCATCACACTTCAGAGGCATAGATATTAACAACTCAAACAAAATGAAATCCCTTACTCTAGACACACACCATAACATCATCAACCTCTTACTTTGACCAAGCTATTCAATAGTACATTCCTAGAAAAATTTCTAATCACTAGAGGTTCATTGGTCCTCTAGAAAATATTAAACTCAACCATCATTCATGTATGGTCACTTGATGAATCCAGTGAGAACAGTCACTGGAATTACAACAACAACCATTATATATATTGGCGGAGATATTTACTTGCAAAGGGAGAAAACGGTTAGGAACCTAGTTCTATTCTCTGAATCCACCAGTGACATTTATGAGATCATTTGGGGAAAGTTCCCAGAATAACTCTATAACTTGTTGTGAAGGCTACAGACCAAGGCAACCAAAAGAAAGTTGCGGAAATTCAGTCGCAAGTGGGTGCACGGAGACCTGGTGGCCCTTCATCGGTTAGATACTGATTTGACTCGAGTTGTAGATTGCTTGGTGGAATCTACCTTGGACAGATACATAGTGGAGTTTGCAGCGGAGTGCTACCAGTCCTTTTCGAGAGCAGAAGATATATTTAGATCCGGATTATGAGGGAAGTTGCTGAAGGAGATTCCATTGTGGATTAAAGCCTTAGTGGTAGATGAAGGACTAATGGGGTTCCAAAAATCTAATATGGAAGCGTAAAACTCCTGTGCTAGGGGAAGGGGTTGAGGGAGAGATTCTACAAGAATAGTGAAAAGGGGGAGTAGGGGTATGGATGTCAAGACCTCTAATAGGCTAAGGGAGCGACAAGCACATCGTAGGGAACGGATCGCTGAGAAGTGGAGAGAAAGGGTGATAAAGGAATTAAAGAAATAGGAAAGTAGTCGAAAGGACAAGGAGGAGGCGCCTCAAATAATGAAGGAAATGGAAAGCCAGGTGGGTCCCCAAGATATATGAGGGACCGTCAAAGAAGTTCGGCAGGTGTATAGGAGCCCAGCCCAAATGGAGAAAGGAAAGAAGTCTGACAGAGAATTCAAACGACGCTTGTCATTTCTATAGATATTTGTGGCCACATGGCAAGTGCAACGAGCCCATCTGAGGACAGGAGGTTTGATAAAGTTTATTGTTGCGTTCAATGCATTACACTATTCCTATTGCATTACTGCTTCACTACCTACTGAAATGGACTTTAAAAAAGCCCGACACTGAAATTGTGCTTCAATGCAATATTTATGCCTTTTGGAAGCTTAAGATACAAGGATTAGAGGGAAGTTTCTATGAAAATTGTACTCCATACTCTAGCCCTCCAACATTCAAGCTGTCCCTCACATCAAAGCAACATATTTTAACAAACTAATCTAAATGCAATATTTGGAAGGATACAAATATTATGTTTATTTGTGGTATTATATATTATTTTTTTTGGTTAGAAAAGTAATATTAACACTGAATAAAAATATATATAATTTTTAATATTGATTTTTTTAGTATTATGATTAGTATTTGTTGTTAAACTTTTTGAGTTTGAAAACTAAACAATGGATATATCTATTAAAAGTATAAATGTGTTTCTGAGTGAATGTTTTTATTATTTTGATTAGGTTTTGTTATTGAATTTTTGTGATATTGGGATTTTTTTAATTTAGTATTTTTAAATGACTAAAAGATTTGGTATTTTTAAATATGTTTGGAGAGAAAAATATACGGGGATTTTGTGCATGATAGACCAAAACAGTGTTGTCTCGCCATTTTGAACTTCCCAAAAGCAATGGTTTTGGACCCTTCCTCTATTCTCCCAAGCTTGGTTCCAGACCGAGGAACCTTTGAGGTTGCCAGAGAGCCTAATTAGAGACTTCGGGTTGTGATATGGGGCATATTTTTCCTCCCAGAGTGTTTCCCAAGAGGTGTTGGGGCTGGTGATCCGTATCCACCAGGTTTTGGCGCCCAGAACTTTTCCCAACAAGTCTGGGTCTCTGACACCAAGCCCCCCATATTTTTTAGGTCTGCAGATTTTTCCCCAGGCTACTAGGGCCCATTTTCCCTTGTTCTCTTTGTATTTCCATAAGAAGTCTCTTTGAATGGTTTTGATTTGGTTTGAAATAGATTTGGGAGCAACAATAATCGAGTACTGGTATTGACGAATGGCTTACAGGACTAAGCGGACCAGGACTAATCTGCCTGGGAGATTTAAGGACCTGAAAGTCCAATTGGAAATCTTTTTTGTTTTCAATTTGGTGACCAAAGATTCCCTGTTGGCTTTGTCCAGGGGTTTATCAGTCAGGGAAACTCTGAGGTACTTGGAGGGGAGGGAGTTGAGCTGAAAGCCTATAATGCGAGCTATGTTGAGTTGAATGGTCTAGGAGGTATTGAGGAAGAAGAGTTTTGATTTGGATTTATTGATGGAGGTGCCAAAGGCCGGGGCAAAATCAACCAGAATATTCTGGAAGGAAAGGGCTTCTTTGACCGAGGGAGAGCCCATAAGAAGAGTTTCATCCACATATTTTTGGTGGGTTGAAGGGGGGTTAGAGGGGTAGATATTTAAACCAGAGATGCTTCCATAATAAGGTGTTTGCCTATAATGGATTTAATAAATTACAAGTAAAGATTGTGCTAGTTGGAAGATCCATTTACAATTACAAGCATACATAACTTAACTAGTTTATTGAGAGGCAACGAGTAAAATTCTCAGCCCGATATGTCAAACAAGTATGGATTTATTATGAAGTGATCATCTGCCACAATTTAGGTTGTTGTTTGTATGGATGAAATACAAACATTTCCTTGAATGATCCTCCTTGAGAACACCCTCTTTAAGGGCTTAGGGCTTAGGGGATTTAGCAGTTAAGGATTTTAGGGGTTAGGGGTGAGGGGTTAATGGGTTATGGGTTAAGCGTTAACGGTTTAGGGGTTTATGGGTTAAGGGGTTAGGGGTTTAAGTGTTAGTGGTTTAGAGGTTTAGGGTTTTAGGGTTTTAGGGGGTTAAATGGGTTAGGGGTTGGTAATTAGGGTTTAAGGCGTTAAGGGTTAAGGGTTAGAGGTTTAGGGTTTATGGGTTAAAATGGGTTTAGGGTTTTAGAGGTTTAGGGGGTTGGGGGATTTAGAAGTTAAAGATTTTAGGGGTTAGGGGTTAGGGGTTAAGGGGTTATAGGTTTAGGGGGTTTAATGGGTTAGGCATTTAGAGGTTTAGGGGATTAGGGGATTTAGCAGTTAAGGATTTTAGGGGTTAGGGTTTTGGGGGTTAAATGGGTTAGGGATTTAGGGGTTTAGGGGGTTAAATGGGTTAGGGGTCGGGAATCAAGGTTTAAGGGGTTAGGGGTTAAGGGTTTAGAGATTTAGGGCTTAGGGGGTTAAATGGGCTAGGGATTATAGTCATTTATTAGGTGAACAAGGCACAATCTAGTTGTAGTAGTTGTAACTTGGTCAAGTTGTTATAGTCAAGGCAAGACTTGGTTGGGTTCCCAAGTCCCAGAAAAAGTAAGGGTAATTATGAGGGCATGATAACTAAGGAGTGTCGGTGCATGCCAAGGATTGAAAAGGCATGCTAACGCATGCCAGAAAGTGTCAATGGATGTTGAGGAGTATTAGGGAGTGCGAGGACATCGCAAGGGAGAACTAGGTCAAAATGCATGGAAATGAACGAATAAGAGTGTGTGCCAAGTAGTGTCAACGAATTCCAAGTGTCTCAAGTATAAAGTGTGTTAGGAGAAGGCAAAAATAAGACTTGTAGGAGGTAAGCCTAAGGTTACATAAAGGGTTGGAAAAAGTAGTTTCAGACAAAGGGAAACTTTAGGTTGGGCACAACATTGATTTTCCAATGACTTGGTTGGGTTCCCAAGTCACAAAAAATGTAAGGCTATCTATGATGGCATGAAAGCTAAGAAATACCAAGGTGTGGCAGGGAATTCCTAGAAGTACTAACACATGCTAGGCAGTTCGAAGGCATGATAGGCATTCCAAGATGTGCCAGGTGCCAGGGTGTGGCATGAACACATGCTATGGAGTGTGAGGACCAAGTGTCAGGGAAACACAAGGGAGCATTAGTTTCAAATGCATGGAAATGAAGTATCAGCCAGTTCCAGGTGTGCTAAGAAGGGAGTTACACGATATTCTAGGAAGTGCCAAGGCATGTTAGAGTGCTAAGGAAGCATACAAAGATGTTCCAAGTGCCAAGGTGTACCAAATTTCTAATGTGTGCTAAGGAGTGTTAGGGAGTGCCAGGAAAACATAATAGAGCACTAGGTCAAAATGCATATATGAATGAATAAGAGCATGTGACAGGGAGTGTTAGCAGGTTCTAGGTGTCTCGAGGAGGGAGTATCATGGTATGGTAGGCAGTGCTAATTCATGTTATAGTGTCAGGGTGACATGCATCCAAGATGTGCTAGGTGCCAGGGTGTGCCAACATGTGCTAGGAAGTGTTAGGGACTGTTATGGAAACACAAGGGAGCATTTACGTTGTAGCCATTGGAGAAGTATTTACATTGTATCCATTGCATTAAGGCAAGAGGTCCGTCAATGCTTTTTTGTATGTGTTTATAAATTGGAAGAGAGAAATCAAAAACAAGATTGGCCTGAAAGAACTGAACAAAGAAATGGAGGTCATTGGGATAAAGTTGATGGCATTGGAGTTGGTAGTTTAAGACTGTCACAAGGGCATCCAAGACAACCATGACCTGATTGAAGAAGTGGAAAACAAGCTGGCAGTCCACATTGAGGAATATATCAATCCCTTTTCGACTAAACCAGATATATAACTGTGGCTCTCTCTATTCATAGTATTTCATTAAGATTGTGTTAAGTATCTATTATTAACCTATGCTTGTGTCTATTTAAATGGATACTATATTGATAGTCCAAAAATGAGACATTTTGGATTGTCTATAATTTGTACTAGTTCTGAAAAACAACTAGCAATAGTTAATCTCTTTGGCTGCAAAAAGTATTCTACTTGTTGTGTTGGGGAGTTTCTCTCAGGAAATTTATGGATAACCCGACATATTTTTTATATACATACTGTGCATAACCTTTATAAATCTGTCTTTCAAATCAGCGTCAACCCAATGCAACAGCATTTTCCCCACAAAAAGCACAAGATCAAGCCAACATGTGTGTTGTGTGCATTTAAAGAGATGGATAGGTAGGTTTACCCTTACGAGAACATGGCACCTTAAAATTTGGCCACAATTGGTGAGTGCAAGCATTTGCGAAATGGCATCATGAGTGGAGCATTTTCCAAAAGAGATTATTCATTTACATTACAATATATACAACATGTAGTTAGCGTTCCATCCATGTTAGCGCACACACCTGATGTATCAGTCCTTAAACTGGTACAAAAAAAATGGTTTTATATATTCACATACGGGACAATCACAAGATGTCAACATAATCACATACTTATCGAAATCCTCAACCAGGAATATGCTAAATTGCTTCAAAATGTGCTTGTAACTAGGTAGGCATCAAAGGCAATCATTGTAATGGGTTAAGGGGATATAAGAGAGAATTATGTAAGGAATTCCTTCTAGGTAAAGGACATTGGTATTACTATTGTTAAAGGGGGTGGCCTACAAGGATACATTGGTAGCTATTGATGCAAGAGCATAATTTCAACAATTTATTTCAAAATTTGTATTTTTCCTCTAGAAGGTCTTAGAGATTTATAGAAGAGGAAGTAGGTTTCCTTGTTGCCCTATAATTTTGTAGAATTTCTAATTTCATATTTGGGATACGAAATTTTAGTAATTTTAGTTATAAGTTAAGATGTTGTTTGATTTTTAAGGCCTCCTAGTCATTAGGAAAGTTGATTCTTATGATTAGGATTACTTGTGGCATCCTATGTATTTTTCAAACTCCAATACACCAAAGCAAATATGTGGAGGAAATTTTGGGGAAGCGTGATTGTCCATAAAATGTAGATCAGATTTGGGGAACTTGTAGCTCTTTTCCTTGGACCCTACTAGTTCTTAGAGGTTGTATTTGGAGCGGTTAGCAGGAAAAAGCATAATATGCCCAAGAATATTAGTGTTGGAGCACCTGTGGTTTGGGAGAAAGGATAAGGGGTTCTAGGAGTTAAGGGGTTTAAGGGTTTAGGAGCAAGGGGTTAAGGGTAAAGGGTAAAGGGTTAGGGATTATGGGATTTAGAGGTTAGGGGGTTGAGATATAGGGTGTTTAAGGGTTAGAGGTTAATGGATTAGTGGTTAAGGGATTCAAGGGTTAAATATTAACCATCAATGGATTACATGTCAGGGGATTTAGGGGTTAAGTGCCTAAGGGTTATGGTATTTAGGTGTCAGCGAGTTATGGGGTTAGGGGTTAATGAGTTTAGGGGTTAGGGGTTATCGGTTAAGGGTCAAGGTTTAAGAGGATATGGGATTAAGGTGTATGGGGTTCAAGTATTCTAAGTTAGGGGTTAGGAGTTAATGGCCTTGGGTTTAAGGGATAAAGGGGTTAATTTGTTATGAGTTATGGGTGTAGGGGTTAAGGGACTGTGGCTTTGGGGTTAAATGGATAGGTATTTTAGTGGTTAGGGGTTAAGTGTGTATGGGTTGTGATAATGTGGCCCCTAATCCCCTTGTCAAAACTATTGGGGCTTCCCTTATCAATTTCTCTCATTGCCTTACTTATAGGTCCCCTAGCCCCTATTCCACAAGGCCCTAAGGCTCCTTCTCATTCTCTAATGTTAGGATTATAGATCTTAGTAAACCATGCTCTAACCTCTCACTTCTACCCATCCATGCTACCCTTATGTCCCCTTGCCCCGTTCAATACACCAAAAGATCCCCCTCCCCCAAAATTCATGATAATTGAACATTTGGAGGTGATAATTTAACAACAACTTCACAACTAGTCCATTTATAATGGTGTCTTGGAGCTATTAGATGTCATTTCATTGAGCTACAGTGATAGGTGAGAGCTATGCATAGCTCACTAAAGGTGTATCAAGAGGCTATTAGTCTATTGGTTATAGAATTTGACTCTTTTTATTTGTAACATTGCGAAATGGAAAAGATGTGGAGACAATCTCCATTCTTCTTCTTTCACCAGGCCATGTAAAATAAATGAAGCAAATAGTCTCAACCCCTTTGAGAAGGAAAGTTGAGAACAATAATTAGCATGAACAAACAAATAATCCAATGAGTTAAGTTTAGAGGCATCTCCCTTTGTAAATAAGCATCCATAAGCTTGTTAGAGTTAGTATGAATCTTTACTAGAGGTTGAGTAGTCTTCACATCACCAACCACATCCAATTGAAAGGTACCAACCCCTACAATAAAAATGATGTCTCCAAATAAGGTGTAGTTAATACCAATAATATCATCTTATGAATATATTACAATATGATTTGGAAAGTACATTTCCATACATGTGTGAAAGAAACAATCCATTTGGTTAGCAAAAGGAAGTCTTTTTGAAGACCTCAAGAAACCCCCTTGAAGGAGACAAGAAGGGTTTGAAACCATATAATACAAGTCGATCTATGAACCCTATTTCTTATGTGTTCTATGCATGTATTTGTTCACTTGGTTTGACATGTGATAGAAAATATATGAAGCCTTCTTTTCCACATATCATCTTCATTAGATATCATGTTGCTAAGAATGAAGTGTCTGGATTAGAGTTAAAGTTCCTATTTTAGTTTGTTGTCTTTTTTTGTCTTTTTTTTGTCTTTTAGAGTACAAATCTTTCTGGTCTACTGTGCTAAGGCAGTTTGGCTTTCAAATATTCAAGGAATATGTGAGCTAATATAAGACCATATTGTAATATTTTAAATAACATGATGAACTATTTAGCACAATTTATGGTGTTGGATTGATTGAGATGTTTATTTTTGGATGGATCGATGTACATCTCTTTAGCCAATAGACAAAACTCATTAAGCATTGTTGCAATTATGTTATTGACATGTTGAAGTGCCATTGAGACTTAGAGGTAGAATATTTAGACTTGTATGTTTTCACCTATCCAGGTGTGATGATACGTTGTGGAGGTAAGCAAAATTTCCATTTTTTAAACTTTTGGATATATTCTATACGCTCTTGAGAGAATTTCAGCCTTTTAAATAAAACTACAAACAAATGTACATTCATGCAATAATTACTAATTGATTTGGGGTTGACTCAACAAATTGTAGCATGTTGGCTTGTTGAATTTGTTAGTAAGTTAATTAGGGCTTGATAAATTTGTAAGCTTCAGTGGGATTTATTGCAGTTGTATGTGTTTTAGAGAAGCGAGTTTGGAGTGGTGGTTGTGCTTCCTTTATTGAATTTGATTTCTTTGGTTCTTCTTCTTGTGCATGCCCACTGTGGTATATTCTCGTTAGTGGTTAAGGGGTTATGGATTGGGGGCTTAAGGGTTATGGGCATAATGCATTAGTATTTAAGGGATTAGGGATTGGGGTTAGGGGGAATAATGAGTTAGTGGTTAAGGGGTTATGGATTGGGGGTTTAGGGGTTAGGGGATTTAGGCGCATTTAGGGGTTAGAGGAATAATGAGTTATTGGTTAAGGGATTATGGATTGGGGGCTTAGGTGTTAGGGGATTTAGGCGCAGTTAGGGGTTAGGTGAATAATGAGCTAGTGGTTAAGGGATTAGGGATTAGGGGCCTAGGGCTTAGTGGATTTAGCAATTAAGGCTTTTAGGGGTTAGGGTTAAGGGGTTAATGGGTTAATGGTTAAGCGTTAACGATTTAGGGGTTTAGGGGTTAAGGGATTAGGGGTTTAGGTGTTAGTGGTTTAGGGGTTTAAGGGTTTAGAGGTTTAGGGTTTAAGGGTTAAATGGGTTAGGGTTTTAGGGGTTTAGGGGGTTAAATGGGTTAGGGGTTGGGAATTAGGGCTTAAGGGGTTAGGGGTTAAGGGTTAGACATTTAGGGTTTACAGGGTTAAATGGGTTTAGAGGTTTAGAGGTTTAGGGGGTTAGGGGATTTAGCAGTTAAGGATTTTAGGGGTTAGGGGTTAAGGGGTTAGAGGTTTAGGGGGTTAAATGGGTTAGGGGTTTAGAGGTTTAGGGGGTTAGGGGATTTAGCAATTAAGTATTTTAGGGGTTAGGGGTTAGGGGTTAGGGTTTGGGGGTTTAATGGGTTAGGGTTTTAGGGGTTTAGGGGGTTAAATGGGTTAGGGGTCGGGAATTAGGGTTTAAGCGGTTAGGGGTTAAGGGTTTAGGGGGTTAAATGGGTTAGGGGTTTAGCGTTTAGGGGGTTAAATGGGTGAGGGGTTATAATCATTTCTTAGGTGAACAAGGCACAATCTAGTTGTAGTAACCGTAACTTGGTCAAGTTGTTATATTCAAGGCAAGACTTGGTTGGGTTCCCAAGTTCCAAAAAAGTAAGGGTAATTGTGAGGGCATGATAACTAAGGATTGTCAATGTGTGAAAAGGAATGAAAAGGCACGCTAACACATGCCAGAAAGTGTCAATGGATGTTGAGGACTGTTAGGGAGTGCCAGGACATTGCAAGGGAGAACTAGGTCAAAATGCATGGAAATGAACGAATAAGAGTGTGTGCCAAGTAGTGTCAACGAATTCCAAGTGTCTCAAGGATAAAGTGTGTTAGGAGAAGGTTAGAATAAGACTTGTAGGAGGTAAGCCTATGGTTACATAAAGGGTTGGACAAAGTAGTTTCAGACAAAGGGAAACTTTGGGCTGGGCACAACATCGATTTTCCAATGACTTGGTTGGGTTCCCAAGTCACAAAAAAAGAAAGGTTATCTATGATGACTTGAAAGCTAAGGAATACCAAGGTGTGTCAGGGAATTCCTAGAAGTACTAAGACATGTTAGGCAGTTCCAAGGCATGATAGGCATGCCAAGATGTGGCAGGTGCCAAGGTGTGGCATGAACACATGTTAAGGAGTGTGAGGGCCAAGTGTTAGGAAAACACAAGGGGGCACTAGTTTAAAATGCATGGAACTGAAGTATAAGCCAGTTCCAGGTGTGTTAAGAAGGGAGTGACACGGTATTCTAGGAAGTGCCAAGGCATGTTAGAGTGCTAGGGAAGCATACAAAGTTGTTCCAAGTGCCTAGGTGTGCCAATGTGTGCTAAGGAGTGTTAGGGAGTGGCAGGAAAACATAACAGAGGCGCACTAGGTCAAAATTCATAAATGAATGAATAAGAGTGTGTGACAAGGAGTGTTAGCGAGTTCTAGGTGTCTCGAGGAGGAAGTGACATGGTATGATAAGAAATACTAAGTCATGTTATAGTGTCAGGGTGACATGCATCCAAGATTTTATATATTCACATACGGGACAGTCACAAGATGTCAACAAAATCACATACTTATCGAAATCCTCAACCAGAAATATGCTACATTGCTTCTTAATGTGCTTGCAACTAGGTAGGCATCAAAGACAATCATTGCAATGGGTTAAGGGGATCTAAGAGAGAATTATGTAAGGAGTTCCTTCTAGCTGGTAAAGGACATTGGTATTACTATTGTTAAAGGGGGTGGCCTACAAGGATACATTGGTAGCTATTGATACAAGAGCATAATTTCAACAATTTATTTCAAAATTTGTATTTGTCCTCCATAAGGTCTAAGAGATTTTTGGAAGAGGAAGTTGGTTTCCTTGTTGCCCTATAATTTTGTAGAATTTCTAATTTCATATTTGGGATAGGAAATTTTAGTAATTTTAGGCATAAGTTAAGATGTTTCTTTATTTTTAAGGCCTCCTAGTCATTAGGAAAGTTGAGTCTTATGATTAGGATTACTTGTGGCATCCTATGTATTTTTCAAATGCAGATCGGATTTGGGGAACCTGTAGCTCTTTTCCTTGGACCCTACTAGTTCTTAAAGGTTGTATTTGGAGTGGTTAGCAGGAAAAAACATAATATGCCCAAGAATATTAGTGTTGGAGCAGTTATGGTTAAAACACGAGATTCAAAGTTCAAATCCCCTTGAGTTGCCAACCAAAAAATAATATTTTTTTTATCTATTTATTTATTAAATTTTTAGAATGTGGTTTAATGAAAAAAAAAAAATATAATATAAAAGAAATAAATATGACATGATTAAATTTCATGTGGTTTGAATATCGATTTTCAAAAATAAAAAATATAATTTTATCCACTATCCACTCATGGATATTTCAATGCAAACTTCTCAATGCTAATGATTTTGTCTTAATTGCTAACTATCTTAAATGGGTTTCATCTTAATTGTCATTGTCTTAAGTCGCCATTGTCTTAAATATAAAGTTTTGTCTTAAATATTTTTGTCTCAAAGTGCTTTTGTCTTAAATCTAAAATTTTGTCTTAAAATATTTTTATCTCAAATTGCTTTTGTCTTAAAATATATTTGTCTCAAACTGTTTTTATCTTAAATATAAAGTTTTGTCTTAAAATATTTTTGTCTCAAATTCGTTTTGTCTTAAATATAAAATTTTGTCTTAAAATGCTTTTGTCTTAAATTTTTTGTCTCAAATTGTTTTTGTTTTAAATATTTTTGTCTCAAATTGCTTTTGTGTTAAATATAAATTTTTGTCTCAAATTATTTTTGTCTCACACTATTTTTGTCTTAAATTTTATATTTAAGACAATTCAATTGACATTA